>JARQOC010000002.1:195785390-195838808 GCA_033576535.1 Allobates femoralis
CGTTAGAGCAGGCTAACAGGAGTTCCTCTCTATCCCCTATCCCAGCGCTGAAGTATTCAAATGTTTTTGTGTCTAAAAGAAGCAAATACATGTAAATACTGGAAGAAAGGAGCGGGCAATTCCATGTCAGTTCTGTGGATTATAATGAGGGTACTCTGGCCGTGGGCCCCCTGGAGGCTCGGGCCCAGGGCAGTAGCCCAGATTGCCCTCATTATAATCCGCCACTGCAGATGCCCATTCTCTGCGATTGGCTGTTGGGTCCCTCACACATATAGTAGTGTTAGTGTAAAAACAAATAATTTTTTTAAATGATGTAGCGCTCCATGGTATTCTCCGCGCACATAAAGTGTACAGCTACAGGTTGCCACCCCCAGCTGCCTGGCTTTACCTTAGCTGACAATCAAAATACAGGGAAGCCCATTATTATTTTTTTTATTATTTAAATAAATAATTTTAAAAAATGTGCGTGCTCCAGACGTATTTTGCTGGGGACTGGGATTCTCAGCGTGGTAAAGCACAAGCGTTCTGGGCCCCAAACGCTGAAAACTGCAGTCCGCAGCCATCCCTGAAAATAATGCATTCATTCTAACGCCATTTCCAGGCGCTTTACCTGGCCCTTCCAGCGGCCCTGGTGGTGGGCAGCACGCTGGGTAATAATGGAGTTAATACCAGCTTTGTATTGGCAGCTGGCACTAAGTCCGAGGTTCCTAATGTTGGGCCAATGTTAGACCCAGTCATTAGGAACCTCTAAGTACATGGTGAATAAGACACAACACACAGAGATAAAACTTTTTAATAGAACAAAAACACAAACACATATTTGGACTTTATCTTTAGTACCCCAACATACCCTTTGACGTAATCCTCAACGATGGTCCCACGACACTCAATCGTCTCTGCCACATCCAGAGACTGCAGTTTCTATGTGATATTTTGTGGTATTAGCGCCCTAGTAGTTTCTATTGTTTTTTGTTATTTATTGTTTTGAGACCATCACACGGGGCCTTTTTCAACTTGCAGCTATAGCTATTTGCACGGGACCACTATCAGGTTCCATTTTTGAGAGCGCTCATGTTGTTCTACTTGTTTTATAGTCTAACTAGATGGTGGCCCGATTCTAAAGAATCGGGTAGTCTAGAATCTATATAGAGTTTATTTAGTAATAGGGGTAGTGCTGTGAAATTAATTGTGTGTATACAGGCGGCTCAGTGGTTAGCAGAGTATACGGTGGCTCAGTGGTCAGCAGTGAGTGCGGTGGCTCAGTGGTTAGCAGTGAGTGCGGTGGCTCAGTGGTCAGCAGTGAGTGCGGTGGCTCAGTGGTCAGCAGTGAGTGCGGTGGCTCAGTGGTCAGCAGTGAGTGCGGTGGCTCAGTGGTCAGCAGTGAGTGCGGTGGCTCAGTGGTCAGCAGTGAGTGCGGTGGCTCAGTGGTCAGCAGTGAGTGCGGTGGCTCAGTGGTCAGCAGTGAGTGCGGTGGCTCAGTGGTCAGCAGTGAGTGCGGTGGCTCAGTGGTCAGCAGTGAGTGCGGTGGCTCAGTGGTCAGCAGTGAGTGCGGTGGCTCAGTGGTCAGCAGTGAGTGCGGTGGCTCAGTGGTCAGCAGTGAGTGCGGTGGCTCAGTGGTCAGCAGTGAGTGCGGTGGCTCAGTGGTCAGCAGAGAGTGCGGTGGCTCAGTGGTCAGCAGTGAGTGCAGCACAGGCTGGAGGGGGCAGAGGCTGGAGGGGGAAAGGAGGGAGGAGGCAGAGGAGGCAGAAACTGGAGGGGTTAGAGGAGGGAGGGGTCAGAGGAGGGAGGGGGCGGAGGCTGGGGGGCAGAGGAGAGCGGAGGCTGGGGGGGCAGAGGATAACGGAGGCTGGAGGGCTGAACACTCACTGGGCTGTTGGCGGTCAGCGGCAAGGCTGGCGGCGGTTCCGGAGGCCGGCCCCGGAGTGCGGGCGGGGCTAGCTCCGTGATGGAGGAGAGTCACCGGGTGTGTGGAGAGAGTGGCAGGACTGGGAGCGGTGCCGGCGGAGGCCGCACACCGGAGTGTGGGCCGGTCCGGGCCAATTCCCGCATGTTGGTGGGCGCACAGCAGGCTGTGTGCGGAGCCAGTGGCGGGATGGCGGTCCCTGATGGAGAGTGGGCGGTGAGCAGCAGGGCTGTGGGCCGGATGTGGGTGGGCGCAGACGGGGCTCTGTGCAGGGCCGGTGGCGGGATAACGGGGAGTGGTGGCGCTTTAGCGCCCACGGCGAGGCGCTGTGCCATTTTGTCAGCGGCTCGCGGTGAGCGCTATGCGCTCACCGCTCGTGGGTCTGGTACTTCCGGTTCCGGTCTTTGACACAGGGCGCAGGCCATCACGGAAGTTGAGCGGATTGGCGGGAAGTGGCCTTCGGTTTTTATATATAAGATATATATATAGCAGTACGATGGTATATGGTGGTAATTAGAGCACATGTATAGCAGCACTATAGTATATGGCGGTAGATTATAGTAAATGTATAGCAGGACTATAGTATATGGCGGTACATTACAGTACATGTATAGCAGCACTATAGTATATGGTGGTACATTATAGCACATGTATAGCAGCACTATGGTATATGGCGGTACATTACAGTACATGTATAGCAGTGCTATGGTATATGGCGGTACATTACAGTACATGTATAGCAGCACTATGGTATATGGCAGTACATTATAGCACATGTATAGCAGCACTCTGGTATATGGCAATACTGCGGTGACCGCGGTCCCCCACTCCTCCTGGCCCCCGGTCGTCCACAGTAAAAATAAAAAAATCCTCAGTGAGGATACTCACCTGTCCGGCGGCTCGCTCCGCCTCCGCCTTGTAGGTCCTACAGGCCTTTAGGACCTGTAGTTGCATGGGCAAGCAATCAGCTGAGGAGGTGAGGGGGGGCAGGATTGTGTTGGGGGGGCAGAATGGAGCGAGTGGGGAAAGAGTATGGAGGCGGGGCAACAGGATGGAGGCGGGGCAACAGGATGGAGGCGGGGCAACAGGATGGAGGCGGGGCAACAGGATGGAGGCGGGGCAACAGGATGGAGGCGGGGGGGCAGGATGGAGCGAGCGGGGCAGGATGGAGGCGGGGGAGCAAGAAGAGCGGGGGGCAGGATGGATTGAGCGGGGCAGGATGGAGGCGGAGGAGCAGGATGAAGCCGAAGGGGCAGGATTGAGCAGGATGGAGCGGGAGGAGCAGGATGGAGGGGGCGGAGCAGGATGGAGGGGGCGGAGCAGGATGGAGGGGGCGGAGCAGGATGGAGACGGAGGGGCAGGATGGAGACGGAGGGGCAGGATGGAGACGGAGGGGCAGGATGGAGACGGAGGGGCAGGATGGAGACGGAGGGGCAGGATGGAGACGGAGGGGCAGGATGGAGACGGAGGGGCAGGATGGAGGTGAGTGGCGCAGGATGGACAGAGCGAGGCAGGATGGAGAAGGCAGGGCAGGATGGAGGCGGCAGGGCAGGATGGAGATGGCAGGGCAGGATGGTGGTGGAGGAGGGGGGAGGATGTAGGGGGCGGGGCAGGATGTTGGCGGGGGGTGAGGATGGTGGTGAGGGTGCGGGATGGAGTCGGGGGGGCAGGATGGTGTTGGGGGGCAGGATGGATAGGGGGGGCAGGATGGATAGGGGGGGCAGGATGGAGGCGCTCCTCCTGACCCCTTCCGCTCCCCGCGGCACCCGTCCCTCTGGGCCTCCAGTCTCTGCGGCCGCCCTCCCTCTGGGGCTGCACACCCCCCTCCCCTTCATGGTGATAATAAAAATAAAAAAACCTCAGTGAGGATACTTACCCTGCGGCGGCTCGCTCCACCCGTCTTGTAGGTGGCAGGACAGGAGCTGTCGTTGGCTGGGAAACCGATCTGCTGGGGGTGAGTGGGCAAAGCGGGGGTCAGTGGGCAGAGTGGGGGATGAGTGGGAAGAGCAGGGGTTAGTGGGCAGAGTCATTGGGCAGAGCAGGGGTCAGTGGGCATAATCAGTAGTCAGAGCAGGGTCAGTAGGCAGAGCTGGGGTCTGTGGGCAGAGCTGGGGTCAGTGGGCATGGTCAGTAGCCAGAGGGGGGGGGGGGGGTAGGTAGGCAGAGCAGGGTCAGAGGGCAGAGCGGGGGTGAGTGGGCAGAGTGGGGGGTGAATGGGCAGAGCATGGTCAGTGAGCAGGATTGGGGCATCAGTGGTCAGAGCAGGGTCATAGCGGGGGTCAGTGGTCAGAGCAGGGGTTAATGGGCAGAGTGATTGGGCAGAGCAGGGGTCAGTGGGCACAGTCAGTAGGCACAGCAGGGGTTAGTGGGAAAAATCAGTGGGTAGAGCAGGGGTGAGTGGGCAGAGCAGGGGTGAGTGGGCACAGTCAGTGAGCAGAGCAGGGGTCAGCGGGCAGAGCGGGGGTGAGTGGGCAGAGCAGGGTTTAGTGGGCATAGCAAGGGTTATTGGGCACAGTCAGTGGGCAGAACAGGGGTTAGTGGGCAGAGCGGCGGTCAGTGGGCACAGTGAGTGGGCAGAGAAGGGTGAGTGGGTAGAGCATGGGTGAGTGGGCACGGTCAGTTGGCAGAGCAGGGGTCAGTGGGCATGGTGAAAGGGCAGAGCGGGGGGTGAGTGAACAGAGGGTGGTCAGTGGGCAGGCCAGGGTGAGTGGTAAAAGCAGGGGCGAGTGGGCAGAGCGGGGGTGAGTGGGCAGAGCGGGAGTAAATGAGCAGAGCAGGGTCAGTAGGCAGTGTGAGGGGTCAGTGGCCAGAGCATGGTCAGTGGGCAGTGTGAGGGGTAAGTGGGCATAGCATGTTCAGTGGGCAGTGTGAGGCGTGAGTGGGCAGTGTGAGGGGTCAGTGTGAGGGGTCAGTGGGCAGAGCAGGGTCAGTGTGAGGGGTGAGTGGGCAGAGCAGGGTCAGTGGGGTGTGTGAGGGGTCAGTGGGCAGAGCAGGGTGAGTGGGCATTGAGGGGTCAGTGGGCAGAGCATGTTCAGTGGGCAGAGGAGGGTCAGTGGGCAGTGTGAGGGGTCAGTGGGCTGAGCAGGGTGAGTGGGCAGAGCAGGGTCAGTGAGGGGTCAGTGGGCAGAGCAGGGTCAGTGTGAGGGGTCAGTGGGGGGTGAGTAGGCAGAGCAGGATGAGTGGCCAGTGTGAGGGGTCAATGGGGCGAGCAGGGTGAGTGGGCAGAGCATGGTCAGTGGGCATAATGGTGGGTGAGTGGACAGAGAGGGGGTGAGTGAGCAGAGAGGGGGTGAGTGGGCAGAATGTGGGTGTGGGGGCAGAGAGGGGGTGAGGGGGCAGAGTTTGGGGGTGAGTGGTCAGAGTGGGGGTCAGTGGTCAGAGTGGGGGTCAGTGGGCAGAGCAGGGGCAGAGTGGGGGTGAGGGGGGCAGAGGGGGGTGAGTGGGCAGAGTTGGGGGGTGAGTGGGCAGAGTTGGGGGGTGAGTGGGCAGAGTTGGGGGGTGAGTGGGCAGAGTTGGGGTCAGTGGTCAGAGTGGGGGTGAGTGGGCAGGGTCAGAGTGGGGGTTTAATGGTCAGAGTGGGGGTGGGTGGGCAGAGCAGGGTCAGAGTGGGGGTCAGTGTGCAGAGTGGGGGTGAGGGGGAAAAGAGGGGGTCAGGGGGAAGAGTAGGGGGGTGAGTGGGCAGAGTTTGGGGGTGAGTGGGCAGAGTGAGGGTCAGTGGTCAGAGTGGGGGTGAGTGGGCAGAGCAGGGTCAGGGGCAGAGAGAGGGTCAGTGTGCAGAGTGGGGGTGAGGGGGCAGCAGAGGGGTTCAGGGGGAAGAGTAGGGGGGTGAGTGGGCAGAGTTTGGGGGTGAGTGGGCAGAGTGGGGGCGAGTGGTCAGAGTGGGGGTCAGTGGGCAGAGCAGGGGCAGAGTGGGGGTCAGTGTGCAGAGTGGGGGTGAGGGGGGCAGGAGAGGGTTCAGGGGAAAGAGTAGGGGGGTGAGTGGGCAGAGTTTGGGGGTGAGTGGGCAGAGTGGGGGCCAGTGGTCAGAGTGGGGGTCAGTGGGCAGAGCAGTGGCAGAGTGGGGGTCAGTGTGCAGAGTGGGGGTGAGTGGGCAGGGTCAGGGCAGAGTGGGGGTCAGTGGGCAGAGCAGGGGGTGAGGGGGGCAGAGGGGGTGAGTGGGCAGAGTTGGGGGGTGAGTGGGCAGAGTTGGGGTCAGTGGTCAGAGTGGGGGTCAGTGGTCAGAGTGGGGGTCAGTGGGCAGAGCAGGGTCAGAGTGGGGGTCAGTGGGCAGAGTGGGGGTGAGGGGGCAGAGTGGGGGTGAGGGGGCAGAGAGGGGGTCAGGGGGAAGAGTAGGGGGGTGAGTGGGCAGAGTTTGGGGGTGAGTGGGCAGAGTGGGGGCCAGTGGTCAGAGTGGGGGTCAGTGGGCAGAGCAGGGGCAGAGTGGGGGTGAGGGGGGCAGAGAGAGGGTGAGGGGGCAGAGTTGGGGGGTGAGTGGTCAGAGTGGGGGTCAGGGGCAGAGAGGGGTTCAGGGGGAAGAGTAGGGGGGTGAGTGGGCAGAGTTTGGGGGTGAGTGGGCAGAGTGGGGGCCAGTGGTCAGAGTGGGGGTCAGTGGGCAGAGCAGGGGCAGAGTGGGGGTCAGTGGGCAGAGTGGGGGTGAGGGGGCAGAGAGGGGGTCAGGGGGAAGAGTAGGGGGGTGAGTGGGCAGAGTGGGGGCCAGTGGTCAGAGTGAGGGTCAGTGGGCAGAGCAGGGGCAGAGTGGGGGTGAGGGGGGCAGAGAGGGGGTGAGTGGTCAGAGTGGGGGTCAGGGGCAGAGTGGGGGTCAGTGGTCAGTGTGGGGGTGGGTGGTCAGAGTGGGGGTCAGGGGCAGAGTGGGGGTCAGTGGTCAGTGTGGGGGTGGGTGGTCAGAGTGGGCGTCAGGGGCAGAGTGGGGGTCAGTGTGGGGGTGGGTGGTCAGAGTGGGCGTCAGGGGCAGAGTGGGGGTCAGTGGTCAGTGTGGGGGTGGGTGGTCAGAGTGGGGGTCAGTGTGGGGGTCAGGGGCAGAGTGAGGGTCAGTGGTCAGTGTGGGGGTGGGTGGGCAGAGCGGGGGTGAGGAGATCGTGGGTCAGTGTGCAGCGCAGGGGGATGAATAGGCAGAGTAGGTGAGATCGGGACAGGACCTTTGATGACGTCACGGTCATGTGATATGTGACTCCACCCATCATCGTGACGTCATCAGAGGTCCTAAGCCATGATAGAGATCTGCTGCTGAAGGAGCTGTGGTAAGAGGCTGGGGGGAGTGGGTGACCGGGGGGGGGGGTGACAGGAGAGTGGGGGGCGGGGTGGACTAGGTGACGAGGGGGGTGATGCGGAGAGTGGAGGGGGCTATGTGACAGGCGGAGGGGGGATGGGGAGCGGGGAGTGTTGTGACAGGCGGGAGCGCGGGCAGTGGAGGATGGCTATGGTGACAGGCAGGGGGGTGATGGGGCAGCGGGGGGAAGTGTTGTGACAGGCGGGGAGCGCGGGCAGTGGAGGATGGCTATGGTGACAGGCAGGGGGGTGATGGGGCAGCGGGGGGAAGTGTTGTGACAGGCGGGGAGCGCGGGCAGTGGAGGATGGCTATGGTGACAGGCAGGGGGGTGATGGGGCAGCGGGGGGAAGTGTTGTGACAGGCGGGGAGCGCGGGCAGTGGAGGATGGCTATGGTGACAGGCAGGGGGGTGATGGGGCAGCGGGGGGAAGTGTTGTGACAGGCGGGGAGCGCGGGCAGTGGAGGGCGGCTATGGTGACAGGCAGGGGGGTGATGGGGCAGCGGGGGGAAGTGTTGTGACAGGCGGGGAGCGCGGGCAGTGGAGGGCGGCTATGGTGACAGGCAGGGGGGTGATGGGGCAGCGGGGGGAAGTGTTGTGACAGGCGGGGAGCGCGGGCAGTGGAGGATGGCTATGGTGACAGGCAGGGGGGTGATGGGGCAGCAGGGCTGTGGGCCGGATGTGGGTGGGCGCAGACGGGGCTCTGTGCAGGGCCGGTGGCTGGGGCTCTGTGGGTCTGGTGCTTCCGGTTCCGGTGTTTGACACAGGAGGGAGGCCATCACGGAAGCGGAAGCGGATTTTGGGCGGAAGTGGCCTTCGGGTTTTATATAATAGATAGAAGATAGATAGATGAATTGCATTTTTAGGGCCTACTTAAAAGTGTGGGTATCGGGAATTATTTAAATTGTTCTTAGTAGTACATTGCAAAGAATTGGCACACCTGATGAGAAGTCTTGGAGATGGGAATGGAAGGTTGGGATTATTGAGGATGTCAGTCTTAGGCTATGTTCGCATATTGCGCATTTTTGCGTGCTTTTTTGCGCGCGCGTTTCAAAAATAAGCAATGTGTTTCTGCGTCTGCTGGAAAAGTGAATGTGAAATTCACTTTGCTGTTCAGACATTGCATAAACATACGCAGCGCTTTTATGAGAGAAAGGGCGGGCGTAAAAAGAATGACCATGTCAATTCTTTACGCTTATAATAATAATAGGGTTTGGGGTTCAGCGCACTGGATGTATGACTAAGGCCGGCTTCACACCATGGTGTGATCCGGTCCAGGGCTGTGCAGGATAACCCTGACAGCCCCGGACCGGATCAGCACACAGAACCGGAGGGCCAAATGTGCCCTCCGGTCCTGTGTGCAGCCTGATGGCTGTAATTGCAGCCGCAGCTGCTGATTTTTCAAGACCGCAGCTACCATGGAGCTAGCCGCGGTCCTGAAACAACAGCTGCGTTCAGCCGCCGGTATCCGGTTCCCGGATCCTCCCGGTCTGGGGCAAATCGGCCCCATAGGTTCTCATGTTAGGGAGTGCCGGATTGCCCCAGATCCGCGAGAATCCGGGCGAATCCGGGATCCGGCAAATTGGGGAGATTTTTCTCCCCGGACAAAAAAATGATGCAAACATAATTTTTGTGTCTGGAGAGAATTATCCGTATTCTCCTGGATTGTCCCGGAGTGATGAAACCAGATGGCAGATAGCTGCCATCCGGATCCATCCGGCCCCATAGGCTACTATGGGGCCAAAGACTGATTCGGGGCTGTCTGGTTTACCCCGGATCAGCCCCGGATCAAAAAAAACCGTGGTGTGAAGCCAGCCTTACACCCACAAGTAACTAAAATCAATAGATTGATGGTAAAAAAAAATTTTATTTGTTGTATTTAAAAATTATAACACTTTAAAATGATATAATTAAATATATCTAAAAGAAAGTCTTTGTGTAATATATACACCCAAATTCATAAGTGGATTCCTCAATGGAACGAATAATGGAATGAATAATTTTACTCGGTCCCAGATTTTAAGCTCACCTCCACGATCTCTTATAGGAGAATATTTTAGACAAGGTCTTGATGTGGTTAATTGCTTGTTCAGGTGGGCCAACCATAACTTATGGTGGGTGTCGAAGTGCCTGGAAATATGAAAAATATGAAAAATATATAATTAATTTCTGAATTATTGGTGGTGTATGTTTGGAGATTAACAAGGTGCCTACCTTTCTGATTACAGGATAAACTGTGAGTTGTTGTCTATTTGGGCTTCCGATGGCTCTCCAATGACGGGGGGGAAGGAATTTTTGATTCTTCATATCTATAATGATATTCAGATATTAAAATACTAGAAAGGTAAGGTTATGTAGTATACTATAACATCAATCTATCTACCTGCGCCGTGGCAGGTATGGCAGCATGTGCCCACAGGACGTTTTTTAAGCAGTCCTGAACACAGCAAAACCTGAGGATCCCAGAGTCCTTGACAGGAGAATAGCTATGATCTTGTGTGCGTTTTTTGCACGTTTTTTGCGCGTTTTTGTGCTTTTTTACTGCGTTTTTGATAGCTGCGTTTTTCCTGCGTTTTTTCCATTGACTTTAGCAAAAACGCAGGAAAATGATTAACATGTCAATTCTTTCCCATCCGCACCAAAAACGCAGGTATTTGACAGTTCTTGACACTTGCAAAACCATTGTGTGGGCACAGCGTTTCTGTGAAACACATTGGTTTTGCTGGGAATCAAAACCTTAGGAAGAAATTAGCATACATTACCATAAAACCAATGGTAAACCGCAGGCAGAAACCGCAGCAAAAACGCACTGTGTGCACATACCCTAAGATTTTAACCTCTTAACGACAGCCGTACGTCTCTAGACGTCAGGCTGTCGTTACCCGGTGTTTGAAGTGAGCTCCGGCGTGGAGCTCACTTCAAACCTCCCACATCTCAGCTGATCTCACTAGCTGAGATGTGGGAGTAACAGCACCAATCGGTCCCGCCATCCGATCGGTGCTGTTAACCCCTTAGATCCCGCCCTCAATCTCTGAGAGCGGGATCTAAGGGAGCCGGAGCGGGCAGCGCACGCTTACCGGGCTCCAGGGGAGATCTCGCAATAGTATCTCAAGATCTCCCGTGCTGACGTGACAGGCCGGGGTCCTGGCTTGACCCCGGAGCCTGTCACTGAGCACTTCCGGGTTGTGGTTGGCAGGGGCTGCCAACCACAACAGGTCCGCGATTCTGACAGATACAGAGGAGCTGCAGCTCCTCTGTATCTGTCAGAAGCGATCGGACTGTGCAGCTGCATGCCTCTCACAGGGGCTGTGTAAAAGTAAGAATCAATAAGCAAATAAAGTTTTTACAAAGCTGAAAAAAAACAAAAAACATAAAAGTTCAAATCACCTCCCTTTTCTCCCATCCACAATAAAAGTATTAAAAAAAAAAAATAAATACACATATTTGGTATCGCCGCGTTCAGAATCGCCCGATCTATCAATATAAATAATCAAATAATGAGATCCTGAGATAAACTGCGTAGCACAAAAAATGGTTCAAACGCCTAAATTACGTTTTTTTGGTCACTGCAACAATGCTAAAAATGCAATAACGGGCGATCAAAACAGCGCATCCTCCCAAGTATGGTATCATTAAAAACGTCAGCTCGAGACGCAAAAAATAAGCCATCACCCAGCCCCAGGTCCCAAAAAATGAGGACGCTATGGGTCGCAGAACATGGCGCAAAAAGTGCAATGTTTTTTTTTTCATGCTTTTGAATTTTTTTCCACCACCTAGATACCAATAAAGGTATACATGTTTGGTATCTACAAACTTGTACTGACCCGAGGCATCACACGGTCACGTCGGTTTTACCATATAGTGAACACGGCGACTACAAAACCCAAAAAACAAACATCTTATTGCACTTTTTTTGCAATTACGCTGCATTTAGAATTTTTTTGCAATTTCCCTGTACACTATATGGTAAAACAAATTATTGCGTCTGAAAGTACAACTCATCCCGCAAAAAACAAGCCATCATATGTGTGTGTCGACAGAAAAATAAAAAAGTTATGGCTCTTGGAAGCCGAGGAGCGAAAAAATGAAAATGAAAAATTACAAATTTCTTCGTCACTAAGGGGTTACCGTATATACTCATGTATAAGCCGAGTTTTTCAGCCCAAAAATTGGGCTAAAAAGTCACCCCCTCGGCTTATACACGGGTCAATACGGTAACTATTTTGCTGGGGGAGGCGGGGGGAGGCTGATGAGTGAGCGGCCCGTCACGTGGGGCCGCTCATTAGATATGCACGGCTCCCCCCGCCCATCACAGCGGCAGGGGGAGCCGTGCATACAGCCCCCAGTGTATACAGGCAGCCCCCCAGTGGCACTAGCCCCCCCATCATGGAAAGAGCCCCCACACTTTGCAGAGCCCCCCCGCTGCATTATCTTACCATCCAGGGTCTTCACCGCGGGTCCTGCAGTCATCATTGCGCGCTGTGTTCAGGTCTCACGTGACCCGGTGCGATGACGTCATTCCACTGCGACCGCCGGGTCACATGAGACCGGGAAGACAGCGCGCGAGGATGGACTGGAGGACCCGCGGTGAAGACCCTGGATGGTAAGATAATGCAGCGGGGGGGGGGCTCTGCAAAGTGTGGGGGGCTCCTCCCATGATGGGGGGGCGACTGCCACTGGGGCCTGCTGTATACCTCTGGGGCCTGCTGTATACCTCTGGGGCCTGCTGTATACCTTTGGGGCTTGCTGTATACCTCTGGGGCCTGCTGTATATACCCTGGGGCCTGCTGTATATACCCTGGGGCCTGCTGTATATACCTTGGGGCCTGCTGTATACCTTTGGGGCCTGCTGTATATGCCTCTGGGGCCTGCTGTATATGCCTCTGGGGCCTGCTGTATACCTCTGGGGCCTGCTGTATACCTCTGGGGCCTGCTGTTTATACCTTTAGGGATGCTGTATATACCACTGGGGAGGCTGCTGTATACTACCACTGGGGAGGCTGCTGTATACTACCACTGGGGAGGCTGCTGTATACTACCACTGGGGAGGCCTGTATACCACACTGCTGGGGGCTGTATACCTGTGATGGGGTCCACCCTCGGCTTATAAACGAGTCAATAGGTTTTCCCATGTTTTGGGGGCAAAAGTAGGGGGGTCGGCTTATACACGGGTCGGCTTATACACGAGTATATACGGTAAATTAATTGTTCAATTGTTCAATTACCACTTCACATAGGTTCAACTACGTACCTGTGGTACGTAGCACACTGTAAACACTTTCTTTAACCTTGGGGTCTGTTTTGTTTTTTGATGTCTCTCAGTCTAAAAATTCAAAAAATTCAAATAGTTTCAAAGGATATTTTAAGTGGATTATATAAGTACACAAAAAATCTAAACGAAATGCCAGGTTATTGGAATCTGCCATGATTCTTACCACTTAATATATACAACAATAAATCCTAAGTATTTTACTGGGTATCCTCAAAAGGTGATGTCCTTCAGCAATCTTTGTGTGATCTAGAGTTCGTTGTGTACAATTTTTTTGAAGCCATGAATGTGATCATATTACTTCATGGGCATTGGTTGCCCCTTTATATAGCATATATCCTTATCTTACCTTTTAAAGCAAGGTACTAACCCTATCTTGTCACAGTGGTTGTTTTGCATATAAATGAGCTTATGCGGTGCTAAATGATTACTTACCCCGTGCACCTGGGGATGTCTGTTACTGCTGGAGAGGTCTGCTGATGGCTTGTTCACCGTGGCTGCGGACCACTCCAGGAGACTTCCTGGTTGCGGCTCACTGCAGTTGTCACTTGCTCTCTCTGTCACTGCGTCACCTGACCGGCCGCGTCAGAATGTTGCTAATGTCAGCAGGGGGCGGTGGCTGGAGTCTGTGTTAGGAGTGGGTAGCTAGGGGTTGCTAAGGAAACAGTCGCAGGTCTGGCTATCGACCGGTTTCGAAGGGAACGCCCATCTTCATCCGGATGGTCAGAACCTGTTAGTCTCTTGTTTTATATAGCGTCCCCTCATCAACTTAATTGCTGTGGTAAATCAAATAGCCGCTGCTCAAAGAATTATGATGCCATATTACCATATCTATATACTTTAGTAGACTGTGACAATAAACTCAGATGATGATAGATATAATAGTATATATTTTTGTTATTATATAAGAGACCACCTCCATTGGATACCCAGTAAAATACTTAGGATTTATTGTTGTATATATTAAGTGGTAAGAATCATGGGCAGATTCCAATAACCTGGCATTTCGTTTAGATTTTTTGTGTACTTATATAATCCACTTAAAATATCCTTTGAAACTATTTGAATTTTTTGAATTTTTAGACTAAGAGACATCAAAAAACTAAACAGACCCCAAGGTTAAAGAAAGTGAGTTTACAGTGTGCTACGTACCACGGGTACGCAGTTGAACCTATGTGAAGTGGTAATTGAACAATTGAACAATTAACTTAAAATCTTATAGTTTACAAAGAACTTTTTCAATCTTTCTAGGACAATCTAATGTTGCCATACCTGCCTAAGCCACGGCACAGGTAGATAGATTGACGATATAGTATACTACATAACCTTACCATTCTAGTATTTTAATATCTGAATATCATTATAGATCTGAAGAATGAAAAATTCCTTCCCCCCTTCATTGGAGAACCATCGGAAGCCCAAATAGACAACAACTCACAGTTTATCCTCTAATCAGAAAGGTAGGCACCTTGTTAATCACCAAACATACACCACCAATAATACAGAAATTAATTATATATTTTTCATATTTCCAGGCACTTTGACACCCACCATAAGTTATGTAAAGGCCCACCTGAACAAGCAATTAAACCACATCAAGACCTTGTCTAAAATATTCACCTATAAAAGATCGTGGAGGTGAGCTTAAAATCTGGGACCGAGTAAAATTATTCAGAGTTCCATTGAGGAATCCACTTATGAATTCAAGTGTATATATTACACAAAGACTTTCCTTTTAAATATATTTAATTATATCGTTTTAAAGTGTTATCATTTTTAAATACAACAAATACATTTTTTTTTTACCATCAATCTATTGATTTTAGTTACTTGTAGGTGTAAGTCATACATCTAGTGTGCTGAACCCTAAAGCCTATTATTATTATAATTATAGAGCTTTTTGAGGCCCTCTAAGCCATAGAAGAACTATCACATGGAGTTCTTAGGGGTTTTCTAGCAGCTCAAGGGAGTAAAAATAGAAGTATTACCCCCGTTAATAAATACGCCAGCTCCAGTGTTAACTAAAAACTAATAAAATCAATTCTTTACACACCAGCGCCGGCGCTTTCTTCCATAGGAGACCATTATTCCTCCTGGAATTACTCAACGCCGTGCAGACAATGTGCAATTCCAGAGAGAATACGCCGGCGCTGATGTCACACAGGGGAGGAGGAATCCTGTTCCTCCTCCCCTTTGTGACATCTGTGACAGCCCCTTTGGGTTTTGCAGTGTATTAATATACACTGCGAAACTCAAATTAAAGTAAGTCAAATGTGTGAAAAATAATGATTGAATACTTATCTCTTCGCCAGGTGTTCTGATTACCGGGAGCCGAGAGATCCTCCACAGGTACTGTCCTTCCAGGGCCTGTGATCTCTCATTGGCCGCTCGCGGTCATGTGATATGTGACGTGCTATGACGCGCATATGACATGACCGCGAGCGACCAATCACCGATCCTGATAGGTCCTTGCAGGTCGATACCAGCAGTTGTATCAGCTCCCGGCTACCGAACACCCGGCGGATGGGTAAGTATTCAATTTTTGTTATTTTTATGACTTTTGGCTTACTTTAATTTGGATTTCGTAGTGTATATTAATACACTACAAAACCCAAAAGGGGCGAGAACCACCATCTAGTATTATTTATACAGCCCATTTAGGGTAGTTAGAATTGATATGCTGCAGATTTTCCTGCACTAAAATATGCAGCATTTATAAATATTACAATCTATGTATTTACATAACTATGTTGCACTATGAAGGGGGGGAGGGAATTTCTTGCACAGGGATCCACTACAGTTTGTATCAGCCCCTGTTCAGGATGGATTGGAGAGGGGAGAGTTTAGTAAGAGCTAGACTGAATAGTAGAGAATTGCAATAATCCGCAGGCAGCAGCATATCTAGGGGGGTTGCAGCCGGATCCTTTGCCCTGGGCGCAACACATAGGGGGCGCCAGCGCCATCACCTGGGCCGCTCTGTCACCGTAGTCAATACGTCATCACGTCATCACGCGCCTCCGCTCCGCCCTGCAAATTGTGCACGGCCGGCGCCACGCGTGCACAATTGAACCCCTGCTGGTCTGCCCCCTGGCAGCAGTTCCCACCCCCAGGTCACGTCGCACTGCGGCTGACGTCACCCGGCGCGCCGCACGCAGTGAGCGCGCGCGTACATTGAAGTCGGACAGAGAAGACAAGAAGAGGAGCTGCTGCCTGCCTCCTGATTGAGTCCATTGTAATAAACGATAATGTAGCTTTACTTGATAAGTGAGCGTTTCAATAGAGCTACGCATCAAATAAAAATTGGCGGAGGTGTCCGACAGACATCCGAGTTTGACGGAGGAGTCTTGGAAAGGGCTGGATCAGTGACCCTGAATGGCCTCTCCCTCTCTGGCTGTCGGCTGCTTGCATTTTTGTGCAGCTCCACACTCCCCGTCCTGACAGAGAGAGGCCGGTCAGGGTCACTGATCCAGCCCTTTCAGAGTCTCCTCAGTCAAACTTGGATGAGTGTGTCCGAGCCCTTAGAATGAATAAGAACGATAGTACGAGTACCATTACACGACGCAATATTGCATGCAATTTCACTGGCAATTTGCTGGTTGCAGCGAAATCATGGACACATTGTTCCATTTTGTACACGGCAATAAAATAGAACAATGTGTCCATGATTTCACTGCAATCAGCAAAATGCCAGTGAAATTGCATGCAATATTGCGTCATGTAATGGTACCTACGAGTTTTTATGTTATCATCACATGCAGTGTCTCTGGACTGTTCCCCATTGAGCACATTTGTCTAAAATTGCACAGGCAGCTACCAGCACCTGATCCTAATGATTTGTGTGCTATAGTGCATTCAGCACTGCAAAACTTTCCTTACCATTACATGCCGCAACCGCAGCGAGGAATCTGACCGGCGATATGTCGCCCTGGCACCATCGCCGTCAAACTGCCTCCCAGTTGTGGCGTGTAAATTGGGAATTTGGCGGCGATAAAAAAAACTGTCGCCTGGTTCCGATTACAGAGCACTGCTCCAAAATCAGAGGCAATCGTGAAGGCGACATTCCCGGCTTTTGGCGTGTGAACGGGCGATAGTGATGGAATCTGCATCGCCTATTGATTTCCCGTAGGCGTGCCACAGCGTGCTGGAGTCCGCGCCCCGTCAGCGATGATTGGTGGTGGCTACTGTGTTTCCATTGGCTGTCCCTTCACAGGGCGCCATATTTGAAGAGCTGTCACTTCAGCACCACACACATCTTCACCTACACAACCATCCACTACATCAGTGCAATTACGCGCGCATTCAATAGCGCAAGCTATGCCGGACGCGTGTATTGGAAGTTTCACTGTGTCCACTATACTGCCACACATGACAGTTCAGATGTTGGCCTACACATCACACATGGGTACCATGGGCAACGCACTGCAATAGTTTGTGAATTTGGTGACGCTGATGGCTATATTACGCTGCTCCTGCTCCGCGGATGGCTACCTTGTTAGCGTCCTCAATGTTGTTTGGCGCCGCCAGTGTGATCACGTCATGATGTTTGTCTTGGTTACTCCCTGCCTGCCAGGTGCCAGCCCCTCTCCTGCACATAGGAGAGCAGTCATGGCCGCCGCACAGCGCGCTGCCAGATGGGGTCTGCAGAGCTAATGCTTCTCATAGACCTATGTGACTGCCATGACTACTGGTGTCACCAGCGTCACTGGCACCCATGGCTGCACAAGCGCAGCATACTCAGGGGGATCCAGCGGGCCCTGCTCCAGAAACTGGGGGTGGAGAGGACCCACAAGCAGATCCAGAAAAAAATAGCGGACCTGAAGTCCCCAGGGCGCATTGTGGATCTTCGTGCCAGGATTGCCAGGCTGCGTGGTGAATATGTGGCAATGCCAAACACACACATGGCAAGCTAAATACTCCAAACACTACACAAACATCATAATATAACATAATGTGGCCTAAGCCACCATGTGGAGCTGTCACCAATGTGCATCTGCATGTTGGTTACACTGCAACATGAAGGTATATGAAACACTAATTTGTCATCCAAATGGTGATGGCTACAGTGGTCCTTGACCTGTGTGGTGGCAAAAATAGTTGTGTCCTGACCGCAAAGGTGACACCAACATATTATTGAGATGTTCAACACCCACAAGACACCTTGCAGCACATATGTGTGACCTGTGACACATACCATTTTGCTACACATTGATCACAATACAGAACACTTGATACAATCTCACTGCTATGTATTGGTCCCCATGGTGCGAACACCTGATGCTTCCTGGCTGCTCTTGTGTTCAAGTTACAAATGCCTACTATGCTAAGCCAAGAGTTACATAATGTTCAATATATGTGGCCACTGGTGTTGTACTCATGTCCCAAACCAGAGTGGGCCCTCACCATAGGGTAGGCACTGACTATAACCTTTTACCGTACCATTCACGCCGTCATGACATTCATACACATACACAAGGTGTTTTCCCTATGTTGTGTTCCTTTTCTTAAATTGCTCTGTTATCATGTTTGATATTACAGATGACGAGGACTCCATGTCTGGGGACGCTCCACAGTCCCCAACGCCACCCGAGACACCCCCACCACCTTCCCCAGAGGGCCCAGCCAGTATCTCACCACCCGGGACTCCAGGAGCCCCGGCCCCGGAGGGCCCAGCCACTCCTTCCCCAGCAGGGACTCCAGCAGCCCCGGCCCCGAAGGGCCCAGCCACTCCCTCCCCAGCAGGGACTCCAGAAGCCCCGGCCTCGGAGGGCCCAGCCACTCCCTCCACACCAGGCCCACAAGCCTTGGCTGCATCCAGCCCTGGAGCCCTGGGAGCACCACCCCAGCCCAGCATCTCCTGCTACCGCCCAAGCCCTGGTGTGTTGTTGGTCACACACCCTCACCTTGAGCCTGCTGCTTCAGTGTATGGTGGTAAGTGTGTGCTAAGGCCTACCAGCTTGCTAATGTACTTATTGTTGTGTGCTCCACACACCAGTATGTGAGTCCTGTTTTTTTTTCTTTTTTTAATGAAGGAGAACGAGCTCGTGCTGCAGGCTGGGCTGTCAGCCCATCCCCATCTCCCACAGATGGCACCCGGGATGGTGATGTGCTGCGTACGTATAATAACTAACAATACCCTCAAACACCCACCCACACATACACAGGTAACTCACTAATGTCCTTCTTTCCCATACAGGTGTACCAACCATTGAGGAGCTGCTGCTGGCTCACCAGGAGGCACAGCAACACATGGAGAGGGCAAACCAAGAAGGGCAGCAACACCTTGCCCGCTTGGGTGCCATGATTAACGTCCTCCAGACAGCCCAGTCCGCCAGGGCCCCTACTCCATCACCCCCACCCAATAATGTGACCATAGTCACTTAATAATTGTTGTCCATGTTGGACCCTTGTTGTTTTCCCTGTTGCCATGTTGGCACCTTAGTTTGTTAGGCCACGTTGGCCTCTTTTCTTGTAGTGTCCCACTTTGGGAAAGTGGGTAGTGTGTATTGGCTACTCCTAACCTGACCAAGGCTTTTTGATTGAATTGGCAATGTTTTTAAAAAATGATAGTCTCAAATAAAATTCTGCCAGCTATATCCTGTGTCATCCCTTGTTGCAACACACACAGAGTAACGTTTGTGAGGTTACATTTCACCAACCACACTGGGCCACGGTTTTTCAAGAGGTATATGGTGTCACATGGCAAACATGTCACCATACTGGACCATTACAACTGCCATGCACCCCTATTTGACATCAATGTGTACTATATGACACCCACAGTGCCAAACACACACACAGAAACATACTGGTGAACGTGACACAGATATGGACAGAGTTGTGGGTAAATTAAATTTTATTTATTTATTCATTTTTTTTTTAAATTATTTAAAGTAAAATGGGGCCAAGCTGCCCATCCACAAAGTCTCTATGTTTGCCAAGCTTGTGCATTGGCTAGTAGCGCCTGTCATCTTCCTCCTCCTCTGCTGGCTCAGACAATGGGGCCTCCCCCTCATTCTCATAGACCCATCATCGGTGTGATGGGCCAGCTCCGCTGGCCTGTCTTCGGGGGGGAGGTGGAGTATCACGATTTTGCCGACTCCTCACCATGAGTCTTGCGGGCGCAGTGGGCCCTGGGGTGGTCTTCCGGGGTAGCGACCAAGAGGCCCACCATCGCAGGAACCTATCAACGCCCATCTCCAGGACACGAAAGATGGCCCTCTCGTCGATGTCACGTTGCTCTGGCTCCATGCGGGCCAGCATCTTGCTGGCGACGTAAACGATCCCAGAGCCGGGGTCCTCTCTCGATCTAGGAGGACCCATTTTGCCTAGGTACCCAGCTCCGTGTTTGGTGGGGCAGATGGTCTTCTTCGTTGGATTCCAGAGCTGGGCCCTGGGCCCGGCCCCCCACCACTGGGCTCAGGCACTGGCTCTCCAGCAGATGTTGAGGGGAGAGCCTCGCCAGCTGCTGGCTCCTCATCACTGGAGCAAGGCTCCTCAGGGGCCTGAAAAAGAAACAAAAACAAAAAATACATCAGCCACATGTTGCTATGTAATTTAAGCTAATACCACAACCGAACACCCAAGACAACATAGAGCCAATCTCACCAAGGCTGACACCAAAAGCCAAGGGAGAAGAGTTTGGAAGTCAAAAGACCAAAGAAGTTGACCAGTGCAGTATACTCACCTGAGGCTCCACATTAATATGGAAAGTACCGACAAATAACACAACACAATCTGTGATAAAATACACCACAAAACAGAAAATAACAGTGAACAAGATTTGTGAAGAAAAAGCACAATGATGACTACACATGTGCTGCAAACCACACATCAGTGGAAAGAACAAGCTGGGTAGATAGATCACACAAACACAATTACCCACCTCCTGCGACGGGGAAGGGTCTTGGGCTGCGGCCACAGCTAGTTTCGGGTGGCGCCTGTTGCTTCATGTTCCCCAAGGCCCCTCCTGGCACAGGGTGAAGGTGAGGAGGTCATAGTACCACAGATGTGGCCTACGGACCTCCTCAGCTCCAGCCCTGGATCGGGCATCAAGCCAGTTTTTGTGGGTCTTGGTGAACACGGTGCGCAGGCGTTTGATCTTCTCCACAACCATGGCCACTGTCCAGTTCTTTGTGGGTTGGAGCTGGTTCGCCAGCTCCTCCACCAATGGCCTGTAGGCCGCAGCCCTCGCTGCTTGGTCATGATATTCAGGCAGTGACACCCGCCACAGGAATTCGTGTTCCTGGTATATGGTGAGGAGCTATGTCACAAAATTGTGATACTCAGCCATCTGAAAAACAAACATATAATTGTGTCATGCAAACAAATATATGGCCATCACAGGTGACACCCTACTCTGTGTGGCCAGCTCATGTCCAGCAATACTAATTACATGTGTTCTGCTAGTCAGCTTGGCTATGCAGAATTATTATTGGCCTTAAAGGGATCCGGTCATCCCCAAAACACCTTTAAACCTATTAAAACCTGTCCCTAGAGCATATTAACACTTTCCCTACACTCCTTTTAGCTCCTATATGCACATAATCAAAGTGTATAAAAACGTTTTATAAGTACCTCATTAGTGATGATAATGAATGAGTGATAATGATGCTATTCATAGTCACTCATTCAGGCTGCCCCTCTTCATACTATGACACCTCCATAGGCGTGATCTTCATGAGAGATTCAAATTGCAGCCTCCCTGCGCGCCTCCCCGCTGTGGCTTGTGTCGGCCGGGCTTCAGTGTGGGGCTGTATGACGCGATCCGCGTCATTTCCGGCGTCGGGTGACGTATACAGCCGCGCCGCTCTGTCAGCTTCAAAATGCGCACTGCGCATGCGCATGCGCATGCGCAGTGCGGGACTTGAAGCCAACAGCGGCGCCGGTGTAAATACGTCACCCGGCGCCGGGAATGACGCGGATCGCGTCATACAGCCCCACGCTGAAGCCCAGCCGACACAAGCCACAGCGGGGAGGCGCGCAGGGAGGCTGCAATTTGAATCTCTCATGAAGATCACGCCTATGGAGGCGTCATAGTATGAAGAGGGGCAGCCTGAATGAGTGACTATGAATAGCATAGTCCCTCATTATCATCACTAATGAGGTACTTATAAAACGTTTTTATACACTTTGATTATGTGCATATAGGAGCTAAAAGGAGTGTAGGGAAAGTGTTAATATGCTCTAGGGACAGGTTTTAATAGGTTTAAAGGTGTTTTGGGGGTGACAGGATCCCTTTAACATGAGATACACACATATTTTTGTATAAACATAGTGCTGTAGTACACATTGTCCTGACAAGGATCTCCCAGAACATTATGTGTTCTACAGGACACGGAGTGTAGTTACGATGTGTACACGTCGCTAAATACACTTCTACAGGACGCTACATGAAGGTGTACATAAGGCGCCAAAACATCTGCCAACATATGAGTCTGCAGCACACAGAAACTAACGTACATGAGTGCACTATAGCATGTCCCGTTACTTACTGTTAGTCCAACAGAGATCTTGTGATGAGACGCTACTAGCACAATGCACATTCAAGTCGGAGCAGGGCTGGCGCCCCAGCACGTTGATATTTAAACACAACCTGACCAATTAAGAAAGCGCAATGGCGCATAATCATTGGTCGCACCTGCGTACGCCCAGGCGGCTACGTCGGTTACAAGACGCCACTGATGTCTGATTGGTTGGTTACCATATAAAATTCGCTCACGACCGAGGTACGTCGCGCTTGCTGCCCAGAGTCATTAAGTAAGTACTGATGTGCAAACATGAACTGTGATAAGGCTGTGTTGCGTTTAGAGCACCTTACCATTACGGATCGTTATTGTGTAATGTAGCTCACGCCCAAGTGGTGCTGTATGTAGTTACTCGTGAAGTTTTGTGTATTATTTTCTATTGTGTCCTGGCAAATGGATGCATGAGTGTTTTGTCAACCCAAACCCTATCCTCATTCACAAGCCATTTTGCCTTTGCCATACAGGATCATGTTTGAAGGATGCGTGTGTTTTTAGTTGCGGGGATCATCATAGTACTGTCGTTTACCACACACAATGGGACTTTTAAGGCCAAACTCAGATGTGGAGTGGGGCATGTGGCTTCTGCGAATGTCTGCCTCTGAAGACACGGCATTCACAACACATCAGGGATGTGTCTTGGACATGATGAGTATTCAATAGTCTGCTGCGTGGCGTGATATTTTGAGCATAAGACACAAAGGCTGGGGTACTTGTATAATGTAATTGTATAGAGTTTGAAACAACCATGACTTAATTAATGTGACTTATTTCTTTGGCCATGCCTTGTGGTAACACGTCAACTTTATGGCCATGTATATGGCCTTATGCTCATGATGTGTTGCATTTGACAAGGGAGATGTATTGTACAGGAGGGCCAGAGGTGTAAAGTTACCAAGTTTGGTTGTCAGATACTGCAATGTTATGTTTGGGCCTTGAATGGTGTTCTACAGTATATGTATGTGTGTGGGCTTGTGATCACACTTGGGTATGCTGTGGTAAAGTGGCCAGGAGATGTATAAGTAAGGAGGTGGTGTGTCTGGATGATATGTGATGAAGCATTCTTGTAGTGATGTTTCTTTTCCTCACATTTGTAGTGCTTGGTACGTGAGATGATGTTCGACCCTGATGTAGATGCTATCGTGGCTCTTGCTTTGGTGGAAGAGGAATTGTGGCTGGAGGATAGATATGAGAGGTTGCAGGCTCACAGACCACGGCGTGTGTGGGCTCGGGATTGGCTTCTGCACCAGGACACCCAGAGCCACATGCGGCTAGTCCGTGAGCTGGAGGATCGGAGTCCGCATGATTTCAGGAACTACCTCCGTATGTCCGAGGACTCTTTCACATTCCTGTTGGAACGCATAAGGCCAATGATAGCCCGACAGGACACTGTGATGCGTCGAGCTGTGCCACCTGAGGAGCATTTGGCTATTACTTTGCAGTTCCTGGCAACAGGTCGTTCAAGGACCGACCTGCAATACACTCCACGTGTATCACTGTCCCTGCTGAGCCGCCTGATCCCCGAGACTTGTGAGGCCATCTGGAGTAGTCTGCTGCCATCCTATATGCAGTTCCCAACAACCCCCGCTCAATGGATGGATGTTGCCAGAGGGTTTAAGGACCGCAGGCAATTTCCAAACTGCAGAGGTGCATTAGATGGTAAGCAGGTGAGGATCACTAAACCCCCAAACTCGGGGTCTTATTATTACAATTACAAAGGATATTGTAGTGTGGTCCTCATGGCCCTGGTGGAAGCGAACTATGAGTTCCTCTACGTGGACGTTGGAATGAACAGGCGTATCTCAGATAGGGGTGTGTTCGCACACTGTTCCTTGGCCCAAGACCTAAGGACAGGTGGGCTGAACTTGTCCTCAAATGATGAGACAACTCATCATCTCAACTTTGCGTTTATGGGGGATGAAGCCTTCCCACTTCAGGCACACCTACTACAGCCATATCCCCAAAAGACGCTTACTTTTGAGCAGTGCATTTTCAATTACTGGCTATCCCGGGCCCACCGTGTCGTTAAAAATGCGTTCGGGATCATGGCCAATACATTCCGGGTTTTTCATACACGTCTGCATATGAAACTGGAATCTATTGATGTGGTAGTGCTGGCCTGCTGTCTGCTGCATCATTTCCTGTGTTGTAGGGATTGGTCATCATACACGCCGGCAAGTTATGTGGATTCAGTGGACCTCACAACAGGGGAGATCCGTCCCGGGGATTGGAATGCTACCGACCATGGTGTGGCGCCACTCCAGCCACTGAGCCAGGGTCAGACTCGGCAGGATGCCAGGAGCAACAGAGATGCATACTGCTCCTACTTTAATGGCCCTGGGCAGTGGCCTGGCAGCACCAACAAGTGTAGGGTGGCTGGTGTTGTGAGGCAGCACCATGATGAGGAGGGTGGAGTCACCAGGGTGGCTGCACCATGAGGATTGGGGTTGTGTTTTGGTGTGTCAACATTAGTTAGGCTTCTTTCACATCAGCGGTTTTCGCTGATCACGACAGTTGCGGTGAAAAAACCGCAACTGCCGCGTTTACTGCATAACGGCTGCACTTGCGGTTCACTTGCGGCAAGCCCCATACACTGTCTGTGGGGCTTGCGGTAAGTGTGCGGCAGGAGCAGCAAGTGCAGTTTTTTTCACTTGCGGCAGATGCGGCCGGCGAAAAAAACGCGGTATGCGGCGTTTTTTTTCGCTGCCGCACCTGCCGCAGGTGCCGATACCGCACTTGCCGAACCTGCCACAAGACCCATAGACATTGCATGGGGCTTGCCGCAAGTGAACCGCAAGTGCAGCCGTTATGCAGTAATCACGGCAGTTGCGTGTTTTTCACCGCAACTGCCGCGATCAGCGAAAACCGCTGATGTGATAGTGTTTTTGGGTTTTTTACTTTGAAATGTTTTTTTTTTCCATTATTTCGCATCATGTTGCATTTCTTTGTGTGTTGTGAACACTTGTGTTTAATTTTATTTTGTGTGTGTTGTTCTACTTATTTCTTTTGTGCACAAAAATAGAAACTAAAACAAAATTGAACCAAAAACAAACCTGTGTGTGTTGTTACTTTTGGATACAGGACAGTTGCACATAGCTTTATGCTGTGCACAGAGGTATGAGATCCGTAAAATGGTATCGATGGGTCCGTGAAACATTGTGTGGTAATATGCAGTACACAGGTTCAGCCCTTTGGGCAACACTGTATGGCGCAACTGTGTGTGCATATCCATTATGATGTGTTGGGCACACAGGGGCACGTGTCCACACACATTAAGCAAGCAATGGTGTTTGTGGGGCATGTAGGTAAAGTCCAGTACACACTCACAAACAAGGGTACACATACATAGTTCAGTTCAGCCATGGCAGCTGTGCCATGGCATGGACGAATGTAGGCACATATGGGCATAGTGTTGTTTGTATGTTCCCACCATCAGCTACAGACGCACACATAGCCATTGTGTAGTGTAAGCCACTGTCCTGCACAAAACCGCTCCTGTGTGATGCTTGAGCGGCTCGAAAGTGTGTCGCAGCAGCCACTTTCAACGACACGAGTGTGTATTCATTCCAAACTCCGAGACAATGTCGTCAGGTATTAGCCAGCCTTCCAGCACAGGCTGGCCAATCATGATGCTATTGCGTTGTCCAATGAGAATGTTTGGGGCACAGTGTAAAACAATTTGGCGCGCCTATCTTCTCGCCGCGTTGAACATGTACTCCCACATTCCTTTGGGGATTGCGGTATGTGAAGCGGCGACGTGAGTCTACCGGATGTTTCCCGCTGTTGGTGTGATGACTTCCGGGGCGACACGTCGCCTTAGGTTGAGGGCGAAATTGCGGCATATAAAAGTGCCATCGGCGATCTGAGGCGACCATGAAAGACGTGCACGTTAGATCGCCTCCGATCGCCACCAAATATTTACGGCGTGTAAAGGTACCTTTACAGACAACAAATAATTACGTCATTAATAACATGCTATAGCACGTAAGTGCAAGTATTTCTGCGTGTGGTGCTCATAATTGACTCTGAATAAAACAAGATGTTTTCAAAATGTTGTTTCCATTTTTTCATAATTGGAATATTATTCAAATGTCTATAGCACCTATGATTTTCATAATTCTATAACTTTTCTTTATTTGTGTTGTAGTTCCATTGTTGAGGAGTATATTTCCAAGTAGATATAAATGAATGAATTTAACATGCTAATAAAAGGATTCTTTTGGTACAAACTAGGCTTGCACCTGCTTACCTTTTTTTATAACTGAATAGTAATGTGAAGTCTCCTTTAATTTGCTATACTGAATAGTTTAGGGGAATGTATAGTCAGAAAATTACCTATTCCTTAAATTAAGCTATTTGTAAAATTTTTCTTTTGTTTGGCAATTATTGCTTTTTTCATATCACTATATGCAATAAAGAAAAAAAGAGAAATCTTGCAATTTTCACTTTTGACGATCGGGCTATACTAGACTCATACGTCTAGATCTGTACTGTAGACTTTTCAGAAATTTCATTATCATCATAGGCAGGATTAAAATCTTAGGTAACACCTCTATTCCCTGGTGATAACACAGAATTCACTCATTCTGCTCCACCTCCCTTAAACTACTAAGACCCCACCCACTGGTACTCCCCACCGCGCAATGAATGTCACCACACAAGAAATGTATTTTTCAACTTAACACCTCTCAAATTATTATTACAGGGGTTTGGATGTATTTTGGCCGCAACTCCAAAACCAGGCACAAAACCACCTTAAACCTGAGGGAGAGCGCCCGATGCCATGGCCGTCTGTGACAGGTTAACTCTCACCAAATCCCTTTTCCACCGGCTGCGACTTCATAACTCGTAATATCCTTTTTTAGGGGAGGGAGAGCGGGCTTTGAGCCCTGGTTATAAAGCCCAGGGGCGGGCTATAGGGCTGCTATGGGATGTGGCTCAGAGGACGAGGAAAGGGGGAGCATGGGAGGCTGGAGCTGGAGCCAAGGCTCAGCAATCAGAGGCAGCGGCATCAGTTGCAGTGCTTTGTAGACTGCCAAGATCCCACCCACCGGTTCTCCTTGCCACGCAATGAATGAGACCACACAAGGAATGTATATTTCAACTTTTTTATTGAGAGCATCAACGTAACACCTGTCAAATTATTTTAAACAGGGGGTTGGATGTATTTTGGCCGCAGCTCTAAAATCAGGCACAAAACTGCCTTAAACCTGAGGGACAGAGCCCGATGCCACGGTCGTCCGTTACAGGTTGACTCTCACCAAAACCCTCTTCCACTGGCCATGGAGTGGTGAGGGCTTGAGCCTGAGCTGCAACTCACACACAGGACCCAAATGGCCTGCTCAACCCCATCCTGTATATCTGACAGGAATATATCCAAACCTATATCGCCGAGGGTGAAGGTATCCTCCAGCAGTAGCCGGCTGATGTCTGACTCCAGAAGCTCATGTCGTACCACTATGCCCCTTCTTGAAGCTACAAATTTGCCAATACGTGTGTTAACGCAACGCCGCAACCTCTCTACAGCCACTGTCTCCCTGTCCAGCTCGCCCTTGGAAGCATAATGAACCACACTATAACCAAACCCTTGAAGAAACAACCCAGCCTCTCTAAGTCTGCTTGAATGATGGAAAGCAGCTCGTGGATCCTTACATTTGCTAGGTCATTCCCACCCGCATGTATGACTATTATTACGGGCTTGGTGATATATGCAATATGGACACTGCCTCATGCAGGACCTGTGCCCAAGGAAGCCCCCGATCACCTCTCCAGTGGAACCTCAGCTCTCGGAATCCCAAATCGCTTCAACCCGGCCTCGACTCTGCCTGCCGGGCTGCCCAAATTACTTGGGAGTGACCTAGTATCCAAACGCGGGATCTGAAAGGATCTAGAAGAAAAAATTGTTAGCCATCTTCAAACAACTGTGCCCTTAAAATAACATTGCCATCTTTACTCGTATGTATCTTTTGCTGATCTGGAAATTAAGTGAGTCTCTGGCTGCCACTAGTTATTTATTTATTTATTTATTTTTTATAAACATTGCAAACCATGAATGCAAGCTATACTCTGACCACACAACACAAATCTATCGGCTAATAAAACTAAGCGTAATACTGTCCACGTCAACAAATGAAATTGAAAATATATAAAGGAGTGGGGTGGGGGAAAGTGAGGGGAAAATGGGGAGGGAGGGGAATGGGGGTTTAAACTAAATTCGGCCTGCTGTAGCGGAAGAAGGAATCAGATTTCCACTGCCCACGCGCTGTATTTCCTCGTTTGGGAATCTGGCCCTCGCCGCCTCAGGCAATGCGCCTATGCAGAATGAATGGGTGCCATAATCACTTGGCTGAAGGCCCAGACTCGTGAGCAACGCAGAGAACTGCGTTGCCATGAGTGGGGAGCCGTCCTCATGCTTGAAGAAAAATGAGGGTCCGGTACTCTAAATACTGCTGCAGGACCTTAATGGGACAGAGTGGTCCGGGGGATGGGAAGATAGGAATCCACACGCCTCGACCGAGCTGGTCTGTCTTAGAGCACCTGATGTGCACCCTTACCCCATCATTGCACACTATGATGTCATCGCGTAGTAAGTCTCCGGGCCACCTCGGGGATCTGATGACTAGTTCGCTAATACGTAAAGCACCGAAAAACACCAGTGCAAACGCAGCTGAGAACAAAAGAACCTCACTTTCCCCCACACAGATGCCATCCAGTTGGTCTATTATGCCGGATAGTGTGGCAAACAAAATGGGTCTCCTGCTCTCGGTGCACCTGCACTTCCGTATCCAACCCTTAAGGGCCTGCAGGAACAGGAAGACCTTGGTGACATCCGGCCAACCGCAGAGGCGAAAGTGAAAGGCTAGTCCCGCTAAACGCTGCTGTGCCACTGTGCCCGCAATATATTGAGTGACTAAGTTACCTAGAAAAGCCATGGAGACCTTGTCCGACAGTACCTGGACTAGGTTAAACCATTCCTTCCAAGCCTTACTGTATGAATGCCAGGTAGATGGAGCTATCTAGGATTCTACCAGTGGCATCAGTTGTCCTCCGGGACCGTCCAGAGGGACTTTGGAAACTCCTGGCCCTTGCTGTTCGCCTCTGGGTGCAATGCTCGAAACCTCTAAATCAAAGCGTGACAAGGCATCAGCAACACTGTTATTGACCCCCGGCACATGACGGGCCCTAAACCAGATATTGTGACTCAGGCACCTGAGATTTAAGTAACGAAGCAGCCTGATGACCGGCGGGGAGGAAGATGCCAGATTGTTAATTGCATGGATGACGCTAACATTGTCGAACCAGAAGCAAATTTGCCTATTGGCCAGCTGTTCGGCCCATAGTGCTGTGGCCAGTATTATGGGGAATAGCTCCAGCAGGGTGAGGTTTTTTGTCCAATCTGACAGGTGCCATATGTTCAGCCAGTGGCTTGCACACCAGCTTGGACCCAGAAAGACTCCAAAACTGATGGCCCCAGCCACGTCCGAGAATAGAGATGTGTCCGAGCTGGATACCTCGGGTTCTTGGAAACATGTGCGTCTGTTGTAGCCAGCTAGGAAGGACTTCCATAAGCCTAGATCCTCCCATAAGGCCCTGGTGATGCGAATCCTGTGGTGTGAGGCAATTATGCCCCTTGTGGCCAAGCAGAGTCTTCGCAAAAAGATTCTCCCCATGGGCATGACTCTGCAAGCAAAGGCGAGCAAACCTAGAAGTGACTGCATTTGTGCCAGGGTTACTTTGTGAACCGCCTGGAATCCGTCAATTAGGGCTGCAGTTTTCTCGACTTTGTCCAAGGGTAGCCGGAACAACATAATTACGGAGTCAATTTCAATTCCCAAGAATGAGAGTCTGGTTACCGGGCCCACTGTCTTTTCGGCTGATAGCAGCACCCCGAACCTGTCCGCTATGAATTGAAAAGACTGTAATGCGGTGGCGCATGCCCCGGAACTAGAGGGGCCGACAAACAGGAAGTCGTCCAAGTAACGGGTGACCGATTTTATATTTGACACGTCCTTGACTACCCATTCCAAGAAGGAACTGAAGAGCTCGAAAAGTGAGCATGATAAGGAGCAACCCATGGAAAGGCACCTGTTGTAAAAGAATAAAGAATTGATCTTGAATGGCACACCCTGGTGACAATCCGGGTGTACCAGTAACAGGCGGAAGGCTGACTGTATGTCTGATTTGGCCATGAGTGCTCCCCGCCCAGCTTCCCTGACTTCCGCCACCACTTTGTCAAAGGAATCGAATGAGACCGCCGAGTCCTCAGGGGGAATACTGTCGTTTACCGACCTTCCGGCTGGAAAAAACAGGTGGTGGATCAGGCGAAATTCGCCCTTCTCCTTTTTGGGAACTACGCCTAGTGATAAAATTCTGAGGTTAGAGAAAGGGAGTTGTGTAAAAGGGCCTGCCATGCGGCCTAATGTTACCTCCTTTTGCACCTTATTCGCCAGGACCTCTGTGTGTTCCCGTGCCAATTTAAGGTTGTGAGGAAAGTTTAAAGGGGATGAAAAAACCGCGGGTAAAATCATCGCTGATGGTTACGGCCACGGCCCTATTGGGGTATCGCTTTAACCACGACGCCATCTCTGACACGTTCACTGGGGTCTTTGAGACCTGATGTCGCTGTCTTGGGGTGGGCTCTGGTGGCTGCCTTGTCACATCTTGCGGATGTGTGGTTGCCTCCGCATGACGAGCACTCATGTTTATATTTACATAATCCTTGGAATTTGCAATGGCCTTGATTAAAATGCCAGCAGCATCCGGGTCTGTGAACATTGGCTGCTTGTGGTCCATGATAGGAGGGGGAGGATGATGGCCCTGGAAAGGACTGGAAGGTCTTTTGGGCCATCATCAGTCTAAGCCATTAATCGGTGGCCTTGACACCCCAGCCCAGGTGGGGTTGCAATGGTAAACGCTGCCTGAATTCTTCATTGTACTTCCACCATGCTGAACCTCCGTGGGTTTTATAGGAGTTGTATATGGTGTCGATGTATGTGAAGAGCTCAGAGCAATTCTCGGGGTGTTTTTGACCCATAACGCACCCCAAAACGCAGAAGCCTTAGAGCCAATTGTTAATGTTCTTGGCTACCCTGGGCTATCTTTCTGCGAATTGGTCTGAAGCCCGCCTTTTCTTTGTCAATGGTGCTTTGCTTGGCCGAGACTAGCAACGATATGTCTATGTAGTCGTTAGCCCAGATTTTTTGTATGATCTCTGGTGACAAGTGTGTGCTGAGTATATCATGTCCCTGTGTAGATCGGGACGCAGCGGTTCTGTGGGGTATAAGGCCATTGCGGGGTATACTAAAATTTTTCTGGCAGGGGAGTAGTACCCTTCCCCGGACAAGGCTGGATGAGTGCCCCCCAACCATGCATTGGCAAAGCCATTTTCACCGGTCGATGTTGCTGGTAGGACCGACGGTGGTGTAAACTGGTTCCGGTGTTCCACTGGTGGAGTGTCGGCTGTCTGGTGGTGTGAGGACCTTTCCCTTGGAGGGTCGCTTAGAGAGTGGCTTCTGCGTGAGCCCGACGATGACACACTGGATGACGTGTGATACCTCTGGTGTGTTGACTTCTCACTGCGTTTTGAGGAGCCAGAGCGGCGGTGATGGGTGCGCCTCTGTGTGAGCAACATGATCGGCGATTGGTGTCACGGCTCCTGCTGTGGGAGGTGGATGAAGATCTTGATTACTGGTGGGTTCTGGGAGAACCCCGATGGGACGGCGTTGTGATGGACTCGCCTGTTACCCAATTCTTCGACTATGGCTGAGCATGGGCGATGTGCTTGTAGGCTGGAGGCAGTACATGCTGGGGGTACACTTGCAGGGTACTGCAATGGATGGCCTGTGATGACCCTGGTGCGCTGTGGGCTTCCTGCTCCTGCTGGCACGATGCTGTCTGCCCTGGGGGTATTTGTGAGCTAGGTGGTGTGGGGGGCATCAGGGGGTCCTCACTGTTATGGTGCCCCAGGCCCCTTGGGTGCAAAGCCTGGAGACTGCCCCCGTGCTGTCCAGGGTAGACCTGGAGTGCTGGCTCCTTGGCAGAGGAGCTTACGTTTTCTGTGGCCCCCATGCTGTGGCTGGCTGTGGTGGTGTTGGAGCAGTTGCAGGCTAGTGCTGTAGTGGGAGGGTGCATATTTGCCTCCTTCCAGTCTGGGCGTTCGCGGGGAAATGTCGAGCGCCGGGCTGGAGGTGAGGTGTCGTCACGTTGGATCGGGCCCCCGGAAGCAGGGCATGCCCCCTGTCATGTGCCTGCCGCGGCACCGGAAGTCACGTGGCCGCCTGTGCTACCTGATGCGGCCGAGGATCCCGCGATGCCGCGGGAACCGGAAGTGACACTGGTCACATGGGGATCGCGTCACAGGAAGTGACATCGCTGCGACGCTGCTCGAGGGGGCAGGTTAGTGCCGTGACTGCGGGGGCCCCGGGGGGGGCGGCCATGCAAAGGACTGTGCAGGGGGGGGCCCCTGGGCATAGGTGGATGCCGGCGGGAGCGGACCAGCCTTGGGGGGGGGGGGGGCAATATGACGGACGGCGCAGGAGGGGCCTCCGGGGCATAAGCGGATGTCGGCGGGAGCTGTCCGGCCTTGTTGGCCATGGCCGCTCTGCGCCTGCATCTGGGGCCGGCTGTGGGGCTCAGTCTTTGCAGTGGACATGAGGGTCTGGAAAACCTGCATCCACCGCTTGAGGGATTAGTAGAGAGAGAGCTGGTGCCCAGAAGGTAGGCAAGCCATTTGGCTCCCTCCCGCCCGATCCTTTCTCTTACTGTTGCTTCAAGGGAGTCCATCGTTGGCTCAGCGATGATGCTCACCCTGGGAGCAGTGTGGTAAGAGGAAGGATGGGCTTTGAACCCTGATTATAAAGCTTAGGGGCGGACTGTAGTGCTGCTATGGGAAAGGGGGGCTACCAGGCATTGCATGGAGGGGAGGAACGTGGGAGGCTGGATCTGAAGTCGGGGCTCAGCAATCAGAGGCAGCGGCATCAGCCGCAGTGCCTTGTATAATGACCCTTGTACATGCTAATTAGATGCTTCACTACAAAAGACTGGGTCACTGTCAGGCTATTGCTGCTCTAGTATGTATGAATTTCTTGAAAAAAAAAAAAATGAGTTTAGAATAGCCTAAATGGCCAATGTGAAAGTTTCAATATTTTTTTAAAAAAAAAAGAATGGCTACATTTAAAAAATAGAAATACAGGTGCATCTCAATGAATTAGAATTCCATCAAAAAGTTAATTTATTTCAGTCATTCAATAAATATAGTGAAATGCATATATTATGTAGAATCATTAGAAACAGTGATCTATTTCAAGTGTGTATTTCTGTTAATGTTGATGATTATGGCTTACAGCCAATGAAAACCCAAAGGTCAATTACAGTCGTATGAAAAAGTTTGGGCACCCCTCTTAATCTTACTCTTTATTTTTTTGTTTAAAATTGGGTTTTTGCAACAGCTATTTCAGTGTGATATATGTAATAACTGATGGACACAGTAATATTTCAGGATTGAAATGAGGTTTATTGTACTAACCGAAAATGTGAAATATGCATTATTTCAAAATTTGACAGGTGCAAAAGTATGGGCACCTCAACAGAAAAGTGACATTAATATTTAGTAGATCCACCTTTTGCAAAAACACCAGCCTCTAGTCGCTTCCTGTAGCTGTTAATGAGTTCCTGGATCCTGCATGAAGGTATTTTTGACCATTCCTCTTTACAAAACAATTCCAGTTCAGTTAAGTTTGATGGTCGCCGAGCATGGACAGCCCGCTTCAAAACATCTCACAGATGTTCAATGATATTCAGGTCTGGGGACTGGGATGGCCATTCCAGAACATTGAAATTGTTCCTCTGCATGAATGCCTGAGTAGATTTGGAGCGGTGTTTTGGATCATTGTCTTGCTGAAAGATCCATCCCCGGCATAACTTCAACTTTGACACTGATTCTTGAACATTATTCTCAAGAATCTGCTGATACTGAGTGGAATCCATGCGACCCTCAACTTTAACAAGATTCCCTGTGCCGTCATTGGCCACACAGCCCCAAAGCATGATGGACCCGCCCCCATATTTGACAGTGGGTAGCAAGTGTTTTTCTTGGAATGCTGTGTTTTTGTGGCGCCATGCATAACGTCTTGCTGTATGACCAAACAACTCAATCTTTGTTTCATCAGTCCACAGGACCTTCTTCCAAATTGAAACTGGCTTGTCCAAATATGCTTTTACATACCTCAGGCGACTCTGTTTGTGGCGTGCATGCAGAAACGGCTTCTTTTGCATCACTCTCCCATACAGCTTCTCCTTGTGCAGTGTGCGCTGTATTGTTGACCGATGCACAGTGACACCATCTGCAGCAAGATGATGCTGCAGGTCTTTGGAGGTGGTCTGTGGATTGTTCTTGACTGTTCTCACCATTCTTCTTCTCTGCCTTTCTAATATTTTTGTTGGCCTGCCATTTCTGGCCTTTACAAGAACTGTCCCTGTGGTCTTCCATTTCCTTACTATGTTCCTCACAGTGGAAACTGACAGGTTAAATCTCTGAGACAACTTTTTATATCCTTCCCCTGAACAACTATGTTGAACAATCTTTTTTTTCAGATCATTTGAGAGCTGTTTTGAGGAGCCCATGATGCCACTCCTCAGAGAAGATGCAAATCGGAGAACAACTTGCAAGTGGACACCTGAAATAGCTTTTCTCATGATTGGATACACCGGGCTATGAAGTACAAAGCTCAATGAGGTTACCAAACCAATTTAGTGCTTCAGTAAGCTAGTAAAAAGTAGTTAGGAGTATTCAAATCATGAAAATCAGAAGGGTGCCCATACATTTGCACCTGTCAAATTTTGAAATAATGCATATTTCACATTTTGGTTAGTACAATAAACCTCATTTCAAACCTGAAATATTACTGTGTCCATATATCAGTTATTACATATATCACACTGAAATAGCTGGTGCAAAAACCCAATTTTAAACAAAAAAAAAAATGACTAAGATAAAGAGGGGTGTCCAAACTTTAACATATGACTGTATCTCAGAAAGTTAAAGTAGGAAGGATGAAGAGTCTGAGAGATAAAATATTATCTAAATAGGTATCAGAGTCTCACCTTGTGTGGTTGTGAGAGTCACAACCACTATTAAAGCATATCACGGCTGCTGCAGTTCCCAGCATGGTGCATATAAACTAGGGAGGAGGAAGGGTTAAAAACCATGCTGCCATATTCCATGAGACATCAAAGGGTGAATATAATATTGATTTATTAGTCCCAGAAAAGCCCTGAAACATGGCAATATGATACTGATTTGTTATGAGGAAGAGGCCTGGGAGCCCTGAAACGCGTTGACTAATAAATCAATATTATATTCACCCTTTTATGTCTCGTGGAATACGGCAGTGTGGTATTTAACCCTTCATCCTTCCTATTCTACTGTATAAGCACCATGCTGGGGACTGCAGGAGTCATTATATCTATATATATAATCACCAATGTTGTGCCGCTATTCCGGTATGCACCGCGGCACAGTCGCGAGCGATGGCGCGCAGTGCCTTCGCGAGCTGCTATTCACAGACTAAGTCCTGCGAGCGGTGGCGCGCGCCACCGCGAGCACGTCCCTAACGGTTACGTCGCCATTCACAGTCACATGAGCGATGGCGCGCGCAAGCGTGCCACCGTTGGCCGCAGTCACGCCAGGCACAGTTGTGACGCCATTCACAACCACACGAGCGCAGTAACCATCCGTCACCGCGCATGCTCATTCACAAAATTTACCTCACAGCAAGGACACGCCCCTATTTCCTCCACTCTGGAAGTACGCAGCTCTCATAGAAGAAGTCGGTGGTAACAGCCGTTACGTCACATCACCTCTCCACCCACCGGGACGCCCATTAAGGTCACCATCACACCCACAAAGCTGTTACCCACAGAACTACCTGTATATACTCTGCTACCCACGCAGCTGCCTGTATACTCTGCTATCCACGCAGCTGACTGTATACTCTGCTACACACAGAGCTACCTGTATATACTCTGCTACCTACGCAGCTGACTGTATACTCTGTGATCCACAGAGACACCCGTATATACTCTTCTACCCATGCAGCCGGCTGTATACTGTGCTACCCACAGAGCTGCCTGTATATACTCTGCTACCCACGGAGCCGCCTGTATAGACTCTGATACCCACGCAGCTGGCTGTATACACTGCTATTCACGGAGCTGTTTGTATAGACTCTGGTTCCCACGCAGCCGGCTGTATACTCTGCTACCCACAGAGCTGCCTGTATATACTCTGCTACCTACCCAGCTGACTGTATACTCTGCTACCCACAGAGCTACTTGTATATACTCTGCTACACCCACGCAGCTGCCTGTATACTTTGCTACCCACGCAGCTGACTGTATACTCTGCTACCCACAGAGCTACCTGTATATACTCAATAAACTTATGTACATTCTTTTTCTGTCACTATTACCTTATAGTATGATGCTTTGCCCTTATTTTGCAAATCTTAATAAAAACTATGCTTTTTTCACAAGCGCAAAGAGTGTCATACACGTTTACTGTTCCTGTTAGCACATCTAAGGATGCACACAATTCATTTCACCGCACTCCCGATGCAATCGCATCGGGCCTTTTTCTAGTGCTTTTATAGTGGTTGTTACTCTCACAACCACACAAGGTGAAGTCTCTGATACCTATTTAGATAGTATTTTATCTCTCAGACCCTTCATCCTCCCTACTTTAATTTTCTGAGATAATGACCTTTGGGTTTTCATTGACTGTGAGCCATAATCATCAACAGTAACACAAATAAATGCTTGATATAGATCACTCTGTTTGTGATTACTCTATATAATATATGTGTTTCACTTTATGTATGATGTACTTGCATGTATATGTTATTAGACATGGCCACACACTTTATGTGAAGCATATCCCATTTTCCTAGCTTGGTTGCACTTTGTAGCTAATTATGCATATGTTTTGTTATGCTCATATATTTGCATTCTTTTCCTTGTTAGCTGAACAAATTCTTGTCATACTGTCCAATAATCAGACTAATTCTCTGTTTGCAGTGCCCTGGATTCAGACAGAAGTATGCATTGTTCAACACACAAAATGGGCCACTAAAATCTAACTCGTTCTGCCTGACTAGCGCATTCTACTATACTTCTCATTCAGAAATGAAATCGTTCACCCTGATTTGTATCAATCGTTGAAAATATACATAAATAAGTTCTTTACTTTTACATTTCAAGATATAATGACAAGATTTCTTCCTTGGAAGGTATTAAAATGAGGTACATACAACCTCAGATGGACAACAACACCTGACAAATTACACCAAAATAATTTTGACAATCTCTTATTTAGAACATAGGTTCATTAGGCCACGTGCACACGCTGAGGATTTGCTGAGTTTTTTACCTCAGGATTTGTAGCCAAAACCAGGAGTGGATAATTAAATACAGAAGTGGTGCAGGTATTTCTATTAGACTTTTCCTCTGATTGCTCCACTCCTGGTTTTGTCTACAAATCCTGAGGTAAAAAACTCATCAAATACTCAGCGTGTGCACGAGGCCTTAAAGGGAATCTGTCAGTAGGATCAACCCTACTTAGCCATCTACATGGGTATGTAGGTCATAGGAAGTTGAATAAAATGATACATTGATATCTGAAATCCAATATATTGTTTCAGAAAAATATGCATTTTCCTTAAATGTAAATGAGCTGTTTGAGGTTAAGAGTAGGACACTAGTCTGCATGACAATCTGCATCCAGGGCTTATCTACTTATATAATCCGCAGTTGGGAATTCGGGCACTGTAGCCGAATCCCAACATGCTTTGCGGGACTGCGAGTGATGATGCGCAGCGTCATCACGAGCCGCAGACCCGCACTACTGTAAAAAAAAAAAAAAAGTTAATGCTCACCTCTCCCTGAGCCCCCGCCGTCTCCTGCCGTCTTCCTCCAAGCTTCCGGTGGCTGCCGCAGGCTCCGAGTGTCTGCAGAGCTCTTCTACTGCAGTTCAAGGACCTGTGGTGATGTCACAGTCACGTGACACCAGGTTACTCCATGGTAACCTGGTGTCACGTGACTGTGACATCACCGCAGGTCCTGAACTCCACTAGAACAGCTCTGCACACACTGGGAGCCTGCGGCAGCCACCGGAGGCTTGGAGGAAGACGGCAGGAGACGCCGGGGGCTCGGGGAGAGGTGAGCATTAACTTTTTTTTTTTTTTAACCCCTGCCTTCCTGTTTGGAGACCTTTTACTGTACTGAGCATGCTCAGTACAGTAAATGTCTCCTCCAGCCTCACAGCCTCCCCATCCTCACTGCCTCCTCCAGCCTCAGTCTCCTCCAGCCTCACAGTCTCTTCCAGCCTCACAGCCTCCCCATCCTCACAGCCTCCTACAGCCTCCTCCAGCCTCACAGCCTGCCCATCCTCACAGCCTCCTACAGCCTCACACCCTCCTCCAGCCTCACAGCCTCCCCATCCTCACAGCCTCCTCCAGCCTCACAGCCTCCTCCAGCCTCACAGCCTCCTCCAGCCTCACATCCTCCTCCAGCCTCACAGCCTCCTCCAGCCTCACTGCCTCCTCCAGCCTCACAGCCTCCCCATCCTCACAGCCTCCTCCAGCCTCACATCCTCCTCCAGCCTCACAGCCTCCTCCAGCCTCACAGCCTCCTCCAGCCTCACCATCCTCACAGCCTCCTCCAGCCTCACAGCCTCCCCATCCTCACAGCCTCCTCCAGCCTCACAGCCTCCCCATCCTCACAGCCTCCTCCAGCCTCACATCCTCCTCCAGCCTCACATCCTCCTCCAGCCTCACTGCCTCCTCCAGCCTCACAGCCTCCTCCAGCCTCACAGCCTCCTCCAGCCTCACAGCCTCCCCAGCCTCACAGCCTCCTCCAGCCTCACATCCTCCTCCAGCCTCACAGCCTCCTCCAGCCTCACTGCCTCCTCCAGCCTCACAGCCTCCCCATCCTCACAGCCTCCTCCAGCCTCACATCCTCCTCCAGCCTCACAGCCTCCTCCAGCCTCACAGCCTCCTCCAGCCTCACCATCCTCACAGCCTCCTCCAGCCTCACAGCCTCCCCATCCTCACAGCCTCCTCCAGCCTCACAGCCTCCCCATCCTCACAGCCTCCTCCAGCCTCACATCCTCCTCCAGCCTCACATCCTCCTCCAGCCTCACTGCCTCCTCCAGCCTCACAGCCTCCTCCAGCCTCACAGCCTCCTCCAGCCTCACAGCCTCCCCATCCTCACAGCCTCCTCCAGCCTCACAGCCTCCTCCAGCCTCACAGCCTCCTCCAGCCTCACAGCCTCCCCATCCTCACAGCCTGCTCCAGCCTCACATCCTCCTCCAGCCTCACAGCCTCCTCCAGCCTCACAGCCTCCCCATCCTCACACCCTCCTCCAGCCTCACAGCCTCCTCCAGCCTCACATCCTCCTCCAGCCTCATAGCCTCCCCATCCTCACAGCCTCCTCCAGCCCCACAGTCTCCTCCAGCCTCACAGCCTCCCCATCCTCACAGCCTCCTCCAGTCTCACAGCCTCCCCATCCTCACAGCCTCCTCCAGCCTCACAGCCTCCTCCAGCCTCACAGCCTCCCCATCCTCACAGCCTCACACCCTCCTCCAGCCTCACAGCCTCCCCATCCTCACAGCCTCCTCCAGCCTCACAGCCTCCTCCAGCCTCTCACCCTCCTCCATCCTCAGCCGCACTACCTGACACCGCTGCCATCCTGCCAATCCGCCCCTCGCCACTCTCTCACCGCTGGGCTCTCAATGTCGCCATGCTGGTGGAGTAGCGGTCTACGGGCTGTGGCCGGGTGCCGGGAGCCAGGGACGTCGTCCTGTCGCCGCCAACAGCCAATGGGAGTGAGCGGACCGTGTCAGCCTGCAAAGCCTGACACGCCCCGCTCACTCCCATTGCCTGCCCCTGCAAGCGGATTGGGCGCTGTGTTGTACACACAGGACGCCCATCCCATTGCCCAGGACTTGGCGTCCTAGACCAATCGGATGACCGTCCTGTCTTTACCACACACTGCCCAATCCGCTCCTTCCGCTCAGGTCACATGTGTGACCTGAGGGCAAGAACTGATCCCTCTCTGCATCACCCAACCCGCCGCAGAGGACAATGCCGTGTGACTGGGGCTGCGATCAGCCCCAGCACGCAGCCACGTCCTGCCGCCGAGCGGTGATGTCACCCCTCTAGCCGCATCTCTCCTCACCCCTCCAGCCAGACCTCTCCTCATCCCTCCATCTGGACCTCTCCTCACCACTCCAGCCTCTGCTCTCCTCACCCCTCCAGCCTCTGCTCCCCTCACTCCTCCAGCCTCCCGCCACATCATACTCTGCTATCCACAGAGCCCCCTCTATACTCTGACACCCACAGAGCCGCCTGTATACTCTCCTACCCACACAGCCGCCTGTATACTCTGCTACCCACAGAGCTGCCTCTATACTCTGCTACCCACAGAGCCGCCTGTATACTCTCCTACCCACAGACCCGCCTGTATTCTCTGCTACCCACAGAGCCGTTTCTATATTCTGCTACCCACGCAGCCGCCTCTATACTCTGCTACCCACAGAGCCTTCTCTATACTCTGCTACACACAGAGCCGCCTGTATAATCTGCTAACCACAAACCCGCCTGTATACTCTGCTACCCACAGAGCCGCCTGTATACTTTTCTACCCAGAGAGCCGCCTGTATAATCTGCTACCCTCAGAGCAGTCTGTATACTCTGCTACCCACAGACCCGCCTGTATAGTCTGCTACCCACAGAGCCCCATATATACTCTGCTAGCCACTCACCCGCCTGTATACACACAATTCATTTCACCGCGCTCCCGATGCAATTGCATCGGGCCTTTTTACTAGTTTTAAATAAAAATGGGTGTTACAGGTGCGAGACATGAAACTAACACAGAACTTTGGAGCTGAACTTTGCCTCAGAACAAACATGTTTCTCCAGTCCGAAGGACATCTCAATGCCTTTCCTGTAGATCTTTGTCAGGTGGATCAGTGAATTGATGTCTCGTTAATTTGATTTGATGGTGCTTCCACTCTTGAATTGGTATCCATAGCCAGACTCTGTAATTATCTGAGTGAGGGGGTTCAAGGCTATGCAGAACAGCAATGGAGACAGTGGTGCATGCTACATTTGTTGGACACTTGTGCTACCGTAGTTGTCTTGAGTTACAAAAAGTCAGCTGCATTTAAAAAAGACATTCTGTATTGACTACAGAAAAGCATAATGGCTAAGAAAATCTGAAAAATCAGAACACTTAGCTTATAAACATGGCCATGTCCATATCCATAACCACCCAGTAGCCACATTGAGGCGTGTCCGTTTTACTGGGTGCTAATCTACTTTTATATGCAAATAGAGTCTGTGGAGCCTCATTTAGGAGTCTCATTTAAAGTGAAAATCCGCTGCAACACTAGACAGTATATGTGTGGGAAATAGCATAATGGCTGCATGTGAATAGCAGGGCTGTCTGCACAGCTAACAAAGACAAGGGAAAAAAACATGGCAGAAACTGCTTATGAATCTAAGAAAAATTTGAGAAATCTTAGCTTAAAGCAGCGGCCGCTGCGTTCAAGAGCCCGGTAACCTCGTCACGGTTTTTCTCATTATATCGCGTCCTAACCGTGTGCCTCTCTCATGGTATAATGCTGTATGTGTGGGTTTATATGCCTCTATCTACAATTAAAACCAGCTGTGAGGGGTTATAATGGACATGACTACAATAAAATGGATACCAAACATGGTCACCGGGCGGGGGAAGGGAGCTCAGTCAAAACGTCAGTACTACAATTACATAATATAAGACTGGCTTCAACCTTATGTCTAGGTGCAAGCAAGAAAAAAAACGACATTTAAAGTGAAAATCCGCTGCAACACTAGACAGTATATGTGTGGGAAATAGCATAATGGCTGCATGTGAATAGCAGGGCTGTCTGCACAGCTAACAAAGACAAGGGAAAAAAACATGGCAGAAACTGCTTATGAATCTAAGAAAAATTTGAGAAATCTTAGCTTAAAGCAGCGGCCGCTGCGTTCAAGAGCCCGATAACCTAGATAACCTTCTTGCTTGCACCTAGACATAAGGTTGAAGCCAGTCTTATATTATGTAATTGTAGTACTGACTTTTTGACTGAGCTCCCTTCCCCCACCCGGTGGCCATGTTTGGTATCCATTTTATTGTAGTCATGTCCATTATAACCCCTCACAGCTGGTTTTAATTGTAGATAGAGGCATATAAACCCACACATACAGCATTATACCATGAGAGAGGCACACGGTTAGGACCCGGTATAATGAGAAAAACCGTGACGAGGTTACCGGGCTCTTGAACGCAGCGGCCGCTGCTTTAAGCTAAGATTTCTCAAATTTTTCTTAGATTCATAAGCAGTTTCTGCCATGTTTTTTTCCCTTGTCTTTGTTAGCTGTGCAGACAGCCCTGCTATTCACATGCAGCCATTATGCTATTTCCCACACATATACTGTCTAGTGTTGCAGCGGATTTTCACTTTAAATGTCGTTTTTTTTCTTGCTTGCACCTAGACATAAGGTTGAAGCCAGTCTTATATTATGTCATTTAGGAGTCTCAACACAGGACTAGCCAGATATCCCTCCAGGAAAGGACCTAGCCATGGGGTTGCTCCTTGAGGAGACCACCATAACCACCATATTAAGTGGCTCTTTGAGTCAACATCCAGCTCTTTACGAGCTTAAAGATTTGACAAGGGAATACCAAGGCCAGGTATCCATCCACAGACAGCTGTTTCGGGGTGTTGCCCTTCATCAGTGTGGAGTAGGATTCAGGCTAGGTGAGAGCAATGCCTAGTAGGCCAACAACACAAAGCATTCACTGATCTCAGGGAGACCAGTCCAAGAAAACACTGCGGGCAGCTGGCTAAAGTGCTCAACACAGTGAATTCCTAGGCTCATCGCCCCCTAGGAATTTTGAATATGCAGATAGTCTGTGGAGCCTCATTTAGGAGTCTCAACACAGGACTAGCCAGATATCCCTCCTGGGAAGGACCTAGGCATGGGATGGCTCTTTGAGGAGACCACGATAACCCCATATTAAAGGGATCCTGTCACCTCCAAAACACCTCCTAAGCTACCAAAACATGTCCCTGCAACATATCACTAATCTCACACTACTTTTGTCTCCTAAAAGCATCCTGTGAAAGTACATAAAAACGATCTTATACTCACTCATTAGTGATTATAATTAGCAGGGGCTATATTCTTTAGCCCTTAGGGCGTGTTGTTTTGCAGCCTTCACAAGCAAAGCAAACAGACAGAGAGAGGGTGGATCCTCGAGGCTGCAAAACAACACGCCCTAAGGGCTAAAGAATATAGCCCCTGCTAATTATAATGCTTAATAAGTAAGTATTAAAACATTTTTATGCACTTTCACAGGATGCTTTTAGGAGACAAAAGGAGTGTGAGTGTTCTGTCTCCGACACTCAATTCATTTCCAAATGTTTGTTTTTTGCATAATGTTTGTTATTGGTTAGTAAGCTGTAGAAATTATCAACTGTTTCCAGTAAAGTAGAAAACATTCCTTCATTTGTAATGCTTAGCTCCCTCTAGCGGCCAATGCCATATTTGCAGTCTATTTCTTCCATTTCTATGTCTGATTCTCCTCCCCTTGCAGTGCATTCTGGTAGCTCAGTCTCCATTTTATCCTCATCCCTGGATGTAAAGACACATCTACTACTGTTCCCATGCGATTGCATTGCTGGTATGTAGCCATGCTCTCTGTAGTTGTTTTCTGCTCTAGTTTTAGCCTAGCTCAGCCAGTTATAATCTAGATTAGTTACTAGTTCATGCATATTGTATATCCATGTATAATGTGTGTTCTGCCGTACTATGCACTGATTGTTCTATATTCTGATTCTTTCCAGTTTTACCATATACAAATTATACTACAACGTTCAATAAAAGCACAGACTTCATCACAGTCTTCTCATTGGACTCAGTATAAAGGTTTAGCTGTCTGTTTAAATTCATGAGCCCCCGGCCCATTTAGTGAGAACAGAACAGTAAAACGGCAGCCATCCTACTGGGAAACAGTGAAGCAGCAGCCATCCAGATAGTAGGATACAAGTCACCGGCTACACAGAGACTTTGTACAGCTACAGCAATCTCTGCACAGCCAAGAATTTACCCAGAACACCATGTCCCACAGATCACACAGGACAAGATCTGTTACTTCTACCTCCTCAAAGACAACATCCATCAGCAGTGCAGTTGCCATTGCCCGTGCAAATGCCGAAGCTGCCAAAATGCGAGCAAGCTTTGCTGAACAAGAAATGCAACTTAAGTTAGAGAAGGCACGCCTGGATGACCAAGACAGAAGGTCACAGTTAGAGAAGGCACGCCTGGATGCCGCCTTAGAAAATCTAGTAGCAAAAAGGGAGGCTGCAGCCGCCATCACAGAAGCAGAGTCACTAGAAGCCGCTCTGTGCTGACTATGGAGTTTCCACTGCAAGATCCTCCTCAACGCACATCTCAGTACGTTAATGAACTCCCTGATCCAAACTACAATCCTGATCTGGACCCAAAACGCGAACACGACACCTCCAGTGAAGAAAGCAGGAGCCATCATGAGCCTCAGCTCCAGAACAGACGCAAACTCCAAAATGTTGCACAAAACAACTCTGCTAATGACTACCTTGCCCCTCAACAGGTAACCAACGTAAACCACCTTGCTGACACATCGTACGTCAGACCGAAGCAACATGACACCAGCTGGCGCCACCCAGAGGATACTAACAGGTACGAACACACCTCACACCACTTAACCTTACCGGTGCACCCATCACTAGTATACTCTGCTGACAACCTTTTCACAACAGATTTCCATCCTTTTATTTCCTTCCTCCAACGCATTTCGGCGCCCCACCTGGCGCCTTCCTCAGGGATATTCTGATTTTCTGACTCCTTGGTGAGTTTTTTTGAGCCCTGGAGCAGCGCGGACCGTGACACACCTACACTCCCATCATTTCTCTGGACATCACCACTGGTCAGTGGTTGGTGGAGGTCCTGCAGCAGCTTGGAGTATTTCTGTGCCTTCAAACCAGTTGTGGGGATCACAACTGTACCAGGTGAGTGGCTCCACAGCACCACTCTAATTCTGTCAGTGTCACTAGTGATAGGGCACTATTGTGCCTCTTATCCCCCACTCTTTTATATTTTTGCAACCTTTTCACAACAGAATTTGCTAAATTCTTGACGCGACGTGAGCTGGTTGCCAAAGGACTCATGAAATTCACCAACCAAGCTGAAAGCTACAGAGCTTGGAAAGCCTCTTTCCAAAATGTCACTAGAGACTTGGGGTTGCTACACAGGGAAGTGATAGACATCTTAGTTAAGTACCTGGGAGAAGAGTCAGTCAAACACGCAATAAGGATCAGAGACATTAATATAAACCACCCTGAGATTGGCCTCAGAGATATCTGGAAGAGGCTGGATGAGCGTTACGGCTCAGCAGAGGTAATAGAGAAAGCTTTGTTCAAAAGAATCGATGACTTCCCCAAAATTTCTAACAAAGAGCTACAGAAACTTACAGAACTTAGCGACCTGCTAATGGAAGTCCAAGTTGCCAAATATGAAGATGATCTTCAGGGACTTGCATTCCTCGACACAGCCAGAGGTGTGAACCCTATAGTCCAAAAGTTACCCTACAATTTGCAGAAGTGGCTCACACATGGTTCCACATACAAATACAAGCACAGTGTTCCATTCCCTCCCTTCTCTGTTTTTGTAGACTTTATACACCAACAAGCAAGAATTAGAAATGATCCCAGCTTCGACTGTACAATGTCGTATGCCACACCGCCACCAGCAGCAAATCCATGCAGAACGTCTGTGGTTGTACACAAGACTAATGTTTCTTCTCCAGATTCCAATCACACGTCTGCTGACTACTCCCAATCAGAGACAAAGATGCAGGACCCTGACAAGCAGTGCCCGCTCCATCAGAAGCCTCATCCTCTTCTCGAATGCAGGACCTTCAGAGGAAAATCTATGCCAGATCGCAGAAGCTTCCTGAAAGAACACGGTATCTGCTATAAGTGCTGCTCGTCCACAGCTCATCTCGCCAAGGATTGCAAGGTCAGTGTAAAATGCACAGAGTGTGGCACCACAGACCATAACACAGCTCTACACCCTGACCCAGCTCCATGGAATACAGAAAACACATCAGCTGACAGCATGGCGGGGAGGAAAGGAACACTGCTACACCTACGCCAGAGATGACTTCACAATGTACAGAAGTCTGCAAAGGAACAATAGACAGTAGGTCCTGTTCTAAGATATGCCTCGTCAGAGTGTACCCAAAGGGCCACAGAGACAAAGCTATAAAACTGTATGCAATCTTGGATGATCAAAGTAATCGATCTCTGGCTAGATCAACATTCTTTGACCTATTCAACATCAAAGGGCCAAGCACTCCCTACTCATTAAAGACGTGTGCAGGTACTGTGACAACAGCAGGCAGGAAAGCTACTGACTATCAAATCGAGTCCTTAGATGGACAATTCTGCCTACCACTACCCACAATCATTGAATGCAACCAGATCCCAGACAACAGATCTGAAATTCCTACGCCAGATGTAGCAACCCACCCACTTAAAACGCATAGCTCACCTCATACCGGAACTCGACCATCAGGCCCAGATAATCCTGCTGTTAGGAAGAGATATCCTGCAGGCGCATAAAGTGAGACGTCATTTCAATGGACACCAGAATGCTCCTTATGCTCAAAGGCTAGACCTAGGATGGGTCATAATAGGAGGCGTATGCCTGGAAAGCATGCACGCCCCCTCTTCTGTGTCAAGCATGCTGACAAGTACGCTGGAGGAAGGATGCCCATCTCTGTTTCAACCTTGTAACAGCCTCAGCCTCAGAGACCTGGACTTGGGGTCAGACCCCGCACCAATGCAACGTAGCCTTGGACTTCTCTGGAATCTACAATCAGATGCTTTCACCTTTCAAGTCAGCAAAGGAGAAAAGCCTTTTACTCTAAAGGTGTTCTGTCTACCATCAACAGTCTGTACGATCGCCTGGGTTTCGCAGCTCCTGTCACAATACAAGGCAAGGCCTTGCTAAGAGACTTAACTAGGGAAACATCTAACTGGGATGCACCTCTGCCACCCAATAAGAGAATCCAGTGGGAAGGATGGAAGAACTCGTTAGCTACCCTCTCCAACCTGAACGTGCCAAGACCATACACCCCTGTACCATCAACAGAACTACAAAGCCAAAAACGGTACATATTTGCGGATGCTTCTGTCAAAGCAATCGCTGCTGTTGCCTACCTTAAAGACTCCAAATGTCGGAGCCACATTGGGTTTGTTATGGAGAAGACCAAGCTTGCACATGCAACCAGGGCAGTTAACGGAAGTCAGCTACAAAGTACAACATGACTTTCAGGACCAAAACTATTATGTGTTGAAGAACACCTTCCATACGCCTTTGAACTAGTAGGAGAGGACACAGATGCTGAAATCAACCCTCAGGTTTCTACACTCCATCAAAGACTTCTGCTACCCAGCTTGGATCTCACAGGTTCGTCAAATTCTCAAGGTGGAAGTCACTCGTTTGGGCCATTACCTGCTTGAGCTACAAAGCTCGCTCCTTCAGAACTCCCAGAACTTGTGATACAGGAGAATGTAAAGGCTGGCATATCTGTAAAAATACCTACGTTACCTCAGACTTGGATTTCTCTAGAAACCACATAATCCTCACTATTCAAAGAGAAACCTACTTTACAGAAATCCAAGGCTCAAATACCAGCGAGTAGCGTGTTAAGAATTCTCAACTCCACTCTTCAAGCAGGAGCAGCGAGGCTTACCCACGAAAGCCTAATCACCTTCATGGCAGAAGCCACAGCTAAAATCAATGCAAGACCCTTAGTTCCAGTTCCTAACGACCCTGAGGAGCCCTTGTTATTGACTCTATTGACTCTAGCTCCCCTCCTTACCCAGAAAACAGGACCGTCCAATACCCCTCCAGGAGGATTAGATGCCAAGAACCTCTACAAGTGCCAATGGAGACAGGTGCAAAGTCTTGCAAATGCTTTCTGGGACAGGTGGCGCAAACAATATTTGTCTAATCTGCAGCCACGGACAAAGTGGCAATCTACTAGACCCAATCCGAACATAGCTGACCTCATTCTTGTTAAAGACTCCCAAGTTCACCGGTACCAGTGGCCACTTGGTCTAGTTACCGCAACATTCCCGAACAATGACGGTAATGTCCGCAAGGTTGGACTAAGAATGACTAAGGGAAATGAACCTAAGACATTTCTCAGACTGGTATCTGAACTGGTCCTGCTGTTACCCTCAGAAGACAGGGATAGTGACATCCGGTGATGCCAGACGGGGAGTGTTCTGTCTCCGACACCCAATTCATTTCCAAATGTTTGTTTTTTGCATAATGTTTGTTATTGGTTAGTAAGCTGTAGAAATTATCAACTGTTTGCAGTAAAGTAGAAAACATTCCTTCATTTGTAATGCTTAGCTCCCTCTAGCAGCCAATGCCATATTTGCAGTCTATTTCTTCCTTTTCTATGTCTCCCCTTGCAATGCATTCTGGTAGCTCAGTCTCCATTTTATCCTCATCCCTGGATGTAAAGACACATCTACTACTGTTCCCATGCGATTGCATTGCCGGTATGTAGTCATGCTCTCTGTAGTTGTTTTCTGCTCTAGTTTTAGCCTAGCTCAGCCAGTTATAATCTAGATTAGTTACTAGTTCATGCATATTGTATATCCATGTATAATGTGTGTTCTGCCGTACTATGCACTGATTGTTCTGTATTCTGATTCTTTCCAGTTTTACCATATACAAATTATACTACAACGTTCAATAAAAACACAGACTTCACCACAGTCTTCTCATTGGACTCAGTATAAAGGTTTAGCTGTCTGTTTAAATTCATGAGCCCCCGGCCCATTTAGTGAGAACAGAACAGTGAGATTAGTGATAGGTGCTGCAGGGACATGTTTTGGTAGCTTAGGAGGCGTTTTGAAAGTGACAGGATCCCTTTAAGTGGCCCTTTGTGTCAACATCCAGCTCTTTACGAGCTTAAAGATATGAGAAGGGAATTCCAAGGCCAGGTATCCATCCACAGACAGCTGTTTCGGGGTGTTGCCCCTCATCAGTGTGGAGTAGGACTCTGGCTAGGTAGAAGCAATGCCTAGTAGACTAGTCTCGCTAGTCCTGTGTTGAGACTCCTAAATGAGGCTCCACAGACTCTATTTGTATATTCAAAATTCCCAGGGGCAATGCGCCTAGGAATTCACTGTGTTGAGCGCGTTAGCCGGCTGCCTGCAGTGTTTTCTTGGACTAGTCTCCTTGAGATCAGTGATTGCTTTGTGTTGCTGATCTACTTTTATATCTTCACTTTGTCAGAACCTCAATCTGGATTAATAATCTCATTCTTAATGGGCGTGTAGGGACCTGACAACAGAGAATACTACAACCAGTGGCTAGCAGGGGAAAGGTGTACTTCAGAGGGCGTGACCCCATAGTCCAAACAAGAAAAAAACTGTGCCACTGCATTCTTATAATGAGTATTGGTGCATCACTGAAACACAATGCATTGTTACAAAAAGTCTGCAGCACTAAGTACTAATACATGCCGTATTGACTAAAGAAAAGCATAATAGCTAAGAAAATATGAAAAATAGGAACACTTAGCTTATAAACATGGCAATATCCATGGGTAGTAATGTACATGGCCATGTTTATAATCTAAGTGTTTCGATTTTTCAGAACTTCTTAGCAATTATGCTCTTCTGTAGTCAATACAGCATGTCTTAGTATTTGAGTGCAGCTGACTTTTTGTAACAATGCATTGTGTTTCAGCGTCACACCAATACACATTATAGGAATTGAGTGCCACAGTTTTTGTTTTGTTAGTTGTCTTCAGTTGACTTCCAGTGTTGTCCTCCATAGCCCCACTGAGTTTCTGAGGAAGGTTTTTAATTTCCTGTTGACATTGTAGAGTGCCAAGCATTCACAGATCCATGTGTGTGTCATTGAGTATAGGCTTTCTTATAGTCAATCCAGGCTGTGCTGAGACTGGTATGTCTGGATCTTGAGTCTTGAGTAGAGATGAGTGAACTTTCCCCGAACATGTTCACAATTTCAAAATCAGCACGAACATAAACAATTGGGATTCGGGATCGGGAACAGGAAAATTTTGCTTGAAAATTGGTGAACTTGTCTTTGTTCTGTAACTGATAAGATGTAAAAAAAAGAAGAATTACTCCATTTGCAGTGAAGCTTTTCTTCTTTTTAGTGTCTGAGTAGCGGGTGGGACATGTTTAATGAGGGGAGGGAGGTGCAAATGAAACACCTTGCTCTGGAGCATGCAGGTGACAAGATGTTCTACATAATTTCATGCCACTGAATAAATGGTGGAGCCAGAAGAAGTGAAGGCAGTTTTAGATTGGATAGCTGAGACTGCCTCAAGTTCATTCACTTTTTTTTCCACCGGGTCCCCTCTTAATCATGGCCACAGTTCTGACAACCATCAAGATAGAAATGGAATTCTATTCTATTATTCCTAGCTCGTGTATACAGGTGAGGCTACCTGCTTTGAATAATATTTTCTTTAAACTAAATGCTTTGGCCCCCGTGACTCTCAGTTAACAGCATTGGAGAGGTGCTACAAGACATAATGGTGGTAAGAAGACTAGCTGGTGGACTGCCAGATCAACACCAAATCCGGCTCCGAGCTTTTTAATTGCAACAGCTGTAGTGTACACTACTGGAGCTCAAATTGTGGCTCTGTTGGGGAACTGTGAAAACAGGCTCTGTGGGGGCACTCTTTTGTTCTGTAGGGGAGCTCTGGAATCAGTTTCTGTGGCGGCACACTTAAAATTTTTATTTTGTGTATATACTAACCTATCCATGATTGTTATGATGAAAGAACCCTTTTAAGTCATTTCCCTATCCACATTTGTTTGCAGGACAATTGTCTTGCTTGTATCCCCATTTTGCTGCCTTTCTCAGCCCCCTAGTAGGGATGGGCGAATCTACTCGCTAGGACTCGTTACTCGGCGAGTAGTAAGGGACTCGCAGGACTCGGTACTCTGCGAGTTTCCCAGTGATTACTCGCACGAGTCCAATGCAAATCAATATCAATCCTAGTTTTGTTAGAAACGCTGACAAAACTAGGATTGCCATTGTTTGCATTAGACTCGGCTACTGTGCCAGTGATAGCAGGGAAACTCGCAAAGTAACTGCTGATTCTTTGCGAGCCGAGTCCAGCTGTCTGCTCTGTGCAGCTCCAGGGTCCTAGAGCCCGCCTGCTCACAGACATGATGATGTAGTAGTGCTGAGATTGTTCTCAGTCTGCTCCCTGTGCATAGACATCTATATCTATGCACAGGGGATGTAGCAGAGAGGACATCGCGTTTTGGACTACGTTGGACGGAAGAGGATTTTTTTAATTAAAGATGGAGTCCCTAATGGCTTTTTTTTTTATTTCAAATAAAAAATTTTCTCTGTGTTGTGTTTTTTTAACCCTTTATTGGAGATTCTTAGTGGCTGGGTCAAACGTGGCCTGACATTAAGAATCTCGGGCTTAATACCAGCTTGTATAACAAAGCTGGTATTAACCCCTTTATTACCCAGCATGCTACCGCCACCAGGGCCGCTGGAAGAGCGGGGTTCAGCGCCAGAGGATGGCGCTTCAATGAACGCGCCATCTTCTGGGGCGGCTGCGGGCTGCAATTTGCAGCGGGGGTGCCCAGAAAGCTTGGGCATCCCTGCGCTGCGGATTCCAGCCCCCAGCTGCTTAGCTGTACCTGGCTAGACATAGAAATTGCGCGGAGCCCCACACATTTTTTTTTAATTATTTCATGAATTTCAGAGTCAGAGTCTCAGAGTCAGAGTCAGAGTCAGAATCTCATGAAATAATTAAAAAAAAATGCGTGGGGATCCGCGCAATTTCTATGTCTAGCCAGGTACAGCTAAGCAGCTGGGGGCTGGAATCCGCAGCGCAGGGATGCCCAAGCTTTCTGGGCACCCCCCGCTGCAAATTGCAGCCCGCAGCCGCCCCAGAAGATGGCGCGTTCATTGAAGCGTCATCCTCTGGCGCTGAACCCCGCTCTTCCAGCGGCCCTGGTAGCGGTGGCACGCTGGGTAATAAAGAGGTTAGGGCCAGCTTTGTATTATCAGCTGGCCCTAAGCCCGAAATTTATGGTGGTCACGCCAATATTAGACATGACCGCCATGAATTTCTATTAAATTGTTTTAAAAAAAACACAACACAAAGAAAATTTTTTATTAGAAATAAAAAAAAAAGCCATTAGGGACTCCATCTTTAATTAAAAAAATCCTCTTCCGTCCGACGCAGTCCAAAACGCGATGTCCTCTCTGCTCATCCCTGTGCATAGATATAGATGTCTATGCACAGGGAATGAGCAGACTGAGAACAATCTCAGCTCTGCTACATCATGTCTGTACACAGGGAATGAGCAGACTGAGAACAATCTCAGCTCTGCTACATCATCTCTGTGCACAGACATTCATGTCTGCACACAGGGAATGAGCAGACTGAGAACAATCTCAGCTCTGCTACATCAGGCAGCAGGCAGGCTCTAGGACCCTGGAGCTGGCAGCCAGCACACTGAGCAGACAGGACTCTTATCTGTGCGAGTTTCCCAGCGATTACAGTTACAAAGTAAACGAGTCCAATGCAAATAAATGACAAAACTAGGATTGCTTCAGGCTGAAGCTTCCGAGACACATCTGCGATTTGTAAATCTCACACTACTCGCTATTACTCGCTTCCCCATTCATTAACATTGGACTTGCTAGACTCGCAACGAGTAGCGAGTCCCGGGCTCGGACTCGCTAGAGTCAAGCGATTCCGAGTAATTTAGGATTCGCCCATCACTACCCCCTAGCTTTTACTATGACCATTTTACAGTCATTTTACAGCACAGATGTTTGGTTCCCCATTGAAATCTATGGGATTTGGGGCTCAGGGTCAAGTGTGGGCCAAGTTCAAGGACCGAACCAAACTTTTAACTAAAGTCCATCTAAACTCAGCGACCTCGAATGTCTACAGGTCTGCGTATAACTACCATTTATCAGTTTAATCTCTTTCTTTAAAAATACAATTATGCAACACATAAATAAATTATTACAGTAACTCTATTTCATAAGAGAATTATAACATCACAAGCACGAATGTTGAAAAAATAACCCATCCCTCTACCTATTAAGATAATTATATGATCAGTGTTTGGCATAGTTCTTGGGATTTTTATGCTTTATTTGCATCATAGTCTCTAAATCGTTTCTTTTTGTACTTTGTGCCAATGGCTTTAATGCTTAACTCTGACCTAGAAAGGCATAAAGCAGTGGCTGATAAATATTGATTGTGTCTGTTCTTTTGAAAAGCCGTGGGTCTA
>JARQOC010000002.1:195838908-195859488 GCA_033576535.1 Allobates femoralis
AGTATGAACAGGCCTATAAGACCATATATGTGAAACATATTATGGCCATATGCTATGGCCTTGCATACTGCTGACCCACTACAATAATAAAGGTTTGCTCTCCAAAAAAATAAAAATACTGAAAAAGTATTAATAAAAAATTAAATAAATAACTTAAAAAAATACATAGCGCTTTTAAACATATGTTTTAAGGACATTGTAAGGTTCCTGGAACTTTACAGTTGCTGCCACGTCTGGAATTATTTCCAAAATTCCACCCTAAAGGTGTCAAAAACACCTGCAACTCAAGGAAGCTTAAAAAAAATAGTTTAAAGCTCAAAAAAATTCTAGAGGTTGAAAGAAAAGGTAGACCTGATCGCTGAAGCAATCCTAATCATAAGGTTAGGTGTTGTTCCCAGCCAGTGAATCTTTTGGCGAGCGATTTGGTCCCAAACAATCAGGGAACTGTTTTAGGACCATTTTAAATTTCAAACTTTTTGCCGAACAAAACCGATATTTAGGAAATTGGTTGGGTTTCCCACACTGCAATGTTCGTGCTGAAGTTGAAATTGGTGAACATGTCCGAAGAAAGTTCCCCATCTCTGATCATTTTTCCACTCTCTTACAAAAGTAATAAAGCTCATGCAGTACATGTACAACTCCATTTTTAGTATTTATTATGGAATAACACTAAACCAATAATAAATTGTTACTTCTGAAATATTTTATTAGGAACCGTTTCTGAATGTTGCCCTATCCAACCTGGCTTAAATATGTTAAATAAACAATTTGTTCTCTCCACCAGATGGCAGACAGAGGCTTAGCAAAGCTATGTAGATAGCAGTGAAAGACACAGCTGAGGGTTGTGTATACAGATTATTTTTTACTTTAGTTTTGTGAACTTCAACAAAAGTTCAAGAAAAAACCAGTAAGGACAGTTTAAGGAAGGGATTTCCAACTCCAGGCCTCAAGGGCTGCAAACAATACAGGTTTTCAGGATTTCCTTAGTATTGCACAGGTGATAATTGAATCACCTGCACTGTTGATGATTCCAATACTAAGGAAATCCTGAAAACATGACATATTTGTGGCCCACGAGGCCTGGAGTTGGAGATTCCTGATCTAAGGCCTCTTGTATATGATTGGTTGTGGACTCAAAATTACACTGATTTGTGCAGTATCCACCTTTTAGATGCATTCTTTAGTAGAAGGCATGAAGCCCAGATATTGAGCCACCAAGGAATACTGAAGAATTCAGCTTGTAAAGCAGCATAACATGTTCAATGCAATATAATTCTAAACTTTCTCATGTAATGGGATATACAGAATTAACATACAACATAGTTGTAGGTCAATACGCAAAAAAAGATATCAAATCCACAACACATCAATTTAAAAAACATACCGTACTTAGCCACAGCTAATTAAGGATGCAGACAGGTCTCAGTAGTATATAATTGTGGTAGCACAGGCAGAAAATACTGCTGGGCATTTTCACACACCAATCATCCATGAGGGAGATGGTTGCTTAGAATTATAGATGCACACAGACATGGCTTGTATAAAGTGTCAGTCACACAGATATGCAAATTTTATCTTCAGAGAGGAAAAGAGCTTGAACATTAGTGCCACTGATTGGAAGTAGCAATCCTAAAAGTCAATATCGATCCTATATTGAACCTTGCTCCATGGTTGATAATAACCAAACCAGAATCTCAGAATTTGCAGACACTATGTTTCGGGGTATTGCTCCTCGTCAGTGCAAAATATGAAATCTAGTTTGGCAAGGTGAGAGGCCAAGACGGGGATCTAATGGGGACGTCACCCGCGTCAATATCGCGTGCAATATTGCTGATGCACATGATGTTGCAGCGATATTGACGTGTGTGACAGGGCGCATCAACCAGCGATAAATCGCTGATTGATGGTCGCCAGGTTTTAGAACCTGCTCTAAAACCTGGCGATGGACGCCTGGTGGACACGCAGCATTGCTACGTGTGACACCGGGAGACAAGCGAGAAGCCAGTTCCCAGCGCCTCTCAGCAAGCGCTGGGAGCTGGTATCCATGGTAAACAGCGGGTAACTAAGCCCCGCTTAGTTACCCGCTTGTTTACATGGTTACCAGCGTTCTCGCTAGTACTGATCGCTGGTGAGTGTGCCTGTGTGACAGCTCACCAGTAATCAGCCTTCAATGTCGCTGATGAGATCGCTGGCGACATTGAACGTGTGTGACGTCCCCATAAGGGATAAGATACGATAATGCACCGTTACATCAGGAGGAGTAAATACCCAAAAAGCGCAGATAATATTTTCAACCATCAACATTAGTTGTGATCACATACAAACAGCACATTCTTTTATATACGGTAATTTCAAAGTAATTTTTTTCTTGTTTTTTTTTTTTTTCTAGTTTTTACTTTGATCCAGGATTGTTTACATCTTTGTTGTCTATTAATGTTGGTTTACTGATATTTTTTTGGTTTTCGTAGAGCCCACCCCCAGATTTAACTTAATGTTAATGTAGCTACTCCTCTGCTCATATCAGCTCAGTCCCTTCATAATTGAGCAATTTTCCATTTTGGTGCGTTTGTTGTTTCTTCGCCTATTCCAAGAGTTTTTTTATTTTTTTTTCATTAACATAGCCACATGATTGCTTTCTTTTTTCTTGGACAAGTTGTGGTTTTGAATTTATTTTAGTATACAATGTCCAGGTAAATGGGAAGTACAGTGAAATAGTGAAGAAAAAAAAAGGAATTCTGCCATTGATTTTTGGGTTTGTTTTTAAATGGGTTACCCGGGCTTTATATATATAAAAAAAGCTGCCACCCACCTGCCTGTGGGCCCGGTACTGTTCACTAACGTTCTCCCTCGGCACAGAGTGGTCACAGACCGCTAGTGCCAGGGGCAGCATGGCGGGGTAAATAGAGCAGAAAGGAAGAGCAGAGGCAGCTTTTCCGCTCTGATCTGTGGAAGGGGTGGGACAGCCGGACTCCTGCTGATTGACAGCCGACTCCCTGCTACTTGATTGGGGGAATCGGCTGTCAATCAGTGTGACGTTGGCTCTGACGCTCGCTGACAGAGGGGAGAAGCTGCCCATCTTTTGCCATAACGTCAACAGAAGTGGCAAAATCACTGACAGAAGTGGTCTAAGACCGCTTCATGTTGGCGATGACCAGCGGTTAATGGTGCCGGGCACAACAGGCAGGTGAGTGGCAGCTACCTACTTGCCAGTGCTTAGGCACTTTTTTTTTAATAAATCTCGGATAACCCCATTTAAAGTGTCCATTGTACATTAAAATTGACTTGGCAACCCAATTCTCCAGGTAACATAACTGTTACCTGGAGAATCTTGATGTATTGGGGCTAAGAAAAAATATATTGTACAACACCAAATATAAGGTTGTTAGCTAATATTAGGATTGAAATGTATGAAGCCCACTACCACCACATACAGAGAACCTCTCAGTAGGTCCCTAAATATAAAGGTGTGGCAACCACCATCGAAGTTATACCACCACTGCAAGGGCAGCAACCTATGTCACTATAATTACAGTGATACCAAAACTGTAATGGTACCTTTACACGCCGCGACGGCAGGCTGGATACATCCCGCTACAGGCTACAAATGTAGCTTGTAGCGTCAATGTAGCCCGTCGTAGCGGCGTCTGAAGACGTGACGCTGCAGCCGGCAACAGATACATCTGTTTCCTAGGTCTGCTCGAAAACTGATGGCTACAACGCCGATGGTAGCGAGCTGTATCGGCGTGTAAAGAGGCAACGGAAGGGAACTCTGGACACCCGGGGCTGTAGCTGCAATGTAGCTAAGGCGTGACCCAGGCTCCGGGATACCGCGCCCCATCACCGATCATTGGAGGAAGCTCCTGCATGACGATTGGTAGTCGCTGCCTAGGGCGGCATATTTAAGGAGCTGACCAGTCACACTACACAATCGCTCGAGCGTGCTGGATGTCTCAGCCTCCTGCGATGCCTGGCCAATCATGATGATATTGCGCTGTCCTATCATCGTACGGACGGCTCGTAATCCAAGATTGTGGCACGCCTATGTGCTGTCCCTGCTGTACCAGGTCCGCCCATAGTAGCTTATTGTAGCGCTGTGTAAACGTGGTACGCTAAGCTACAGCTGGCTACTTGACACAGCCGGCGATGTAGCTAGCTATAGATGTAGCGTGGCGTAGCGCACCTTGTCGTGGCGTGTAAAGGAGATGCGTTGACCGTTTGTAGCCGTTTGAGCGTGCTCGTGCACGTGAAGTAGCGGGATGTATCCAGCCTGCCGTCGCGGCGTGTAAAGGTACCTTGACGGATAACTTGATTTTTTTATGAAGTGAAAAAAAATTCTGGAACTTGTAAAAAAAAAATATGGGTGTGGGCCACCATTTTCTGAGACAAGTAAAAATGTAATTTTCCTATCCATGGAAAGTTGCCAAATATCTTTTATTGTTTTATTTCTTTATTACATGCTAATTTGTCTTGCAAGTACATCGAGTTTTACGTTCAGATTTACATCATAGTTTTACATTAGATGGAGAAAATCCACAGGTAAAAAAAACCACCCTAAGAGCTCGGACCCACTCATCCGAGTTTAACAGACGAGACTCGGAACAGGCTGGAGCAGTGACCCTGAACGGCCTCTCCCTCTCTGGACAGGGAATGCGATGCTGCACAGAAAAACAAGCAGCTGTCATTCCCCATCCAGACAGGGAGAGGCCGTTCTGGGTCACTGCTCCAGCATGTTCCGAGTCTCGTCCGTCAAACTCGGATGTTACTAGGAGAGTGTGTCTGAACCCTCAAACTGCATCTCGTCACTGTATAAATAAAGTCTTGTCAAAGTCTATCTGTATCAGAATCTTCTTCAACAACATTTGGTTACTAAAGGCCCAGTTACACACACAGATAATTGAGCAGAGATTGATCGCAGATCTCTGGTTGCAGTGAAATCATGGACACATTGACCCATTTGTACACAGCCACAAAATATAAAAATGTGTCCATGATTTCACTGCAACCAGAGATCTGCGATCAATGTCTGCACAATTATCTATGTGTGTAACTGGACCTTTACTTGCGTTCAGCACTCAATCAGCCAGCAATTTTCATGCAAGACAAAGCCCCCTGTTGCACAGCAAAAAGGATAACGCAGTTCCTTGAAACAGAAAACATTGAAATAATAAAATGGACAGACCAGAGTCCTGATCTAAACCCAATAGAAAACTTATGGAAAATCCTTGGTGTCAAAGTTATGGCCAAGAAACCTACATCAGTCACAGAACTACGAAAGAGACTGAAAGAAGAGTAGAGCAAAATAACACCAGAGCCGTGTGAGAAACTAGTGATATTATGTGGCCGCAGATATGCTGATGTCATTCAAAGCAAAGGCCTGTACAAAGCAAGGCCTGCACACTTCCTACTGATTGAAAACTGTTGTAACCTTCACAAAATGTAGTTTTAATCTTTCTCTGTGCTACAGTGATTGCTGTTCTCTAATTATGATCATCATGTTTTGTGTAAAATAAAGGTTTTAAGTTGATACATTTTGGTTATTTTGGAAAACATTGTTCTGGTGACATGGTGTACACCTTACACAAAAACCTTCAAATGTTGATCAATGTAGATTACATTCTGTCTGAAAAAATCAAGAGATCATACATTGTCCCTATTTTTGATCACCAATGTATTAGCTTCAGTTGCAGGAGAAATTACCCTACACCCACACCCTACGCATCCCCCTCCGTAGACCTAGTACTCCATGTCAGGCAAGGGATAGAGGGGGGGGGGCGAGTTGGAGGGTGAAGAGAAGAGAGGAAAACCCAGGAAAGGAGTGGAGGAACTAGACTAAAACCCTAGGGGCACTAATTTTGGGGGGGGTTAGTCGGGAAGACACAAAGAGCACCGGTTCATGTTCCTGGCATGAGTGAGAAGGTCAGGAACACAACCCCCAAGCCAAGACCCCCTGAGAGCCAAAGTGTAGCACCGTAGATGAAGAACATGGACTCTGTGGCCTGTGCCACGTTAAGGCGGCGTACCAAGGGAGAGAAGAAGGGGTCCACGGTGGGTCCAGATGAGTCATGGAGGACAGGGCCGACAACAGAGTAGCAGCCCTGTAGATGTGGTTGGCAGCTGCATGCCCCGGCCACAAATTAACCGGCGAAGTGAAAGGACTTTATGCCCCGGCAAACGAAGGAAAGGCCATCTTATAGGACTAGGATTAATTGTCGGGAATGTCCACTGAAAGTCTGCGACAGCTGACCCGGAGTAGATGTGCGGGAAGAGACTGCGAGGCCCGAAAAGACTAGACAGGGGGTGCCCCTAGTGAACTGTCCCGGCTGCAGAATCAGTGAATGTAGCCGGTTGTGTACTGTATGTAACTGGAACGGTACCAATAAGAGTAAAAGTACCCAGACAGACTCAGAATTGTGCGTGAGAGACTCTCCTTTGTGTGACGGTGACAAGCTCTTGCCTGCAGAGCAGCACACTGCCTATGGCGCGCCGCCAGGGGAGACTGCCGAAAGAGGATAGCGCGGAGGCCAGACGACCTATCTCCTACACCAACTCTGGGGAGCACCAAGACCTACCCATGGAAGGCTCACCAACATGGCTGCCGCCTTCGTCATCGTTCCCCAGAGGCCTGGACGGCAGCGGTGGCTTTAGTAGCCACAAACCACGGGTAGTGTCACAAATAACTATAAACTCTTTTTCCTTTTTATACTATAAACTCTTTTTCCCCTTTTTATTTCTGCACCTGGGACCACAGGACCGGGTCATGTCACGCGCTAGAGGACGATAGGGCCCGGTCTTGAGTACCACCGTCCCTGAGGTGGGACACCTACGTAGCACAACTGACTGGATCCCCTGGGATCCTGCAGCTCTGGCTCACTCCGTACAGCCAGCAATCACAGGATAGCAGGGGTCGGATGGAGAATCATTGACAACGCAATCGCATACTACTCTACTATTAACTTTTATACTTATGTTTGTTTAGGAAAGTAGAGCACTGTATCTGTAAAAGCTAAAAAGCTATGTAGCATGGTGTAGACAAATGAAAGGAGTGTTGAAGGCAAAAGAAACACGGCTAATCTATTCCAGTCTATTTATCTGTATTACTTCTACAAAAGATGAAAATACAGCTGCACGTGAGTTATTAGACAAGATTTGATCTTTAGCCTTTTATTTCACTTACTCTGGAGCTGTTATTTTTACCTGCAGCCCTTACTATATGCTTTTATTACAACGGTCACACTAGTTATTTTTATAGCACATACTGAACATTTTGTTTCAAGTTCTTTTTATAGGGCTTTGCTATGTATGCTATCTGTGGCATTTTGGAAAACAATAGCTATACTTTCCACATAATTTAACACAAAGACAATGAAAAAAGAAATAATGATGTAATTTAGAAACAAATTAGTGGTGAAACATAATACAAATAAATGGAAACATTGTGAAGCTATTTTCATTTCTGTAATTAGATTCATTATTCTACATCTTGCTAAAGCTACATGTCTTTTAACACCCTCCAGCATAATTTTGTACATCTACGTCATAAAATGTCATAAAAGGGTTGTCCACTAATTGGTGAACCTCTTCTCATTCTCCATATTTGGTCCCATTTAAATAAAAAAAAACTTATACTCTCCTAGAACAGAGCTGGCACCAGAGGTGAGTATAAGCTTGTTTATTTTAATGGGGCCAAACTTAGGGAATGAGAAGGATTTGTTCGGTAGTGGACAACCCCTTTAAAGCCTTAACACCCTATGATGATCATAGCTGGGACTTTGGAGGGGGCTCAGAACCAAAGCCCACTCCACACAGGGCAGATGCTGGCTATATTATATAGCTGGCATTTGCCTCTAAAAGCAGCAATCGGCATGTTCACTGATAACTTCTAAAATATTGCTGTCAGTTAAGTGATGTGACCAAGCCCTGATGTCAGTTTCACCAGTCATTGGCTTCTTTGTGACACAATAGTAGGAATCCAATGGATTACTTTGACAATGCGAATGGCCTGTTTTGTGATCTCCTCTGTGATGTCCAGCCTATAGCTGGGTGCCATTGAAGACAGTTATCTTTACAGTATACAACAATACTGTTGTATTGTTGCATATAGTATCAGATATCTGATGATGTACATTCAAGTCCCCTAAGGGGACTAATAAATAAAGTAAAAAGTAAAGAAAAAAGTTAAAAAAAAAAAAAAAAAATACAATAAAATAAAAAAGACATAGAAATTCAAATCACCTCCCTTTCCCCAAGTTTACAATATAAACCATGTTCCAAAATATTATGCAAATTGGTTTTAAGTGTCATAGTTTTTTTTTCTTTCAATGAAACCCATTGATGGTATTGTGTCTCATGGGGCCGTCACACGCGTCAATGTCGTCAGCGATCTCATCGCTGGCGACATTGAAGGCTGATTACTGGTGAGCTGTCACACAGGCAGACTCACCAGCGATCAGTGGACCAGCGACATCGTGGAAATGATTTTAATATCGTTTCCACAATGTCTTGCTCCCGCTGCCAGGCTGCGGTAAGCGGGAGCAGGCTAGTCTCCAAGGTAAACTGCGGGTATCTAGGCAGCGCGTGTGGCCTAGATACCCGATGTATACCTTGGTTACCAGCCTTCTCTGCTCACTGGCTGATACCCAAGGTACACAGCGGGTAACTAGGGTCCTAGTTACCCGCTGTGTACCTTGGATACCAGCCGGTGAGCAGAGAAGGCTGGTAACCAAGGTATACATCAGGTATCTAGGCAGCACGCACTGCCTAGATACCCGCAGTTTACCTTGGAGACCAGCTCCCAGCGCTGGCTGAGAGGAGCTGGGAGCTGGCTTATCGGTCATCTCCCGGTGTCACACGCAGCGTGCTGCGTGTCCACCGGGCAACCATCGTTAGGTTTTAGAACAGGTTCTAAAACCTGACGACCATCAACCAGTGACTTATCGCTCGTTTCAACCAGCGCCCTATTGAAACGCCCTGTCACACATGTCAATATCACTGCAAAGTCATGTGCATCAGTGATATTGCACGCGATATTGACGCGTGTGACATCCCATCAGGGTTCTTTAGATCACTGAGTTCAATCTTAGATACCTGTGATAATTAGTTTGGCAGGTGAGCCCAATAAAATTAAAATTGGGTGTTCCACAATATTAAGCAGGCCACAGTTTTTAAGTAACATGGGAAAGAAAAAGAGATCTCTCTGCTGCCGAAAAGCAACAAATAGTGCAATGCCTTGGACAAGCGATGAAAACATTAGATATTGCACGAAAACTTAAGCGTGATCATCGTACTGTGAATAGATTTGTGGCTGATTCTGAGCACAGACGTGTTCGTGCAGATAAAGGCAGAATGAGGAAGGTTTCTGCCAGGCAGATTCATCGGATTAAGAGAGCAGCTGCTAAAAAGGCCTTACAAACCAGTAAACAGATATTTGAAGCTGCTGGTGCCTCTGGAGTCCCTCAAACCTCAATGTGTAGGATCCTTCAAAGGCTTGCTGTGGTGCATAAACCTACTAATCGGCCATCCCTAAACAGTGCTCACAAGCAGAAGCGGTTGCAGTGGACCCAGACACACATGAAGACTAATTTTCAAACATTCCTGTTTACTGATGAGTGCTGAGCAAACCTGGATGGTCCAGATGGATGTAGTAGTGGATAGTTGGTGGATGGTCACCATGTCACAACAAGGCTGCGATGTCAGCAAGGAGGTGGAGGAGTCATGTTTTAGGCCAGAATCATTGGGAAACAGCTGGTAGGCTCCTTTAAGTTTCCTAAATAAAGGAATAAATAAAAATTATTATAAACTTTATTTAATCAATACAAAATATAAACTGGTTGGTATAGATACAGGACAAAATGGAGAGAAAAAATAATGGCACAGATGTTCAGCCAAAGCAAGGAGAGAAGATAAAACAGGAGTCAAGAACCTAACTGTTCCCCTACACTTAAATAATTATGTGTGGCGCCCCGCAATGCAGGCATCACAGAGGGGTACTGCACCCATAAAAGCGGTGCAGATACTTCAGCTGCAAGTAGATTTCAGGCTGATGGGTGGAACCTACACACAAGCACCCCCACACTAGAGCACATGGTGGGAGGTACCCGGGAGGGAATAAAACCCACCTCCAGGGGGAACTAGAGAGGGCAGAGCCAGTTAGCAGCCAGGCAGCGAGCCTGAGGGAGCAAGGAGGGTCTCTCGGCTGAGGACCCGGGAAAGCCTAAAGACAGATCCCAGGCACAGACAGCCAGCTTGGGGGGAAAAGAGGGACTTCAGAGAGTCCAACCCCGGAAGCTTACCAGGCACCGGAGCCCGAACCTGTGGGATCCTCCAAGGACCACAGAAAATCCGGCGTTCTGAGGGGTATATATATATACTGCCCAAACTCTTAAGCGACCAGAAGAGGGTACCAGGCACCGCTTGATGGTTCGGCAGTTGGCCAGCAGAAGGTAACCCGATGGGAGCGAGGAGAGTGAGAGACAGCAGGAGGCCAGATCCACTGTATGGGGTCAGACTTCACACAAACTACTGGGAAGCGGGGAAGAATTAGAAGAGGAAAGGCACACGCTGAGGGTTCCATCCAACTACCTGTGATCCGCTTGCAGCCACCCATTAGCTACTTGTCATTTAACATCTTACTGTACTGAGTACTATAATAACGCTGCTAAAGTTCCAGTAAAGTACCCGGAGTGAAGTGACTTCGACTGCTGCATCTTCTTTCCTATAAACTTATTCCTTTCACAGGATTGCTGCCCCGGAGGTCCTAGTCCTGCCTGCGGAGGACTACAATATCTCATCCGCAATACCACCGACCTCTGGAAGACTGTGGCGGTGCTGGTGCTGCTTCACCAGAAACTGCAGGTGGCGTCACGATAACTAACTTTGTAAATAATCCCTTGTACACAATCCCCTTTTTAAAAGAACCATCCCCCTGGACACAGGATCAGGCGCGGCTGCCATTCCCCATGACACAGTTAACCCTTCTGCCGCCTGATACCCGAGTACCCCACACCCTTGGGCGACACATATGCAGTACCACAAGAGGGGTAGGCTAATACAGTAGACCTATAATGATACATCTAAAGAAAGATTAGACAGTATGCCCTAGAGGATAACTTGACAATGCCAGTGTGGCACCCCTGGGGGGATTGCCATAGAATCCCCGGTGCAAAGAGGGAATTACACCTTGGTTCGCACAGCACACCACACCTTCCACCCCAGACCTGAAGGGGGAGATCTACTGGCTGCCTTAAGCTAGTTTCCCTTAAAAAACATCCAGGCCTGAGGGGAGGAGTTAGTCAGTCCCAGGTGAGAGTCTGAGGAGAGAGTTGGAGGAGCGAGGAGCTGGTCGCTGGGAAGGATCCAGGCCCAGGTCCAGGGACCACTGACCGCTGTGTTGCACCCTAGGGAAAGGGTCGGAGGCCAGTGGAGAGCAGGGAATTAAGAAAAGGAACCAGTTAAGGTCTCCTGATAGTACACCCGGACACCGGAGTCCCATGCTGCTAGCATGTATTGTAACAGCAAAAGCCCGGAAGAACCAGGTGGAGTTAACCCCTGAAGCAAGTCAAGTAAGAAACACTCAAACTGTCCAAGTACAGGGCCAGGGGCCATAGGAGAAACCGGGACCCCGCAGAAGGACCTCATAGTCAGTTTAGAGCAAAGCCCTGAGAGGGAGATGGAGCGGTGGGTTCAAGCACTGGCAGGACTCATCCCAAATCACAGAGCATAGAGACAGAGGAGGCCTCTTAACTTTCTAAGGTGGAAGTCCCAAGTTGTAGCTGGGACCTGGTTATTTCTCTGGACTGTACCTGTTACCCTGTCATCAGTAAAAGGTACCGAAACAACAATCACTGTGTGTGTGTATGCCTGCTTAACGGCCGCAATTCACCGCCTTGTCTGCAAAGACGCAACTACTACTCCCCTCATCCATCCCCGCTGCCCTGAGGTAAAGCTCCACCTGTGGGGAGGTGTACCACACTCTGCTGCACCCACCATCACCTCAGCGGCCGGCTGCAGCGCTGGTATACCCGCTACCAGATACCATAGGTGGCGTCACGTTACCAATTCCCTAATTTCCCCCCCCCCATTCCCACCATTGAGGGTCCAGGGCACGGGACCAGGGATCGACCAGCCGTGATTCCCCAACGAAACCGCCATCAGCCCCGGTACCCGAGTACCCCCTACCCTGTCGACCGCCTCACCAGTAGGACAAAGTGCACTAGAATGATTACAAGGCAAAGCAGCTGCAGCTGCTATGAGATAGATATACAGTGCCAAGACCACTATCTACAGTACCCACATGTCATAAGTAACTGCACAGTAAATCACAGCTCAGTTTTACCTTGGGTCTTGATAACACAGCTTTCTAAGGGGCCTAGAAGGGGAGACTCCCATCCAAAGCAACCTCAGGTTGCTCTTATTTACTGTGCAGTTACTTATGACATGTGGGTAGATTGTGGTCTGGGCACTGTATACAGGGCCGCCGCTAGGGCCTGACAGGTCTGCCTCCAGTCACGGCCCCTCCCATCATTGGAGGGGGTGTGGCCATTGGAACAGGGGCAGGGGGGCCTGGCAATGCCATCGGGGAGTGTGGCCGTTTGGAACAAGGAGGCCCACCCCCCCGGCCAGCACATGCTGAGGCTGTGGTTTGCCAGCAACCAGTGAGCAGTGGAAGTCTGTGAGCCATCTGAGAGTCAGTGTGTGTGAGTCAGACAGTGAGTGAGTGTCTCACTGTGCACTGAGAGGCCACATGAAGTCACAGCAGCCTCAGTGAAGGGGACCACCCAGGCCCGCCCACCCTCTTAGTAGTTGTGTGTTACTGTGTGGGGGCCTGGTCTGCCCATCCCCGCCCACCCACCAGGTCTCACAGCACAGGGGGCTGCCCAGGCCCACCCACACTCCTAAGAGTGTGTTACCACAGTGGGTCCGGCCCGCCAACTGCTGCCCGCTCACCCCTGTCTGTCCACTAGAACAAAGAGAGGCTGGGAGGGGGATCAGACAAATACCATTACCCACCCACCCTTCACCCACCACCAGAAGTTCATGAAGAACAACAACACCCACAGAAACAGAGAATCAAGGCTGGACCTGGGAACCTGGGCTGGGGAAGGTCGGACCAGGCGCCCCACCACAGCACATGATGGAGACAGTCAGCCAGCAAGGCAGGAGGAAAAGTCTGACAGGCACCAGCATTTGTAACTGGTAAGAATAAGGCAGCATAAATAGCCTAGGGCAGTCAGGGCCAGGACAAGGTGATGGCGGCTGGCTGGCTGATGGTGTATGGGGCCCCACCGGGCCAAGGTGGGGGGTGGTGAGCAGTCAGGGGCTGGGGCCAGGGCAAGGTGACAGCAGCTCAGCTGGCTGGTATATGGGGCTCCGCCACCGTACCAGGGGGGTGGCAGTCAGGGGCATGGTGGCGGCGGCTCAGCTGGTTGGTATATGGGGTCCTGCTGATGGACCAGTGGGGATCAGTCAGGGCCAGGGCAGGGTGACAATGGCTGGCTGGTATATGGGGCCCCTCCAGGCCGGGAGGGCTTTTAGGGCCGGCCAGGGCAGGTTATGGTGGCTGGCCTGGTGTTTTATTGGGCCCTGCTGGCCCCAGACACCCCCCTCCCCTAGGAAAAGAGAGTGAGCACATGGTGTGGAGAGGGGTCCCGGACCCCCCAGGGGGATAAGAGTGAGCACATGATGTGGAGGGGGTCCCGGACCCCTCCCCAGGGAGATAAGAGTGTGCACATAGTGTGGAGGGGGTCCCGGACCCCCCTAGGGAGATAAGAGTCTGTGGACATGGTGCGGTCGGAGAGGAGCATATACTGTATATTTCGCTTCATAAGACGCTCCCCAGATTTGGTGAAGGAAAAGAGAGAAAGAATGATTCTTAATGTTAAATGGGGTCCGTCTTATAATACCAGTGTACTTCTTATAATCAGTATATATGTCCTCTGTCCTGAGCCCATCATGGCTTACCAAGGGGGAGAAAGAGGCTGGGGAAAAGATGTGGTGGTGGCGCAGGAGGCAGGTTCGCAGAGACCATGGGGGAGGGCAAAGCTGGAGGCCCAGAGCTGCGGGGGTGTCGCAGCCATTTTCCATGTGCCTGCAGGCATTGCCAAGCTATGACTCAGCCTCTGTCATCCATACATCCAGAAAATGTCCGCGGAGGTGGTGCATGCGCAGATCGAGATCCGTAGCCATTTTCTGGAAGCTTGTGGCTCAGACTTCCAGAGCTCAGCTCACCCCCTCAATGTGTGGGGGCTTGGGGGAGAGATCATACATCCCTGTAGCTCCTGCAGAGCTCAGCTCACCCCTAGTCTATGTGCCCCCTAGCCCTCTACAGTGCTGTATATGCTCTTTTTGTCCTGTATATTGTATATATAGCAGTCTCCTATGTGATGTATTTGATTTACAAAACTTATTATCACAGAGTTGACTGCACTGCAGACCAACACAAACCTGGAAGATCAGTTATCACCAAACATCGCAAGTGCACAGAGAAGCAGCTGCAGCCATCAAATTAGGTGAGGTAATTAAGTAACTAAATGTAGCTGGGTAATTTTCATGGTGATGTGCAGCCCCTGAATAATGGTAGAAATTTCCAAATGTCCCCCCGGCAGGAAAAATGATCCCCACCCCTTTACAAGGTAATAAATAACACCACCAGTATTATTCTGCCTCATGTGGCATTTATTGTTCACATCCCTCCTCAGCTCTAATAAAGAACAATGTATGGAAAAAGATTAATATGTGATTGGTGAGGACGTGGTACAGAAGCGCAGTTTTTTCAATAATGGGCGGTAAAACTATGAAAGGATTGAGGGGTGGAGGCAGAGCCTGGGTGGAGGCGGAGATGGGGTGGAGTCTCGGGGGGCCCCAAAATTCCTAGTGGCAGCCCTGCCTGTATATCTCCCCATAGCAACTGCAGCTGCTTTGCCTTGTAATCGGTCTAGTCTACTATATAATTGCCGTAGCACGTTTTGTGTCGGACCCCGGCACGTCGTGGATATGTCACACTCTGACGTCACCACGGCGAAGCATTGGCCGCGTAGCGACCAATGCGAGTCGTTAGCTGCGCGAGCAATGGCCGCGAGGCCATTGCGAGTCGCTAGGTTTGTGCGAGCAATGGCCGCGAAGCGGCCATTGCGAGTCGCTGGCCGAAAATAGAACCAGAGGCTCGGCCACAAAGCTAGCGATTTCCCGGTCAGGTAGCGAGTCGCTAGCCTCAGAGGGAAATCGCGAGCTTTGTGGCCGAGCCTCGCGAGTCGCTACCACAGTATATCTCCCTATACCTTCTAAGGGGATATTCTCAATAATAATAATAAATCATCATCATCAATCATCATCATCATCAGTCATCATCATCATCATCATCCTACTACTACTACTACTACTACTACTACTACCCGCAGAGAACCCCCCCTCAATGGCCACACAGACCCCCCCCCCCTCAATGGCCGCACAGACACCCCCCCCCCAATGGCCGCACAGACCCCCCCCTCAATGGCCGCACAGACCCCCCCCCCCTCAATGGCCGCACAGACCCCCCCCTCAATGGCCGCACAGCCCCCCCCTCAATGTCCCAAAGTCAGCTGTGACCGCCTGGCCCTTGGACACTGGCTGCCATGCACACATGAGCTGGTAGGCTCCCATCACTTACCCACTGAGGACGGATCACTTCCAGCACCTCTTCACATGGCAGTGCTCTGAACTTCTGAATCGTCCTCTCCTCACTCAGACACCTGGCAGGTTCCTATCCAGCCTACTCACTCCCAGCTGCAACCCAGTGAGTCAATCAGCACATCTTCACTCACACACAGACCTGACATGTGATTAACCCCCTGTGCACCATTCAGGTTTAGCCCAGCAAAGCACTCCAAAAAGTATAGAACACACCCCAATAAGTATTGAACGCGCCCCAAAAAGTATTGAACGCACCCCAATAAGTATTGAACGCGCCCCAAAAAGTATTGAACACACCCCAATAAGTATTGAACGCGTCACAATAAGTATTGAACGCGTCCCAATAAGTATTGAACACACCCCAAAAAGTATTGAACACACCCCAATAAGTATTGAACGCGCCCCAAAAAGTATTGAACGCGTCCCAATAAGTATTGAACACACCCCAAAAAGTATTGAACACACCCCAATAAGTATTGAACGCGCCCCAAAAAGTATTGAACACACCCCAATAAGTATTGAACGCGTCACAATAAGTATTGAACGCGTCCCAATAAGTATTGAACACACCCCAAAAAGTATTGAACACACCCCAATAAGTATTGAACGCGCCCCAAAAAGTATTGAACGCGTCCCAATAAGTATTGAACACACCCCAAAAAGTATTGAACACACCCCAATAAGTATTGAACGCGCCCCAATAAGTATTGAACGCACCCCAAATATATTGAACGCGCCCCAAAAAGTATTGAACACACCCCAATAAGTATTGAACACACCCCAATAAGTATTGAACGCGCCCCAAAAAGTATTGAACGCACCCCAATAAGTATTGAACGCGCCCCAAAAAGTATTGAACGCGCCACAAAAAGTATTGAACGCGTCCCAATAAGTATTGAACACACCCCAATAAGTATTGAACGCGCCCCAAAAAGTATTGAACGCACCCCAATAAGTATTGAACGCGCCCCAAAAAGTATTGAACGCGCCACAAAAAGTATTGAACGCGTCCCAATAAGTATTGAACACACCCCAATAAGTATTGAACGCGCCCAAAAAAGTATTGAATGCACCCCAATAAGTATTGAACGCGCCCCAAAAAGTATTGAACGCGCCCCAAAAAGTATTGAACACACCCCAATAAGTATTGAACGCCCCCCAAAAAGTATTGAACACGCCCCAAAAAGCATTGAACGCGCCCCAAAAAGCATTGAACGCGCCCCAATAAGTATTGAACGCACCCCAAAAAGCATTGAACGCGCCCCAATAAGTATTGCACCCCCCCCAAAAAGTATTGGACCCCCCAAAAAAAGTATTGGACTCCCTCAAAAAGTAGCTATAACTACTATAATCAAATTAATGCACGTTCTAGAATCCCGATGCATTTGCATCGGGCTCACAGCTAGTTATTTTATAATCATCTTGGCTTTCTCATACATTCATTTGACTTTCAATTATTTAGCACATGATTAGTTATGCAAATTCTTGTAACGTCAGTGCATTGTTACTATTTTGCTCCTAAAAATCTAAATTAAATTTTATTATTATTATTATTTTATTAGTATTTTGTAAATTCACTTTTTGCTTTCAACACTGCTTGAATCCTTTTGGGCATGCTCTTGTTCGGAATCAAGCCTGTTTTAAATAAAATCTGACCCCAGATCTTTTCTACACATTCCCAATATTGGTGACTCACTTGGGTATATGTAAAATTTTTAATTCAACTCGACCCACAAGTGTTCGATTGGGTTGAGGTCTGGGGGCCATTCTAGCACCTCTACTTCATTATCATTGAACCATTTCTTCGCCAATCTTGACGTATGCTTCTGGTCGTTCTTCTGATGGAACAGTATAACGCTCTTTTCAAACCTTTAGTACTCGAATGTATGAAGTAACTCATTTTGTAGGGTACTCACATGTAGCTCAGCATTGTGAACACCATCGCTCCTGATCAAGTATTCAATGTCTTTGTCTGTGAATGAACCCCGTATTATCAAGCTTCTTCCATCAAACTTGACAGTTCTTTCAGTTTCTTTATCCATTAGCCCCTTTTTTCTTCGTTTCTCTTCCAGGCTCATTTGCACAGATTAGAGCGTATTCTATTGACTTCTACTGTCCACTTTTTATCATTTCTTTCAAACTTGAGCTGATGTTTGTTATGATGACATTGAGGCAATGTTCTTCTTTGCTATTCCTTGAGAACAAATTGTAATTTGTTTTATACAGGAAGAAAAAGATTTTTCAATCACCAGAGCAAAATAGTAACAATGCAGAGACATGACAAGAATCAGCTAACGATAGGATATACTAAATAGTTACAAGTAAACTTTATGGATGAGATAGCCAAGCTGATTGTCTATAAAATTAAAGTAGTCTCACACTCAAAGCTGTAGTGGATGGTGAGATATGGAGCCTGAAAGTCAATCGTTTGAAGCATTGTTACTAGTGATGAGCGAGAAGTTCGGTATTCAGGTGCGGATAAGTGTAACCGAATACTTTTTACTATTGTCATATACTATTGTCAATACTATTCGGATATTCGTCCCAATTAGTGAACATAATGCAAGTCAATGGGGAACTCGGATATTTGTCTAGGGAATCTTATACCACGAATAGTATTTTAGGATTACTACATCCAGGAGGTCGCCCTATAGTCCATGTCCTCTTCCTCTCTGAAGAGGTCATTTGCACCTGGAATGTTGAAGGACTGTTCACACTTTATATAGGTCTCTTCTGTCAGGCGTAGTAAAGTTTGTACAGTCAGAACAGCATAGTCCACCTTCTTATTTTTTTTCCATAGTCTTATTTTTTTCATGGACAATCTCATTATATAAGTTGATAGTACTGTTCCTTCTAAGCCCTGCACTGTGGAAATGGTAAAGACAAAATGCTGGCTATTTATGACCCATGTACAGAGAACCTCATGTACAGAGAACCCATATACAGAGAATCATGGATCTGAAGTAACATTCAATTCACACTGGGGAAAATGGGACCAATGGTGTTCCCTATGACCAGACCCACAGCGGTCATATGTTTATACTGTAGATAGATGATAAATATATTTAATGGAAAACACCTTAAAATATGTTTTATTGCATTGTATACAATGATTGAGCCATTTCATAATCTGTTTCATTAATATGGATTTATATCACCATACAGATACAAACCAGCATTCAAATAACTCTTTCTTAAGGTTGTCCTCATTTCAGCAATGCTAAATCCTTTTCTTTGTGTTATGTAAGTTTCCTTAAAGTGTTTTAGAATACTAATACATTCGGACTTGGTCTGTATTCCCAGAATTAACAGTGGGAGGCAGTAGCTGGATGTCACTCGAAGGTTTTCAGATGCCATTTGCTCTTCCTCTCTTTTTTTCTATTGCAGTTGTATCACCTGATAAAAAACTCAGTTTTAGATGGCACAGAGGGAGTCTGTTCCTGCTTACTCTGGCTTGCAGTACTGTACTGGCACATCAAAGATGCATGCTACGTGCAACATGACAATGCACCATGAGTTTACCGGAGTGGAAAACACGAGAAGTTGCTTAGGCCATCAGACTTGTGCTGGATTTTCGGAAGCAGCCAAAGTCATGGGAAATTTTATCAGTTTAACAATACAGCACAAATTTTCCATGTTAACTAAATGCACAGATTCTATATTAGAGTAGTTGCTTGCCAGCTCTCCCATTATTATGTGACCTCTATTATTGGACTATGACTGGTCTGATACTCATTTTATGCTATGGTATTAAACTTTGTGCTTGATATTTGCTGTCATTATAAAGCAGTCTCACTGAAGAAACAATATGGCATGACAGATATAGGATGGAACAAAAGTAAAGTGTGACCTCTCTTCATGTGTTGCAGACTCAATTACTGGTTTTTCACTATATCAGCTGTTTTTTCCTTTAATTGACTTTCCACTTTGCAAACGTATTTTTTTTTACAAATGTCAGAAATTATACTGAAACACTATCATGAGGTTTTCCCATTCCCTATATATAGGATCAGGACTAAATATATGATCGCTGGAGGTTTGACCAGAGGAACTAATTAATAATAAGTACAAGGGTCTTCGAGTCCCAGTATAAATGGAGGGGTAATGAAGATATATGACTGCTCTATTCCCAATTTATGGGATTCACAGGGATGACTGAATACTTCTCCCATAAAGGTACCTTTACACACAGAGATATACAGTATTGCTTGCAATTCACTGGTTGCAGTGAAATCATGGACACATTGTTCCACTTGTACATGGCAACAAAATAGAACAATGTGTCCATGATTTCACTGCAACCAGTGAATTGCAAGCAATATATCTCTGTGTGTAAAGGTACCTTAAGGGCCGCTTTACACGTCGCGATATCGCAACGCAACATCGACAAAAAGTCACGTGGTGTTGGCCGTTGCAGTTGATATTGTTCGTGCGTTGTGTCATGTAAATGTTCAAAACGTATAATGACCACCACTCACTCTTGTGATCTTTTTGGCGGTGGAAAATAAAAGGATCTGATGACCCACAATGCAGATTAAAGTTAAATTAATGCACTCGCACAGTGTCTCAGTTGCTTAAAGTGAATTTATTTTGAATGAGGTGCTGAAGGTGACTTAGCAGGTTAACATATTCGTCCCACTACAGGCCTTTATCACAACGTCACTGCCGTTGTATGCTTATGGGGAATTGTCCAGTAAAGGTTTTAACAGGAGTGTGGAATATAGGAATATACCTTTGTCCTTTGTTGCAACTGCAAAAGTTCCAAATGGTGTTATGTCCACTCAGGGCTTTGTATAGAGTAGTTATGATCCCAGGAACCTTAATTTCCTTTGGGAATCTGTATGATGAACCCTTTAGGCAAAGCTCAGGATATAAGTCCCTATTTGTTCCTATTATTCCTTGGATTATAACCCTGGT
>JARQOC010000002.1:196560718-196808813 GCA_033576535.1 Allobates femoralis
CTCACCAAAGAGTCAGAAGTTATTCCATCCTTTATTTCCTCCTCTCTCCTACGCGTTTCAGCGCCACACCCGGCGCCTTCCTCAGGCGCCGGGTGTGGCGCTGAAACGCGTAGGAGAGAGGAGGAAATAAAGGATGGAATAACTTCTGACTCTTTGCTGAGTTTATTCATACTACAGCAGCGCGGACCGTGACACACCAGCACTCCCATCATTGTCTTGGATCCAAACCACTATCTAGTGGTCGGTGGAGGTTCTGCAGCAGCTGGAACACTGATTCCAAAACGCCTTCAAACCAGTTGTGGGGATCACAACTGGACCCGGTGAGCAGCTTCATAGCACCACCAGCTTACACAAGTGTCACTAGGGATAGGGCACTATTGCGCCTCTTGTCCCCCTCCCTATTTTTCTTTTCACAATGCACAAATAGGGTCTTATCTCCTTACAGATATCGGCAAGAACCTTATTGAAAGTTGCTCACCTGGAAAAGTTGTGTTACACACAACAAGTAAGCGCGCCTTGATACAGCTGCTGCAGGACCCACACATCCACGATCGACGTGGCGAACAATAGTTGTATTGGGACGAAGTGTCTCATGATCTGCGCTGCTGAATGAATGAAACCAGAAACTGGAACATTGGTTTCAACAGGTGTTCTTTATTTCTATGCGTTTCGGAGCATTACCGTGCTCCTTCACTAAAGCATGATGAAGGCAGCATTATGCTTTGGGGCAGTATTTCAGCAACAGGAACTGAAGCTTTAGCTCAGGTAAAGGAAGATCTTTTAAGTTTGGCTGGACATTGATTTCTATGTTCTAGGTCTTAATTATTTCAACACTTTTTCTTGGCACCGAAAAAGTGTTGAAAAAATTAAGACCTAGAACATAGAAGTCAATGTCCAGCCAAACTTAAAAGATTTCCCTTTACCTGGGCTAAAGCCTCAGTTCCAGTTGTTGAAATACTGCCCCAAAGCATAATGCTGCCTTTATCATGCTTTAATGAAGGAACATGGTAACGCTCAGAAACGCGTAGGAATAAAGAACACCCATTAAAGCCAGTGTTCCAATTTCTGGTTTCATTCATTCAGCAGCGCGGATCGTGAGACACTTCATCCCAATACAACTAGAATTGTGTTGATGTAATTTTACTCAGCTACTTTTTTTCGTACATTGTAAGCTGGTCCCATAGCTTTAAAGATGTAAATTTTATGCTCTGTAATATATGAATTTTGAGCTGGATGTTATTAACAATGTCGCCATATGATATTGTAAATCCCTGTGATTAGTTATTCGCAGCTTTCAGCACTGGTGCACTTTACACCTCCTCCCATCACCCCTGATCATTGTCCTGGGAAAAAAAACTTGTAGCTAAATGTATATTTAAGCCTTTACTCTCTCTCTTCTGTATTATATAATCTTTGGAGTAGGTTCTATGAAGTGAGGGACCCAAATTGTGGTGTCTCAACCCGTTACTTATGTAAATCCTATATTTGATTATTGTTTCTGTAGTTTCCACAGTTCTTCCAGAGGGAATGGATTTCAGAGCTCACGATACGATGTGGCTCATAGTGCTTTAAAAGGCCCTGGATGAGGTTGGGGGTGCGGCGGGAGAGCCGAGCGGCGGTGGTACATTGGATGAGCAAGTCAAGACGTATAGAGGGCTTCTGAGGAAATGCACTAAAACCTCATGGAACAGGGCATTTCTTGACAAATACATCGAGAGAGGGCTTATACCACGTGGGTTACGGGCGCAGGTTTTCCCCTCATTCCCAATTGAAGATGAGACATTCAGAACGGAGTGGGAGGGATTCGCCAGTGCTTGTTCTAAGGGGTTTTTAGGCCTTTTTATTGATCTGAATACTGACTTGATCGAAGAAATGGAAGGAGAGATGGAGAAGCTGTTACGCCAGATTAAGGAACAGATGCCTAATGAGGTCCTGACCAGATTTAATACTCAGAATGAAATGGAGTTGAACTGCCTTGAGAAAGAGATAAAAAGCTTTAAAATAAAAAAATTCCAAAGGGATCAAACTGACTACAATATGGGTCGTGTCTATAAGTGGAAGGTGGGGTGTAAACCTCGTCCGAATCCTGCACCTAAGGGAAAACCACGGACTGGCCCTCGTTTAAAACCACAGCCACACGGAGAGCCTGTGAACCCCAGAGCCTGTGAACCTAGCAGCACTTACGAGTCAGATGTTGAATCTGTCCTTGGTGAAGGCGTTTTGACCTGTTTCAGGGCACAGAATCAGCTGGGAGCCAGTAACATCTCTTGCAGGGCACTACAGGTGATAAACTTGTCCCATCACTCTCTCTTCCAATATTCAGATCGTGGTCTTGTCTTAAGGGCTCTCTCTCTCAACCACAAATAATTTTCATTTCTTTACAGCCCTGAAAGATGTCCAACTATTCTCTCGGAAAATCATCTTGAGAAAATTACATAATAATGGAACCTATAAAAACAGGTGAGTTCCCCCCTCGGTCTTACCTAGATCTACAAAGTTCCCACCCCTGTCTGTCTGTCTGTCCAGCTCTGGAAATTTTTACTAAGTAGGTAACCTATGATCTAAAACGACTGCCAAGATAACGCAGATCGGACAATTTAATGCACAAAGAACGTTGTGCATTGTCTGAATTGGAGAAGCTGAAGGATATCACCATAAAACCAGCAGACAAGGGTGGGAATATCATGATCTGGCTGATTAACCAATACGAATGCAAGGTTTATCGTCAGTTCTGCGACAAAGACACTTACAGTAAATTGACGTGTAACCCTGTAACCTCTTTCTCGAATTAACTTCAGACCATCTTCGCGGATGCCTGTGAGGCAGGTATTATACCTAAGAAGGTTGTGGAGGGATTAACAGTTAGGTACCCCAGACTACCCACTCTATATTTACTATCAAAAATCCATAAAGATGCTGTCACTCCACCGGGACATTCGATCATCTCAGGCATTGGGGGGCTTTGTAATCCAGTGTGTAGATTTATAGATCACTATTTGAGACCAATAGTAGAGATTTTGCCTTCCTATGTCTGTGACATGATGGACGTCCTAAAGAGGATTGACGGCATCTCTGTGGAGAAGGGTACATCATTGGTCACAGCTGATGTTGAGTCCCTTTACACCTGTATAAGACACAAGGATGGTGTGAAGGCTGTTAAGTTTTCCTTACAGGCCAGTGGGAGAGATGGCACGACATGTGAACTTATCCTGGAGTTGCTCCACTTCGCCGTAACCCATTATTTTTTTGTCTTTAAGGATAATTATTATTTACAGACACGTGGCACTACAATGGGTGCAGCCTCTGTGAACTCATATGCAAAACTCTTCCTGGGTTTCTGGGAGAGGGGTATCCTTCACGATGGTTTGGGCAGAGTGATGCCCATGTGCAGTGCTGGCTGAGGTACATTGATGACCTATTTATCCTGTGGCAGGGTGATGTTGAACAACTTGACGGGTTCATGGGCGGCTTAGCGTCAAATTAGGTGAACATCAGACTAACTCATAAGTTTAATGCCTGCAGAATTGACTTCCTGGATGTCTATGAGGAGGTCGGCCTGGACGGCACAATACTGACAGATGAGTTTAGGAAGACAACAGCAGTGAATGCCCTCTTGCATGCATCATTAGCCCATGATCGGTCAACTGTTCGTACTATCCCCACTGGTCAGTTTCTCATGATGAAACACATCTGTTCATCCAGGGAAGTGTTTGAGAAACAAGCCCTGGATATAAAAGAACAATTTTGAAATAGAATTTTCTGCCTGAAAAGAGGGAAAATCCTTGACTTCCATGCTTTCCTTGGGGACAGGAGATTAAGGGAAACAACAAATTACTGATTGTACACCTTCGTGCTCCAACCCTGCAGACAGCAAGGGATGATCAAACAGCACAGTACAACTGCATCAACCTTTTCATGCTGGCTGTATGGTTCGAAGGCTGAGCCCCAAAGGACTTCTCAGAGGACAAGGGATAAGCTCAAAATCTAATGGCCAGGCACGGAATGCTACCTCAGTAGCAAGATTTGACCTTGCTGCGAGGCAGATTCCCTTGTCTGCTGAGCTATGGTTCTTTATGCCACATCTACCTCAGCAGGTGACACCCAGTGCTTGACTGAAACTCATTAAGGGGAGAGTGCAGTTTACCTTATCAGCTTTTAGAAGGTCAATGACCTTGTCCTCCATGGTAAAGGCCTTTGGCACTTTAGGCCCCTTTCACATCAGCGGTATTAGAAAAATGCGTCAGCTGCTGTGAAAAAACTGCATCTACCGCATAACAACCGCACTTGTGGTTCACTTGCGGCAAGCCCCATGCATTGTCTATGGGGCTTGCGGTAAATGTGCGGCATGTGCGGCAAGTGCGGCCGTGAAAAAAAACGCGGCTGACCACGTTTTTTTCATGGCCGCATCTGCCGCAAGTGCCAAAACCGCAACTGTACCGCACCTGCCGCAAGCCCCATAAACATCACATGGGGCTTGCCGCAAGTGAGCCACAAGTGCGGCCGTTATGCGGTAAATGCGGCAGATGCGTTTTTTTCACTGCAACTGCCACATTTTTCTAATACCGTTGATGTGAAAGGGGCCTTAGTAGTGAAAGTAGTTTAGCCATTTAAACACTTATGGTACCTTTACACGCGGCAACATTTCTAGGGTGTCAACAGGTAACTTACTGGCTGCAGTGAAATCATGGAGACAAGGTTCTATCTTGTTGCTGTGTACAAATGGAATAATGTCTCCATGATTTCACTGCAACCTGTAAGTTACCTGTTGACACCCTAGAAATGTTGCTGCGTGTAAAGGTACCATTACAGACTCTTAATCTCAATTTTAACCCTGAGTCAGGTCAGCTCATTGCGATGCAACAACGATGTAGCAATGAAATGAGGTATACATACATACATTCAATATCAGAGAGATGTGAAAAAAGTAAACAAGTAACTGCTAGGAATCACCGCAACATTATAAAGCAGCAGTGCTAACCACTAAGACACCTAGGTACTCATCATGGGATTTCATTTAACTTTAGCACTGTAATGCAACACTGCTAGACACTGAATCAGCGTGCAATTCAGTCATAGTCCAGTACTCCTAACTGGCTACAACCTGCTTCACTGTTCTTTTATAATTATGGAATAAACTGGTAATTTCTGTAATCACTTTGATTCACTAAACCCTAACATTAATGGTTGCACCCATCTCTATTAATGATGTCAATGATAAATACTTGAGGCAAGGTTTTGGCATTAGGAAGAGCAGATAAAGTAGTGAAGTGTGCTATCTTGCTAAACCTCATGGAATCTGATGGAGATGGGATTTAGTCATCGAAACACATTGAATTGAATAAATATTTTCTACCTTATCCAATTGAGTTGTGACAAAGCTTGTTATCTATCTGAATTTTTGATTTCTTGGGTCTTGCTAAACCTTTCCACCATCACTAAAATCACCATTTTGCCAGCGGATGGAGGAAGGTTGGTAATAACATCCATAGATAGATGTGTCTATAGTCTACCAGGCACAACCAAGGTAGGAGACACCAGGATAGGCTAGTATGCAGAGTCTTAGAACGTGCATACATATTGCAGGTAAAATCAAAATCCACAACATACTGATGCAACTGCAGCCACCAAAAATGGTAAAAAAGAAGGTTCAAAGTTTTATAACTACCTGGGTAACCTGCAATAGCCGAGTTATGATGTTCACCTAAGGTTTGGAGTTACAAATTCAAAGGCATATGTAATTTCCCTCTGTGAGCTCTTTCTGCCCACTTGTGTGCTCTCTTTGTGTCCCCCTGTTTACTCTCTCTGTACGATTGTATGATCTCTGTGCATTCTGTGCCCTATCTGTGCGCCCATTTGTTCACTCTGTGCCCCCCGTGTGCAGTGTGTGCTCCTCGCTTGTGTGCTCTCTCTGTCCCCCATTGTGCACTCTTCATGCTCCCCTTGTGTACTCACCTTCTACATAGTTAGAGAACACAGGAGCTAGAGAGGAGGAGAGCGTCGAGAGCGGACGCAGGAGAGACTGTAGATCATCGTCGGTACAGTGGCTAGAACCAGGGTCAGGGGACGTGCCAAAGCAGTAACTCGACAAGGCCTGCAGCTATCAGCCTGGGACCCTGTCCATGAAGGTTCTGACAAGGAGGGAGAATAGCCAGCACAGGAAAGAGCAGCCAGGAAAGGCTATGAATGGAGTCTTGGCAGAGTGACCCTAATCATCTGGGAACTAACCTGACTGCACTTTGGAGGAGCAAAGCACCCGGCAGGGTGAACTTGACTGATCATCAAGTAAAGGTAACGAAGTTCAGAAACTGTGTTTGTGTGGCGCACCTGTGGACCGGCCACCACTAGATGGCACAGCCGCTGAGATTGGTAAGTTGTATCTAGGGTAATTGGTCACAGCACCTGGGGTTGCATACTAGGCCATTCAATCCTCTAGCCAGCACCTGGACGCACGTCCAAACCGGAGAGTCCAAATCCCGATTACAATGAATTATCAAAATAAGAAACGGACAGGGCCACAGACCTTTTGATGGTGCAAATTATCTCTGTGTCATTATTCCATGGTCATGAAAAAAGCGACGTTTCGACCACTCCTGTGGTCTTTATCAAGCTTGATTTGCCCCATCAAAAGGTCTGTGGCGCTGTCCGCTTCTGAGATTGGTAAGTTGGTCACCCCAAACACACACCTAACACACTCCAATGCCCAGCAATGGGATGGCGGGAGAAGACAAGTGGAGGGTGGGGAAGTTAGGACAGGACTCAGCTAGGGGTGGCAACAAAAGGAGTGAACACCAAGTTCAATTTAGCCAGAAGTCAGTCAATTAAGGGAAGTGGAGGAGTGAAGTTCAGTCAGAAGAAGAGGAGAGAACACCATCATACATGACTGAGAGGACAAGGACCCAGTGGCCTGTGCCACCATGAGGCTTGTCCGGGTTCCGAGCTGTAGACCATGGTGAGAGAAGGAAGGAGTCCAAAGTGTGCTCGGATCAGCGAGGACACTGAGTAACTGGGCCGGAACCAGAGTGCCGGCTCTGCTGAAGTATCCAGGAAGCTCTACACTCCAACCACAATCCCCGGCGGGGTGCGAGGTCTTTGTGTTCCGCGACCCAACCTCCAGCACACCAAAAAGAAGGCCACTGTACTAGGGCTAGGAGACCTGGTAGGTCGCCCACTGAAAGTTTGTAGCCATTTCATGGTAGCTAGTGTGCGGACAGACCTAAAAGGCCCATGAAAGGAACACGAAAGGGGGTGATTGTGATGAGCCATTCCAGCTGCTTAGACCACACTGGAGCCGCCACTGTACTGTATGTAAACTAACCATGTGCCGAGATAGAGAGTAAACCAGGTTAAAGCTCAATGCTGTGTGAGACTGTGATTACTGCACCTGGAAGGAGATAGACTGCTTTCGTGCACTGGCAGCCGGAGACTGCCTGATTGTGTCATGAACCCTGCACCCCTGATGAGCCCTGCACTACAATAGACTCTTTGGTTGCCCTGGGGACCTGCTCTTCCTGTGGAGAGCTGAACCATCTACGCTTCTACTCCCATCATCCCGAGAGGTCCTGACTACAAGAGCGGCTATCCCGGCCGCATCCCACGGGTGGCATCACAATACTATTTGCTTTTTGCTTTATTTTATTTTTATCCATTTTCCCAGTCCCCTTTTATTTAACTGCTCGCCTGATGAGGGGATCACAGACCGGGTCATGCCATTGTGACATCCCGCATCATCATTGTAGTGTTTATTTCCGACGCGTTTCAGAGTTAGTCCCAACTCCTTCCTTAGGGATAGTAGTGTGAAAGAAGGAAGGATCCAAGTTGTGCTCGGATCAGCGGAGACAGTGAGGGACTAGCATGGAACCAGAGTGCCTGCTTTGCTGAAGTGGCCAAGAAGCTCTATGCTCCAACAACAAACCCTGGTGGGGTGCGGGGTCTTTATGTCCCGCAACCCAACCCCAGGGCACCGAAAAGAAGGCCTCTTTACTAGGGCTAGTGGACCCAGCAAGTACAACAGGTGGCGTCACGAACTATCCCCTATTAATAATTCCCTTTACTGTATGCCCAGTGCCACGGAGCCAGGTCACTGCCACCTTGACCTCCCAAGTAGCGACTGGCCTGGTTACCGAGTACCCCACGGCCCTGGGGGGTATCACACACACAGGGTGTGGAGATTCAGAAAGACTGCACAGAGTGCACACCCTGGCCCTGCATGCACATGCAAAGTAGCAATTGGCTGGGCTGGGTAGAATCACCCATTGTTAAATCTTGCTCCATACCCAGCTGCTGGGAACTCACATTCTATTTTTAGATTATGCAGAGATTCCTTCAGCAGACATAGCATAGGGATGGTTATGCTGATAATAGCTTGATCACCGCTCACAAGCTTTGTGCAGTACTCAAAGGTATCAAGCATCTCACAAATGTCAGTGATCCACACCACTTGACAGTTGTTATGTGTCTTGGTTGTGTCTCAGTCCGACAGGCATGTTTAAGCTGGTATTCAGCAAGTGCCCTCTGCTGCTCACTTATCCTTTCCAACATATGCTATGTTGAGTTCCACCGTGTTAGCATGTCGCAAATGAGTCGGTGGTTTGGCAAATTAAATTGCTTTTGAAGCTCTGCAAGATTGGCAACAGTGGTTGAGGAATGGCAAAAATGGGCGCAAATACAGTGCACATTCTCAAGTACATATGGCAAGTCAGGGTATGTTTTTTATACATTTCTGCACCACTAGGTTCAGCACATGAGCCATGCATGGCACGTATACCAGCTTCCCGAGCTTTAAAGCACCAGGTTACACCCATTATCGCAGATAACCAGACCGGGTTGGAGTTGCAGAGAGAAGAGCCACTGATCGGACTGTTGTTTTATTCCTTGTGAATGGTGTTTCACCCAAGCAGATAAGCTTCAACCAAGCGTGTTGCTGCTTTGCCGATGTGCTGCTACACAGCTCAAAACTTGGGAGTGATGTGGAGGGTAATTCAGCATAGTATAATGAGACAGAGGAGAAGGAGGAAGAGGGGCAACAGGATGTATGTGATGAGGCTGCAACCCTGATTGAGGTTGGGCCCGATATGTGTGGCATGGGCAGGATATGTGATGGTCCAGTTTGAAACTTTGTCCCACCCTCCACCAGGTTGAGCCAGTGTGCCGTGACAGAGATGTATCACCCTGTCCACAAGTACTTGTCCATGTGTCTGTTGTAAGGTGGACCTTCCTAGTTACGGCGTTGGTGAGAGTACGCTTTATACTGTTTAACGTGGGGACGGCACACCAGGAAAAATAGTGCTAGCTGGGAACCGAGTATTGTGGGGCAGCCACGGCCAACAGATCACGGAAAGACTATATCCCCACGAGCTTAAACGGCAACATTTCCACGGCTAGCAACTAGGCAATGTACGCATTCAGTATTTGTGCTTGTGGGTGCGTGGCTTGGTATTTATGCCTTCTTTCATAGATCTGGGGCACGGACAACTGGACACTTGACTGGGACAAACAAGTGGATGAGCTTGTTGTGTCCTGCGTCTGTGCAACCGCAGCTTGTGAGCAAGAGGTATGATTGTTGGTGCTATGCATCCACCTTCTTCCTTTGTGCTGCTGTGCTGGCTATCTGTGCCAGCGGTTGAGGTCAGATCAGTGGTCTCATCATCGACCACCTCATCGTCCATGTCATTCGCCTTCCATTTTTATATTGTCGGCTGGCCAGATGGCAACTGAGTATCATCACAGTCAGCCTCCAACTCTTAACCCGGTATATCACATGGAGGAAAGTGGCTTTCTTCTGGCTGTGGATTTTCAAATATTTTGCCCTGAACAGACAATACATTCCCACGTTCCTCTTCAATGTCGCGCGGTGAGAGGCCAGAAGCAATGAAAGAATATGGACCAAACAGATCCATGGAGTGGCCAAGGTTGGGGTCAAATGTTTCCTGTGATTCCTGATAGGGTGATGAACTACGAACAGGTTGAGAACAGGATGACTTAGCATTCTCTGTATGGACAGGAGACTGTGTGGTCGTGGACGATTGGGTGCTGTTATAAAATTTCATGGAGGCCTTATCAGCCATCCAAGACAGTTTCTGCTCTTGCTCTTCTGGTTTCCAGACCAGTTTACGTTCCAGACCGGGAAATTTTGCCAGGAACATAGATACATCAACCTTCTTCTGTGTCCCAGACTCTGTGCCTTGTCAGGCACCAGTGACAGCCCCACACCCACGTCCAGGTCCATGTCCCTTTTCAAAAGCTTTTTTAGGAATTTGGGTTTTCTCTGACATAGCTGTTGATGTTCAGATGCAGATATTGGGGAACAAGGAGCAGTTAGTGCTTTATGGAAGGTGGCACTAAAGCCTAGTACTAACTTGTGTTTTACACACAGCACTGCAAAGGCACAAAAAAATTGCCCTGAGGTTTAAGGCAATATATTACGCGTGCCAATCACCACACAAGACAGCAGTGCAGGCTGCGTGTCAGTTGTGCAGTACCATACGTGCTGTTCTGTTTGAACACAGCACCACAATGGCACAAATAAATTGCCCTGAGCTTTAAGGCAATATTATTACGCGCGTCAGTCACCAAACAAGACTGCAGTGCTGGCTGCATGTCACTTGTGCAGTACCGTGCATGCTATTCGGTGGGAACACAGCAATGCAACGGCAAAAGAATTGGCCTGTAAGGGTAAATATGACCCCAAAAATTACTGAGAAAACTCACTACTCCTTGACCTTAGACTTTCAGCCCTGAGAAGAGCTGAAATACTGCTGACTGTACTATGTGGTACTGTAATGTTCCTACTTGTCTCCCTGCACTACAGTTACCTAGTACTACAATACTGTTAGCTCTCACAAGAGCTTTTGGGTTTTACAGAGGATTTCTGTACGATTTGCACAAGCACAAATCTCCCTATCAGCTCCTCACACTCTCCCTACACTAGCTGTGTTCTGCATGCAATGTGCAGAAAATGGCGGCGGCATGACTTATATAGAGCCTATAAGTCATAGGCTATTACTCATGTATGACGCTGGGCGGCCAGTCAATAATAGTAAAGCTGCCACCAAGAAGGCTGTGGTATTACTGTGATTTGCTGATGCTGGGCAGAAAATCTGAATATTGCGAGGCGAGTAGTGAAATACTGCTATGATCCAAGTACCGCGAGTATCGCATTACTCGCTGAGTACTGAATACTTGTGATTATACTCGCTCATCCCTATCTGCAGTCTATATCAGCAACAGACACTGCTGAGAGCTGTGTGCAGAATAGAAAATGCTGCAGGCTGTATGTATAAAAAAAACTACTGCGAGCTGTATGCACAATAGAGACTCTTGAGGGCTGTATGCCCTATAGAATTTATTGAGGGCTGTATGAACAATAGAGATTGCTGCAGGTTGTATGCACGATAGAGACCGCTGCAGGCTGTATGCAGAATAGAGACTGCTACGGGATGTATATTAAATAGAGACTGCTGGCTGTATGTAGAATAGAGGCAGAAGGCTATATGTAGTTTATATAAACAGCTCTATATTATACAAAGGTCCACACTATACAGTGTTGGCCAAAAGTATTGACACCCCTGCAATTCTGTCAGATAATACTCAGTTTCTTCCTGAAAATGATTGCAATCACAAATTCTTTGGTATTATTATCTTCATTTAATATGTCTTCAATGAAAAAAACACAAAAAGAATTGTCCTAAAGCCAAATTGGATATAATTCCACACCAAACATAAAAAAGGGGGTGGACAAAAGTATTGGCACACATAGAAAAATCATGTGATGCTTCTCTAATTTGTGTATTTAACAGCACCTGTAACTTACCTGTGGCACCTAACAGGTGTTGGCAATAACTAAATCACACTTGCAGCCAGTTAACATGGATTAAAGTTGACTCAACCTCTGTCATTTGTCCTTGTGTGAACCACATTGAGCATGGAGAAAAGAAAGAAGACCAAAGAACTGTCTGAGGACTTGAGAAACCAAATTGTGAGGAAGCATGAGCAATCTCAAGGGTACAAGTCCATCTCCAAAGACCTGAATGTTCCTGTGTCTACGGTGTGCAGTGTCATCAAGAAGTTTAAAGCCCATGGCACTGTGGCTAACCTCCCTAGATGTGGACGGAAAAGAGAAATTGACAAGAGATTTCAACGCAAGATTGTGCGGATGGTGGATAAAGAACCTCGACTAACATTCAAACAAGTTCAAGCTGCCCTGCAGTCTGAGGGTACAACAGTGTCAACCCGTACTATCCTTCGGCGTCTGAATGAAAAGGGACTGTATGGTAGGATACCCAGGAAGACCCCATTTCTTACCCCGAGACATGAAAAAGCCAGGCTGGAGTTTGCCAAAACTTACCTGAGAAAACCTAAAACGTTTTGGAAGAATGTTCTCTCTTTTTGGGCAAAGGCATCAACATAGAGTTTACAGGAGAAAAAAAGAGGCATTCAAAGAAAAGAACACGGTCCCTACAGTCAAACATGGCGGAGGTTGCTTGATATTTTGGGGTTGCTTTGCTGCCTCTGGCACTGGACTACTTGACCGTGTGCATGGCATTATGAAATCTGAAGACTACCAACAAATTTTGCAGCGTAATGTAGGGCCCAGTGTGAGAAAGCTGGGTCTCCCTCAGAGTTCATTGGTCATCCAGCAGGACAATGACCCAAAACACACTTCAAAAAGCACTAGAAAATGGTTTGTGAGAAAGCACTGGAGACTTCTAAGGTGGCCAGCAATGAGTCCAGACCTGAATCCCATAGAACACCTGTGGAGAGATCTAAAAATGGCAGTTTGGAGAAGGCACCCTTCAAATATCAGGGACCTGGAGCAGTTTGCCAAAGAAGAATAGTCTAAAATTCCAGCAGAGCATTGTAAGAAACTCATTGATGGTTACCGGAAGTGATTGATCACAGTTATTTTGGCTAATGATTGTGCAAGTATTAGGCTAAGGGTGCCAATACTTTTGTCTGGCCCATTTTTGGAGTTTTGTGTGAAATGATCAATGTTTTGCTTTTTGCTTCATTCTCTCTTTTTTTTTTTTTTTTATTGAAGACAAATTAAATGAAGATAATAATACCAAATAATTTGTGATTGCAATCATTTTCAGGGAAAAAACTTAGTATTATCTGACAGAATTGCAGGGGTGCCAATACTTTTGGCCAACACTGTATTTGATCCCAATCCTAGTACGTATGATCACTCATCCTGGTACATGGCCCCAATTCTGGTACATGATCTCCATTCTATTACAGGGTCCCCACCCTGGTACATGGCCCCCACCATAGTAGATGGCCCAAATTTTCTAGTAGGAAAGGGGAATGGAGATATGTGCTCACCCAATTCCAATGGACCGGTGGTGCCTGGATTGACTGTCTGTAGAAGTCCACAATGTAGAAGTAAAGGATCCAGCACCAGACAGAACTCCATATAAAAGTTTCTTCTTTATTAAATCATGTCTTCAAGGCATAAAATTATTGTTGCATGTAAATATGGGAACGCAGTCCCAAGATAGGCTGGACGTGTTTCGAACAACAGTTCTTTATCTACAGCATAACAAAAATGAGTGCAAAAAATCCTTATATACAGATAAAACCCTGCCCCTCAGACACAGCTGTCATAATTGAGTGCTAAAGAAGTTAGTTAACTCATGATATGCAGGTTTTTGGAGCAATCCTGCAAGTATAATATAGCAAACCAACCTATATTAGTAACCAATGCAACTTATTCCAGTAAAATGTACATATATTACATTATTCCATATCATATAATATCAATAAAAATAAGTTGCATCGGTTTTGTAGTTGAGTCGATTGGGAACTCTCACATTCAGTGTCATTATCCTGAAAAATTCTTTACATCTAACTTATCGCTCCCAGTACCCATAACACGCAGGCTGGACATATCTCCATTGTGTGCATCTTTAAAGTGTCTGGACAACCCAGATAGATTTCTAGTGGAGGCTCTGGTGTTTGGATTGGACGCGGTAATATGCTCTCCCAGGCGTATTTTTAAAGATCTAGTAGTACATCCCACATAGTCTTTATTACAAATAGTACATGATGTCATATATATCAGATGACTAGTATTGCAGTTCATGTAATTATTTATGGTGTAACTTCGTCCAGAAATCCGATTGGAAAACTGCTTGGATATCTGCATGTAACGACAGAGACCGCACCTGTTCCCACCGCAGGGGTAACTCCCCTTAGTAGACAGCCAGGTGGGCAGTGTAGTAGTGTGGGGAAACTGGGATGGAGACAAGATATTGCCAATAGTTAATGATTTTCTCGGCACACATCTATATCCTTCAGATAGAATTTCTTTTAATGTGGGATCTTCATGTAACATAGGAATGTATTTATGGATGGTTTTAATGATCTTGTTATAATCTTTGCTGTAGCGTGTAGAGAATGTTGGAATTAGTTTATTATGGGATATAGAACAAGCTCCGCTACATGTTGCAATATCAGTGTTATGTGTCCCAGTATTACGAGGAGAATCCTCCGTGTTTAATAGTGATCTACGGGGTCTGAGCCTGACCTGTTGTAAAGCGTGACTCACATCATGCGGAGAATAGCCGCGGCTGCACAGTCGTTCACTCATTATATTAGCTTCATGGTTGAAGCTCTGCTCAGTTGAGCAGGCTCTCCTAGCTCTGATAAATTCACCTTTTGGTATGTTCCCCGTTACATGTCGCGGGTGGCAACTAGCGGCATGTAAAATGGTATTACAGCTGATGGGCTTGCGGTACAGTGCAGTCTGAATAGTGCCTGAACCCGCACAGCCATGCAGCAGAACATCCAAGTAGGGGGTACATTCATCATGGACATCAACAGTGAAACGGATGTTCTCGCTATTTGTATTGATGTATTTTGTGAAATTCATGAATGTGGGAGATTGGGGGGGAGGCACATCACCATCATCCTTCCAGATGAGGATGACATCATCGAGGTACCTCCCCCACCAAATCACACAGTCCAGGAAGGGATTGTTTTCACACTGGATGTAATGTTGTTCCCATGCCATCATATAGATATTTGCTAATGACGGTGAGAAACTAGCGCCCATAGGGTTTTATCTGTATATAAGGATTTTTTGCACTCATTTTTGTTATGCTGTAGATAAAGAACTGTTGTTCTAAACGTGTCCAGCCTATCTTGGGACTGCGTTCCCATATTTACATGCAACAATAATTTTATGCCTTGAAGACATGATTTAATAAAGAAGAAACTTTTATATGGAGTTCTGTCTGGTGCTGGATCCTTTACTTCTAGATGGCCCAAATCCTTGTATATATTCCATATCCTGGTACAGTAAATTGCCCCCTTCCTGTTAGATGGTCCCAATCATGATACATGGCACCTACCTTTGTACATGGCCTGATTCTGGCACATTCCCTAATCCTGGTACATGGCTCCATTCTAGTAAATGTTCCTTATCCAGGTATATGGATCCCACGCTTTTAAATTGCCCACACCCTGGTACATAGCTCCATTCTGGAATATGGCTCCCACCCTGGTACATGGCCTCCATCCTGGTACATGGCCCCAATCATGGTACAATGTATTGCCCCCATCCTGACACATTGCCTACATTCTGGTACATGGTGTTGCGCCCAGGCTATGGGGTGTCAGGCGGCATAAGAGTTTAGCGGTGTCACAGGCAATGGCAGCCACGCCTGACCCCGTGTCCTGGGCCTATCTTCCAAAAAGGGGGTTTATATTTACAGGGGACTATTTACAATCATCTGTCGTGACGCCACCTGCAGTACCTGGTGAGATGCCACCTGCGCCGCCACAGTCTGCCAGAGGTGGACGGTGTTGCCGCTGAGTTTGTAAAGTCCTCCACAGGTAGGACTGGACCTCCGAGGCAGCGTTCCTGTAGGGGAAACAAAGTCATTTGCAAGGAAATGCAGCAGAGTCAAGTTCACTTCTCTCCAGGTACTTTACTGGAAACTTTTGGCATTGCAAGTTGCAGTTTACAGTTCAGCATAAGGTGTTAAAACAGGTAGCTAACGGGTGGCTGCAAGTGGATCCCAGATGGTATGATGGAACCCTTGGTGTGTGCCTTCTTCCCTGTCTGTGTCTTCCTGCTTCCCAGTGATTGTGTGAAGCCTGGTGACTTGAAATCAGTAGGACCTCCACTCTTCCTCTCACCCTTGCTGCCGTCGGATAACCTTCTGCCGGCCGACCGCTGCCCTTAAGCGGTGCCTGGTTCCCTCTTCTGGTTGCTTAGGTGCCAGTGGGGTACTTGTAGAGTCCCCAGGACTCCGGATTCTCTGTGGTCCTGTAGTATCCCACAGGTGTGGGCTCCGGTGCCTGGTAACTTTCTGAGCCAGGGAGCCCTTTATCCTACTCCCTGGTCCCTCAGCCGAGAGACCCTCTCCTTCCTCAGAGGCAAAAGACCTCCTTCAAAAGACCTTCTTGTTCCCCCTGGAGGTGGTTTTGTTCCCTCCCAAGTACCCTCCCACCGTGAAATCTAGTGTGGGAGTGCTAGTGTATGGGTTCCATACACCATCCTAGGTTCCACTTACAGCTGGAGTATCTGCACCTCTTTTACGGGTGCAGTAACCCTCTGTGACGCCTGCTTAGCGGGGTGCCACAATGGCACTCACCCTGGTATGTATGCCACCAATCCTGGAACATGGATCTCATCAGATTGCACACTTAAAAAATAAACAATCACACTTAGGCTAGGGCCTTACTTGAGCCCTGGATCCGTTAAAACCATCAATTTTTCAAATTAGAATTTGAAAAACGGATGGTTTTAACGGATCCATAGGCTCCCTTGCAAAAAACGCAGTGTCAAAATGCACTGCTAAAAAACGTTATGCGTTTTTTTACTGCACCAAAAATGCTGCTAGCATATTAATGAGCCAGCACAGGATCAACCTTACGGAGGAACAGATGGCAGACTGACTGAGTCTGACGTCAGTGAAGATGTCAGAACCAGCCAACTCCCTCTGCTTTGGCAGCCACCTTAGTAGTGCATCGGTGACTCAAGTGGGTTCAAGTGAAGAGATAGGGGACTGGTCCTGGCGGAAGAATGGGCTCAAGCTTTAGGGCTTAATAAAATGTAAGGTAAATACCCTGATGCCGGGGCCCTCTTTTTCATTGGGACACATAGGCTAGGATCACACTTCAGGTTATTTTTACAAAACCTGATCCAGTTTTGAGCTTTTAAAAAGCTCAAAACCGGATCAGGAAACACTCCTCATATATGATAAAAACCGGATTGCTTCACAAGCCATCTGGTTTCCGTCTCCGGCTCTGCAGCCTTTGTGAAAAATCATGCAGGCTGCAGTTTTCGGAGCAGTACAGCGCTGCCCATAGATCTACTGTATAAGGCTTCAGAACCTCAGACAGCTGAGCACATGCTATAGCAATAGCTATAGTATGCGCGCTGCTCTGAGGAGCCCAGCGCTTTCATTCATAAATCTGTACAGCACCTGTCAGGAGGCAGCTGCTGTACAGAGGTGATTAGACCATTATAAGCCCACCTGAGTGGGTGTAAGGTCTCTAGGGGGACTGGGCACCCCCTGGGACTGGGCACCCCCTAGAGACATTAAACAAACATTTATTAATAAAATTTACAGTTTAACTAAACACAGAACAGTTTGCTCATCCCTGTGGCAGCAGGGATGAGCAAACTATCTGGTAACCAGATTGCTCAGGATTGCACATCCTGAGCAATCCGGTTACCGAATTGCGGCTTAAGCAATCCGGTTCCCAGATTGCTGAATGTCAGAAGACAATTGCTTTCACCGCATCCGGATCTGGATGCGGTGAACGCAATTCCAGATTTAAGTGTGACCCAAGCCTTTGGCTTTCTACCGCATGCAACCTTAGTGCAAACTATCAGGTAACCAGATTGCTCAGGATTACACAACCTGAGCAATCCAGTTACCGAATTGCAGTTTCAGCAATACGGTTCCTGGATTGCTGAATGTCAGAAGACAATTTCGTTCACCGCATCCGGATCTGGATGCGGTGAACGCAATTCTATTACAAAGTGTGACCCTAACCATACACCAGTAAAGGTAATAATGCTCTGAATGCAGCCCTGAGTCCAGCCAATATGTTTTGAACAACATCAGTCCTTAATCAAAGTTTACCGCACTAAGGTCACATGCGGTAGAACGCCATAGGCTAGGGTCACACTTAAATCCGGAATTGCGTTCACCGCATCCAGATCCGAATGCGGTGAAAGCAATTTTCTTCTGACATTCAGCAATCTGGGAACCGGATTGCTGAAGCCGCAATTCGGTAACCGGATTGCTCAGGATGTGTAATCCTGAGAAATCCGGTTACCGGATAGTTTGCTCATCCCTGCTGCTGCAGCAGGGCGCACATACTGTAGCAATAGGTATAGTATGCGCACAGCTCTGAGGAGCCCGATGCTTTCATTTATAAAACTGTACAGCAGCTGTCAGGAGGCAGCTGCTGTACAGAGGTGATTATACCATGATATACCCACCTGAGTGGGTGTAAGGTTTCTAGGGGGAGTGGGCACACCCTAGAGACATTGTACAAACATTTATTAATTAAATAAATAGTTAACACACTGCACAGAACACTTTGCTCATCCCGGCGGCAGTCGGGATAAGCAAAGGATTTGCGGGAACCGCATTGCTCAGGATTGCACATGCTGAGCAATCCGGTTCCCGCACTGCGGATGTTAAAAACCGCTCCGAAAACTGCAGCCTGCATGATTTTTCACGCAGGCTGCAGAGCCGAAGGCGGAAACCAGATTGTTTATGAAGCAATCAGGTATTTATCATAGGCTCCTATGAGGAGCGTTTCCTGATCCGGTTTTGAGCTTTCTAAAAGCTCAAAACCGGATCAGGTTTTGTAAAAATAACCTAAAGTGTGACCCTAGCCATAATTAAGGACTAATATGATCCGAAACATGCCGGCTATACCTTACACAAGAGTTTTGTGAATTTTAATAGACTACAAATGAAGTTGGATGCTTTATGAAGAGCTTCATGGATGCTGGCTTACATTGTTTTAAGCAATGCTTACTTTATAGTAAGTAAAAGTGTAAGGAAATGAGACAGTTTTTGACAAACAAGTCCAATCTTTAGCTTTTGTCTAATAAAAAATAATGCATCTGTAATCAAAATGCTGAGCTGCAGCTCGATACAATGCACAGCAGAGGCAGCTTATCACTTTTTCTTACACAAAATGTCATGATATGTTGTTTTAATGTAATAACTTACTGTATGTCAGACAGAATAAAAAGCTCCAAAGAAATACAAAGAATGCATAAGGCAGCTTAGCCTGATAGTGTTTTCCACTCCTGCCATTTAAGTCTAAGCATTGATAAATGTGTATTATTCGTGGTGAAAGGAATCATGAAACCTAACACCCACAGGGGAAACATTGTGCATTTTCAGCAATCCCTTTCAATGATTTCCAAGCTTGAACTGCTTTTCATTATCTAATATTATAGGTAATTTCTCCTTTTCAAGTTTGGGTACAATTAGAGGTTTTCTTCAACAGACAATATATTGATATTATTCTCCTCTAGAGTTACATAGTTTATTTTCTACATTACTTTTGCAAAGCCATCCGTTTCTTCTGCATCGTTCTGGCACATGTATATAAAACAAAGAGTAGCAGGATGACTGCAAAACCCATATCAGCTTAAAGTGAATCTGTCAGCAGGTTTTAGCTATGTAACCAGAAAACAGAATGTGATCATGGATTTCAGAAATATGTCTCTTGTTAAGCTCTGTGTTGTTTACTTACATTGATAGTTTAAGCACCAGGAGCTTATCATTGCTCAGACTACTCCAGAGTGTGAGCCCTTGTCCGCCACACACGCTTGTGTGATAACCAGCTCACTGCACATGTACATTGTACACCGAAAGAATGGTGTAGGTGGGGATAGCTTTCTCAGCTCCGCTGGATGCTAAATCTAAAAACGGTTTGTCAGAGCCACTGCACCCGGTAAATTAATTGAAGCATTGTTTTATTCTGGTTTTCTTTGACTGGGTCATACTGCTCTCAGATGAGATACCAAAAACCTGTTATAGTCAAATTGTCAGCACAGATAAACTGTACAAACCAAGCACAGTGCATTGAAGGGCAACAGCCCCCCAAAAGTGTACATTTAGTGTCCAAATGGAATGATACATTTGCAAGAAATTGTTCTGTTTTAAGCCCTTCACCCCTGAGCCTTTTTTGATCCTAATGACCAGACCATTTTTTTGCAATTCTGACCAGTGTCACTTTATGAGATAATAATTCTGGAATGCTTCAACGAATCCCAGTGATTCTGAGACAGTTTTTTCGTGACACATTGGACTTCATGATAAGGCCCGGATGCGGCAAGCCACATGCATTGTTTCTTTGGCTTGCGGTCCGATGCAGCAAGTGCGGTTTCGCCGGATCGGCCTTATCCGGCACTTGCGACTGCGCGAATAAAGCTGCAAGCAGCGTTTTTTTCGAGGCAGCAAATGCCGGATCTGCCACATCTGGCAGAACCGCACTAGCCGCAACGGACCGCATGTTCCATAAACAATTCATGGGGCTTGCCGGATCTGAGCTACAAGTCAGTTTCAGATGCGGCGCCATCTGGCGGATTGGCCAAATATTAGCGAAAATGCTGATGTGAAAAGCCCCATCGTGTAGGCCGCCACCAGAGACACTACACTACCATGCTCACCCCAGCAGGGAGAGACCAAGAGGTGTGGAGGAAGAAGGGAGCCCTTGGGGTAGGGAAAGAGAGGTAGATCCCCATACACCCGTATCTGGCGAAACAGAGGGGCTGGTGGATGACACAGGGACCTGGCCCTGAACACGGCACAGATGCTTCATGCCCGAACCGTTGAACTGGAGGCCCCAAGCTTCTAATGGGAGCTGTGGCCGAACACCCGACACAACTTGGGGAAGGCGGCCAAACTAGAGAGCAGTGCACTCATGGCTGTCGATACTTGAGCTCTGTGCTGTGAAGGCGCTAAGTAAGGAGCGGTGAGATGAGTTTTTAGCGCAAGGGGACCACCAGAGATGGAAATACTTAGTGAGGAGGAAAGGGGCACCAACCGATGCTCGACTGCACTTACCCGGTTATGGAGACAATGCTGAACCGGAGGTTGTCAAGGGACGTATCGGCGGCCATGCTGAAACCACTAAGTAAAAGTAACAGAACTGCAGGCGTGGTGTGTGAGACTTTCTTTAGCGGCAACCACAAGCTGCAGAGGCCGCACGAGACATCGGAGTACTGATGACCCAGTGAACATCTGCCAAGATACAAACTGACTCCTCCATCCCGCTGCCCTGGGGACTGTGCTCCACCTGCCGGGAGCGGAACCATCCAAGCTGCCACCCATCATCCCCAGAGGTTCTGAAGCAATGTCGGCCACCCTGGCTGCATACCGCAGGTGGCATCACTAATACCCCTTTCCCTAGTCATCCCCTATCATCTACCCCCATTTATTAGAATGACACCGCCAGGGTCACAACACCGGGACTCAGTCCCCGTCTGTCTCATGAAAAGAACCGAGAAGTGAAGAAGAACAACTGCTGCTCGGTTCCTGAGTCTTCTCTGGCCCTGGAGTGGGCATGTCACCTAATTCTTCCAATTACCCTTCTGACAGTGGCAAATTGGGAAATATAGGGGTTACTATGAAATTTCTATTGGCAGCTGGTACTAAGCCCAAGGTTCCTAATGTCGGGCCAATATTACACTCAGCCATAAGGAACCTCTAATTAATTAGTAAATAATACACAACACGCAGAGAAAAATCATTTTATCTCAAATCCATTTTTATTACTCCCTCATATGGTCCGACAGTAATCCACAGTGATGGTCCCACGATGCTTAATTGCCTCTGCTACATCCAGAGACTGCAGCAAGAAATCAAGGGTCCTATTTCTGCAGTCTCTGGGGTCATACTGATTAAGGCTGCACCGTATGGCAATATCCAATCAATGCAGCTTTCTGTGCTGCAAACCCTGAGTCCCAGAGATTACATGATCTCTGAGGTTGCCATGGTGAGGTTGGGTTACAATGGCCCATTACAATTACATTATGATGGACTAAGCAGTGCTGGGAGAGGTGCATGAACATGCGCTCCCACTCCCTGGACCCTAACTGCTGTGATCGGTAAGATTGCAGTAGTTGGGGGGGTGATACAGCCAGGGCTAGCAATTGCACAGCTGTGTCACACTGCTCTTCCTCAGCCTGATCTACTCCATGCAGGGGTATGAGGAAGTGGAGGAGCAGGCGGTGCAGGCACAGGAGGCGCTGATGCCATGCTGATGGGAGTGATTGTCATAGCATGATCACTCCCATCAGGGCTGGAGGGGGTTGATACTGCCCCATCCAGAGCTGAACAGATTTAAGGGGCTTTAACATCCCAACCCAAGCCTGAATAGCTATTATCAGGCAATTTTATTGTCTGGTCATTACAGTCACTGGGATTGACTGTTCAGAATTGAACAGCCAATCATTGCGGTCGTAGGTGCGGGGTGGGGAATCCACCCTCTTGGAGGTCAAGCTGCAGTATCCTGTGATTAGAATCACAGGATACGGCAGCACGATTCCCATTACTGTGCCAAGGTGCCATATTTGCGCCAAGACGCATCGGTCCATCGTTGTTAAGGAACAACCTGGCTTTTTGGATCAACAGGTTTGTCCCTTGTTGGGAAGTGGATAAATATGGTAATGATGTGCTCATTGCACCCTTGGCATAACCAAGACATTTAGTGTCTCTTCTTAGTTCTAAATTTTCTCAGTTCTAAATTCTTAATATGTAAATTATAATTTTTCAAATTAGATTATCTCATAGGCCAGGGTCACAAATACCATCCATTTATGCTTCAGGTCCATTTTAGTAGCAAACTTTTGCATTTTTTTTCTAAGTCCCAAAAACAGATCCATTAACTGATGGTGCATTTTTCAAAAATGGTAACCCGGTTTTCCTGGGCTCAAAAAATGCTGCATGCAGCGTTTTTTGGTGCTGGAAAAAAACTGATCCGTTTTTTTTTAACATGGGGCCCTACGGGAAGCTATCCGTTAACGCAGGGCCCGTTAATGGATATCCATTTTTGGTGAAAAAATGACTAAGTCCAAAACTTTCCCAAAAATGTCCAGGACCTCAGGGGACACTATTGACACCCTATATTTAACAGATCCGTTTTTCTAAGTTTTTCTAAGGGCTTTGAATGTGTGACCCTAGCCATATTGTGGCTTGTTTAATATGTTTGGATTTCATAAATGTGACCCTTTTGTGACGTTGTATAATGCCTTTTTCAAAAAACAGTCACACATTTGTATTTCAAAATGTCCGTGAAAAAAAATGGTTTCGGTGTCCTCAGAGTGTACTTTCCAATGTTAAACATGTACAGTACATAAATGGAACAGAGATGTCATCCTTTGTGTTAGACGTGTTATTTACAGGCTCATGAAATTTTATTGGCTCTTGTCATCTGTGATGCTGGAAAAAAAATCAACATGTGAATAACACCATGAATTATAATGGATATGGGTTGTATTCCTGAAAAAAAAAATAGATACAACATGTACGTGCCACACAGACATCTATATGACAATTGAATAAAATAATTTAAAAGAAAAAAGAAAGAAAATGATGGCTATAATCAACCAGTATAAAAATTACTCTTATACCTGAATCTAATCCTACAAAATCTCTACCTCAATCGGACATTGCAGATATGTGTTGTACCCCTTATTTTAAAGATAAGATCTTCACATTTAAATCTATGGTGTTATTCAAATGTCCATGGTTTTTTACAAACCGTTTGTCCATGGAAAACTAATGGAAATATTTTCATTCTTTCTGGTATCACGGAGGAAAAGGGCAAATACAAGTCTATGGATCCTTAAAAACATTTGTTGTAGTCCGTTTCCAGGTTAAGGGTCACTATTCCGAGTGCTTCTGTCACCACCGGCATCACTGTTGTCTCCAGCTTCCACATCTCCTTCAGTTGTTGTTTGTGTCCCTGATATTTCTACTGCTTCTTTCCGATGTTGTCATATGGCACTGACACTTCTATTACCATTTCTGTCTTCGGATCCATGTCTATCATCACTATATCTGGTTGTTTAGCCAACACCTTCTTATCTTGAAGTCCAACAGGATTTTAATCCTTTTATTCTCCACCAATTTTTTACAGGTCTCCCACCTTGACTTAGTGGGCTTAAGCTCATATGCTGTATAGATGTTGCTGTACATAATTCCTGCTACTTGGTTGTGGCATTCAGTAAATGCTGTTCCTGCTTGCATTTTGCATCATGCCATTATGTGTTGGATGGTTTACGAGGTTTCTTTGCACAGTCTGAACCTTGGGTCTTGTCTTGTGTGTTAGAGCCCTGATTCTGAAAATCTGGTACTTAGTCTGTGCTTTTGTGCTGCTATGATTAGTGCCTCTATGCTGTCTTGCAGTCCAGCTTTCTCCAACCATTGGTAGAATTTCTCCATGTCTGCCACCTCCATTATCTGAATATGCAAATGGAGTCTGTGGAGCCTCGTTTAAGAGTCTCAAACACGGGACTAGCCAGATATCCCTCCAGGGAAGGACCTAGCCCTTGGCTGGACTTCTTGCAGAGACCACCATAACCACCATATTAAGTGGCCCTTTCAGTCACTATCCCGCTCAGTTACGAGCTTAAGGATATGACAAGAGAATTACCAAAGCCAGGTATCCATCCACAGACAGCTGTTTCAGGGTATTACCCCTCATCAGTGTGGAGTAGGATTCTGGCTAGGTGGGAGGAATGCCTGGTAGACCAATATCACAACCTCCATTATCTGATGAGGCCACTACCCATACAGCAGCTTGTCTTGCCAACACATTTCATGTTCCTGCTCTTTCTTCCAGTACTGTTAGGATTCCAGGTTTTCCATGGAATGATCTGTTTCTCTTTGCCTTTATTCAAGATGGCATCTGCGGCTTCATTATAATCTTGAATGCAGCACACCCCACACTTTCTACTGCCGCTGGGCACCCAGCATATGTTTTTCACCTGGATCCTCCACTACCACTCACAAGTCCCCTGCTGGCATGGCCACTTTGGGGTACGCAATATGGTCCATCTCACTTAATACTACCGATGGATGTATGCTGTTGCACACAGCCTGTGTCAGTGATACAGCCATATGTGCTCGGCGGAGAGCACCGTATACAATATGCCACGAAGAGGCCTCGTGGGATGGATGGAATCACTGATCGGATGGTTGTCCCTAGGGCTGTCGCTAAACGAGTAGTGTATTCAAGGAGTCGTCTTCTGGAACTGCGCAGGACAAAGTCTTCTCCAGCAGTTGCAATACCACATGTTCCACGGGAAATGAGGAGACCTTTCAGAGGTTGCAGAGCAGGCAAGAAGATCAAGTCCTGGAGGAGAAGGTTTAAACCTGCGGTCCCATCCATCATCATGGGTAATGTACGATCGCTTGGTAACAAGTCGGATGAACTGCTGGCTCTGAGTAAGACCCAGAAGGAGTTCAGGGAATGCAGTCTCATGTGCTTTACAGAAACCTGGTTGCATGAGGACGTCCCAGATTCAAGTGTATCGGTACCAGGGTTTCAAATGGTTCGGGCTGACAGGGACAGAGTGAAGTGTGGTAAGAAGAAGGGTGGAGGAGAGATACTGTACATTAACAACAGATGGTGTAATCAGGGGCATGTAACAGTAAAGGAGAGACATTGTTGCCCAAACATTGAACTATTAGCAGTGGGCCTCAGGCCTTACTGTCTGCCTAGAGAATTATCTCTTGTTATTGCAGTGGTGTCGTATATACCACCATCTGCAAATCCTGAGGCAGCTGGGGAAGTAATGTCTGGGGTGATTGCCCGGCTTCAACTGTCTAAATGTCATTTCTGGGGATTTTAATCGAGCCAAGATCTCATTACCAAAGTTCTATCAATATGTCAAATGTTCTACACGGGACAATTATATATTGGATCTCCTCTATGCCAGTGTTAAGGATGCTTACTCATCATCTGCATTGCCCCCCCTGGGGAAATCTGACCACAACCTCATACTATTGTCTCCAGCCTATCAACCAGTTGTCTGCAAACAACCAGCGACAATTAAACAGATAAGGAAGTGGTCTCTGGCAGCAGAGAAGGGGTTACAAGACTGCTTTGATTGCACAGACTGGGAGGTGTTATGTGCCAGGGAACCTAATGATGATGGTAATGAGGTTACCGGGAGAGTTACTGATTACAACAACTTTTGTACTGACAATATTGTACCTATTCATGAGATTCGGTGTTATGCAAACAATAAGCCTTGGATTACAAAAGAATTGAAACATCTACTAAACAGGAAAAAAAAAGCTTTTAAAAGGAAGGACAAGGAGGAAATGAAAATTGTACAGCGAAACTTAAAGGGGAAAATTAAGATTGCCCGTGAAGCATTCAGAATTAAATTGGAAAATAAATTGTCACACAACAACTCCAAAGAAGTGTGGGCGGGAATGAAGCTATTGACTGGGTTTAAGGCAAGGTCAGATCAGGGGGGTGGGGTGCTGATCATTGCTAATGAAATGAATGAGTTTTTCAACAGATTCAACAATAAATGTGCGATGTCAACAGGGGAGAGGGCCAGGAAGCGACAAGCAATATCAACTGGGGGGAGGAAGTTAGAGACTTTCTTGATCTCCGAAAATGATGTGAGGGAACAGTTTAGTAAGCTGGTCATTGGTAAAGCAGCAGGGCCTGATGGTATCTGTCCACGTGTCCTCAGAGTGTGTGCAAATCAGTTGTGCACTGTCTTCCAGCAGCTGTTTAACTGGAGCTTACAATCACAGAGAGTACCAGTTCTATGGAAGACTTCTTGCCTGGTGCCTGTTCCCAAGACTACATTCCCGAGCTCCCATAACGACTATAGACCGGTGGCCTTAACATCGCATGCGATGAAGTCCTTGGAGAGAATTTTACTTGCCTACTTGTGTCCGAGGGTGTCTGCTTTTATGGACCCCCTTCAGTTTGCGTATCGGTAGAGTCTGGGGGTGGACGATGCTGTAGCGTATCTGCTACAAACAGTACATTCCTTTTTGGACAATGATGGAACCACTGTGCGTGCCATGTTCTTCGATTTCTCCAGTGCATTCAATACCTTACAGCCACTATTATTACGTAAAAAGCTGGTTGAAATGGCGGTTGATGAGGGATTAGTGAATTGGATCATTGATTACCTGTCGGACAGGCCACAGTTCGTAAGGTTGGGGGCGGCCGTATCGGATAGTGTTCGGAGCAATGTTGGAGCCCCTCAGGGAACGGTGCTGTCGCCATTCCTTTCTACGTTATACACAGCTGATTTTCAGTATAAATCAGACCTTTGTCACCTTCAGAAGTACTCTGATGACTCAGTGATAGTCGGAGGTATTGAGAGAGGCCGGGGGGAGGAGGAATACAGAAGGATGGTTTTGGACTTTGTTGACTGGTGCCAGGCTAACCATTTAGAACTCAACGTAAAGAAAACCAGGGAGTTGGTGTTGAGTTATGGAAGGTGCATGAAGGATTGCTTACCTATCACTATTGATGGTCAGGATGTGGAGATGGTGGAGAATTTCAAATATTTGGGGGTTCACCTGGACAGCAAGCTTGATTGGTGGTGCCATATGGAGAAGGTTTGCAAGAAAGGGATGAGTAGACTTTACTTCCTAAGGAAGTTAAGGTCGTTTAATGTGTGTAGCAAAATGCTTGAAATGTTCTACCAATCTATTGTGGCGAGTGCAATCTTTGCTGCACTAATATGCTGGGGTAGTAGTATGCGCACAGCTGACGCTAATAAGCTGAATAAACTTATCAAGAAGGCTAGTGCGGTGGTGGGTCTACAACTTAGGACTTTCGAGGAGGTATTAGAGGATAGAATTAATAAGAAATGCAAGGCTATAATGAGCAACAATACACACCCGCTCTCTAAACTGTTTACGAAGCAGAAGAGCATATTCAGCAAGCGTCTAATCCAACTAATGTGTAAAAAGGAAAGATACAGAAAATCGTTTGTTCCGACAGCTGTAGGGATGTTTAACAAATGTATAAGTGTAAAGCATCCCAAGACTAAGTGAAGTTCTAAGGGTATGGGGGGAATAGGTGAGGTACATGTACCAGTCTACCCGCATCTACTGTCCATATAGACTTATTTTGTAATAATATAGACTTATTTTGTAACGTGTGTAATGTTCTTGATCTTTGTTCTGCTGCTGTAATACTGTAATTTCCTCCGGGATCAATCAAATTTATCTTATCTTATCTTGAACATATTGTCTGTTCTGCCTATTTAAGTCTCAGTCCTGGATCCATGCCCTGCCACAATATTTTGTGCAATCTGGCATCTAGTCACTCCTGATTTGGCCCCTCTATTTGCTCTTAAGGTACTGTTACATGCTACGAGATCATGAACGATATCGCTGAAACGTCACGGGTTTGGAGTCGTTCAAGCGACATCGTTTCTACCTCTTTGCGTGTGACTCTGCAATGTGGTTACGATAAATCGTTGGATCAGTGATCGCAGATTTGAGAACATGTTCTCAAATCAGACGATCCATGATCAGCTACCTGCTGCAGTGGTCAGTGTGACACCGCAATAACAAAGTAGTTCATGACTTTGGCCATTCACATCAATGAACAAGTATCGTTCGCTGTGTTGCGCGAACGATACCTGCTCACTACATCGTTGGTGTGTCATCCACAATATCTAGGCGTGTGATATCTCACCAACGATGTCAAAACGATGTCCTAACGACCGCTCGCTCACGAGATCGTTAGTAAGATTGTTTCAATATTGAGGCGTGTAACGGCACCTTTATGCTACTCATAAGCTCTGCTATTGAGTCCTTCTGCTGCTCCAGCTCCTCCTGAAAGTCCAGGTCATTCAAAATTATATCAACTGCCAGTTATCTATCTGCTGTGCCTCGTCTGTGTCCTGGCTGTTCATTCATCTATCAAGACTTCTGGGGAGAACATTTCAACAGAGCTGCTGGAAATCCATGGTCTGTAAGTCTCTTGTCTTTTGTTTAAGTGCCAGTGTTCACTATCAATATGCAAATGGAGTCCGTGGAGCCTCTTTGAAGAGTCTCAAACATGGGACTAGACAGATATCCCTCCAGGGAAGGACCTAGCCCTAATGTACACTATCAAGAATTGTAGGTTCAGTGTGGGCTGCACTGCTGGACTTTGTTTGGGGCTTATTTTCAGCCCAGGTGTACACTAGTTAACCAATTGATTGTTGTGCAAATATCTGCTAAGATTGTTTCTGAGACTATCATGTTTACTGTGCTGGCCATGCTGTGCATTTAATTTCTGGACTATGTCAAAATCCATTACTACTTTTTACACTTGTTTACTAGGGATGAGCAAGTAGTGAAATATTTGGACTCACTGGAATCGTAATGAGTAGGTTCTAATACTTGCCTATTTGTTATGAGTAGCCAGTACAATGCAAGTCAATAAGAAATGTGAGTACTATTTTGCTGGACCCTACAAAGCGGTCTGGGGACCTGAGGAAAAGGCTGAAATGGCTGATGCTGATCGTTTAAAAGCCGGACGCTAAAAAGCCAGACAATTTTTACCGCCTGGCTTTTAAACAATCATGTATCCATTTCAGCCTTTTCCTCAGGTCCCCAGACCACTTTGTAAGGTCCAGCAGAATAGTACTCGCATTTCCCCATGACTTGCATTGTACTCGCTACTTGTAATGAGTAAACTCGCCGAGTAACGAGTATCCTGAATACAGTACTATTCTGCGAATAGCAAATAGTAATGAGTATACTCACTCATCTCTATTGTTAACCCCTGCTTCACTGTTTGCTTTCACCCTCACTTGGATTTGTTTGCTGCACATGTGACTACAAACTTGAACTCAAGACCTTCAAATGTGACATGGCATTTGCAATCTATTTCATCCATAATTGTGCTTCAAAATTCAAATAATAATCTTTCCCTTCTAAACTATGTCTTGCAGGCATTTTTTTTTCATTCTCTTTTAAAAACCTCTCAGCTTATGGTGCTCACCACACCTTTAAATAAACTCATTGAATGATGAAATTTGCAAAATGGGGTAACTTGTGGAGGTCTCCCCTGTTTGGGCACTTTAGTGGCTATGCAAACATGACATGGTGCCCTCTATCTATTGCAGCCGAAATGAAGCTACAAAAGTCAAATAGTGCTCCTTACCTTCTAATTAATTGTCCATTGTCCCCTTTTAAGCCCCCTTTTCTTCCTTTAACCCCATGCAAATAAAAATTGGTGGCTAATGAAAATTGTTAGTAAAAAAAAAAATGTTTTATTTATTTTACCTTCCTTTTTTGTTAAGTCCTGTGAAGCACCTGAAAGGTTGACGAACATTCTGAATACAATTTTCAATACCTTGACGGGTAAGACTGTAAATTCATGTTAATGTATAGATATTTTAAGATGTTAAGTATAACGAGAGAGTATTAAAATGATTGATTGATAAGACAATGACTCTAAGCACACAGCTAAAATAACAAAGGAGTGGCTTCAGAGCAACCCTGTGACCATTCTTGACTGGCACAGCCAGAACCCTGACCTAAACCCAATTGAGCATCTCTGGAGAGACCTGAAAATGGCTGTCCACCAATGTGCACCATTCAACCTGACGGAACTGGAGAGAATTTGCAAGGAACAATGTCAGAGGATCCCAAAATCCCAGTGTGAAAAACCTGTTACATCATTCCCAAGAAGAGTCTTGGCTCAAAAGGGTGCTTCTACTCAATACTGAGCAAAGGGTCTGAACACTTATGGTCATGTGATATTTCAGTTTTTCTTTTTTAATACATTTGCACAAATTTCTACATTTCTGTTTTTTTAAGTCAAGATGGGGTGCAGTGTACATTAATGAGAAAAAAATAGACTTGTTTGAATTAACCAAATGGCTGCAATGAAACAAAGAGTGAAAAATTTAAAGAGGTGTGAATACTTTCTGTACCCACTGTATATATGTATTGTAATGTGATTGCCTATTTCCAAAACAGTGCCATATCTATCAATTATTTGTGAGTAGTATTGCATTGGAGAGCTCTTCACTAAATTCGAGCTGCAACAAAAGGCAAAATTCACACACACAAGCGTAGCGCTGTTTTAAATATATTAAAAATGTTTTCTAATTTTGGGCAATTTCTATAAAATATGTGGCCTCGAACTACTGACTCTTTATCAGCCACAGGATCTACATCTATGATATGTTTTCCTCATTTAAATAGTATATACTTTAATATGACATGATCAAACTTACATTCTGCCTACTTTAGCTGTTTACTAGGATAAATGTATTATTTTGCTTTTGTTATTTATTTGAAGTCACTTTTCACAAATTCATAGGTTCTTTTCCTGATGTGTGATACTTGATTATTCAGTTGAAAGTTGACACACTGATTAAACGAGTTGACTGATAAGGTGGTTCATTAAAAGGTATAAAAGGTGCTCTAGTCACAAGGTTGAAATGAAGAGTCAGATGAATAATAAGTGAATTGTCGTGACTCACAATTTTAAATTAGGATTACCACCAAACAACAATGATGAGAACGTTCTGTGGGATGTGTGAGGAATGTTTATACACAAGAGTTCATACAAGGATAAAGATTGTTGATATTCAATACTGTGAAAAAGTTTAATGTGGCTGTAGGTACAAAAAAACAACACACGAAGCACAATTTAAATTAAGACATGCCATATTGAGCTGCCTGCTTGTCTAGTATGCTCTATTTTCGAATGTAATAAGCATAATCTAGAAAGATATATAAGGATAGTTAGACGCTCTTATTCAAACAACAATAACAATGGATATCCAATTAGATAAAACATCATCCGCAGAAGCGCCTCCAGCGTGAAGCGGTTGTACCGTTGTCCTCCTCTGCACCCCCTCCCTCCCTGCATTATATACCTTTGATCCGGAATAAACTCCTGACACGTATATGAACCTGGTGAGTGCCGCCTTTTTCTTTAATAATCTTCTAAAAAATTATTTATATAAATGGAAGTATTCTTGGCTTCACCAATGGCGCTTATACTGCACAAAACAAAAGAAAGTAAGAGGAAAGGGGAGAAACGCTCTAACTAAATATCCAAAGGAAATGTTGAGAAAACATAAAGAGAAGGTTAAGGAAAATAATAAGAAAAGAAACATTAAAGTAGAACCTTTGAGTGTCATAAAAATAGCAGATAGGATCCCATTGAGTACCACTAGTGATGAGCGAGTGTATTCTTTACTATTCGCTAATCGCACGGATAGTAAGGTATTTGGGTTACTCGTTTAATTGTTAGTATTTGTGTATTTGCTTCTCCATATTCACATGTCCTGCCCAGCAGTTTTGGCACCACCTTTGCGGACACTAAATATGCTGGCCAGACATCTTGGTTGTGGCGTTACTGTGATCGGCTGGCCACGCAGCGTCATAGGGTGTATTTAAGCCTTGCCGCCGCCATCTTGCACAAATTGCGTCCTGAGCCAGAGTTGGAGAAGCATAGGGAGAGATCGCTCAGCTGCCCGGGAGAGCGTTTAGGCCACTTGATAACACAAAAGCTGTTATAAGGGCTACCTGTAGTGTATACTAGGTCAGTGTATAGTAAGGAGGGAGAGATACTCGAGCAGGGACAGTTTACATGAGCCAGTCACTACCTCCATAATACCACCAAAAATTATCTCTTTTCAGAGCTGGAGACACACAACAAACTCAGAGTGTAGGAAGGAAGAGATTGTGTATTAGGTAGGGAGAGGTTAAAGTGTTCTTCCAGTGTCCATCTTAAAATAGCTCTTGTCAAAGGCAAGTAGTAGCTGTTTTTGGGTTCAGAGCCTGGCTTTTGCTGTCCAATATAGTCCAGTTAATTCAGTGTTCGTGCCCTAGGCAAAGCAGTAGTACAAACATTCCCTACTGCCTGCTACAAAGTACCACACCAGACCATCAGGCCATTTTCCTTGCTGCTTTTGGGGTCACAGCCTGGTTTTTGCTGTTCACAATAGTTCAGTTAATACGGTATTAGTGCCCTAGGTAAAGCAGTAGTACAAACATTTTCAACTGCCTACTACAAAACATGCCCAATGCCATTTTCCTCACTGTTTTTGGATCAGAGCCTGGCTTCTGCTGTCCAAAATAGTCCAGTTAATATGGTCTTAGTACCCTAGGCAAAGCAGTTGTACAAATATGTCTTACGTCCTGCTACAAAGCATGCACCAGGACATTTTCCCCACTGTTTTATGGATCAGAGCCTGGATTCTGCTGTCCTCAATAGTCCAGTTAATATGGTGTTAGTGCCCTAGGCAAAGCAGTTGAATTAACATTTCCTACTACCTGCTACAAAGCATGCACCAGGACATTTTCCCCACTGTTTTTGGGGTCACAGCCTGGCGTAAGCTGTCCACATTAGTTCAGTTAGTACAGTATTTGTGCCCTAAGAAAAGCAATAGTAAAACATTACCTACTGCCTGCTACAAAGAACGCACCAAATCATTCTCTCCACTGTTTTTGGCGTTGAAGCCTGCCTTCTGCGGTCCACATTATTCCAATTAAAAAGGCTGTTAGTGCCCTAGGCAAAGCAGTAGTACAAACATTTTCTACTGCCTGCTACAAAACATTCACCAGGCCATTTTCCTCGCTGATTTTGGGGTCAGAGCCTGGCTGTGCTGTCCACATTAGTCAAGTAAATATGGTGTTAGTGCTCTAGGCAAAGCAGTAGTACAAACATTATCTACTGCCTGATAGAAAGCACGCACCAGGTCATTTTACCCCGCTGTTTTTGGTCAGAGCCTGGCTTCTGCTGTCCACATTATTCCAATTAAGGCTGGGGTCACAGTACCATTTTTCACATGCATTTTTGGAGACCTGCGTTTTCAAAAACGCATGTAAAAAACGCACCCATAGGCCCCCATGTTAAAAAACGCATGCCCTAATAGCCAAAAAGCATGTGTGACTGTCCCATGCGTTTTTGGAACATACCCAAAAACGCATGCGTTTCTGTAGAAAACGCATGCGTTTTTGTTAACATGGGCTCCTATGGGAAACGCATGCGTTTTTGAATGGCACTAAAAGGTACTAACTGTACATGCGTTTTTGCATGCGTTTTCCATAGGAACCCATGTTATAAAAACGCATGCGTTTTCTACAAAAACGCATGCGTTTTTCAAAACGCTCAAAAAAATACTACAAGCACTATTTTTATGTGCAGATTCAAAAACGCAGCCAAAAACGCATGGAGCCATCAGAGACCTTAAAAAACTCATGCTGACATGAAAAACGCATGTAAAAAAGCATGCGTTTTTAAAAGGCACTAAAAAAACTGTGACCCCAGCCTAATATGGTTTTAGTGCCCTAGGCAAAGCAGTAGTACAAACATTTCTATCTGCCTGCCACAAAGCATGCACCAGGTCATTTTCCCCCCTGTTTTTGGGCTCACAGCCTGGCTTCTACTGTCCCCGTTAGTCCAGTTAAAAAGGTTGTTAGTGCCCTAGGCAAAGCAATAGTACAAACATTTCCCATTGCTTGCAACAAAGTACGCACAAGGCTATTTCCCCCACTCTTTTGGTTGTGACAGCTAGCTAGCCTCTGGAAATCTGTCAACAAAACGCAAAATGCCAAAAAAGCCTGTTTTTAAAGGACAGGGACATGAATGTGGACATGGTATTGTCAGTGGTGCATGAGAAGGCACCAGGTCTGTGTCAGGTCGGAAGAAGCTTGATGCATCCACTATGTTCCTGGAAAGATTTCCCGGTATGTAACGTAAATGTGTGTGAAAGCCAGAAAAGCGAGAGCAGATTCTGTCTTGGATAGCAGATGTTAAAGACGTTTTCATATGTACTACACTCTCAGCCATTTTGTCTTATTTAAAAGCCATTTTTATGTTTATCATGTCTATTCAGATAAGGGTGTATGGGAGTCAGACAAAGGTTAGATCCCCAGAGAAAAGCAAAACAAGCACATTTTTCTCTTCGACCTTGCTGTTCAGATAACGGTCCCAAGGCTAGCAAGCATATTGTTATCTTCTGTTAAAGTTCACTAACAGTGATGAGCGAGCATGCTCGCCACTACTCGGTACTCGAACGAGTATCACTGTACTCGGGCTACTCGGCGAGCACCGAGTAATCTCGCGATACTCGTGCTGTGCTCGTGGTCGTCATCTCTGCATGTTGGCGCTCTTTTGAGAGCCAGCCCACATGCAGGGATTGGCTGGCAGACCACTGCAATGCCACAGCCCTGTTAGTTGTGGCATTGCAGTGATTGGCCGGCCTGCACAGCGTGAACGAGCCTTTATAAGACCCGGCCGCGCTGTGCTCTGCACACAGGCATCCAGACAGTGAGTGTAGGGAGAGTGTCTGCTGCTGCTTAGGGACAGATTTGCGGCCATCATAGGTAGATCCGGAGCAGGGCTGCAAACTGCTGCTGACCACAACAGTCCTTCTCAGGACTAATCTAGGAGGATATAGGCAGGGTGATACAGATCGGGATCCAAGCATTTCTGTGACCATAACAGTCACCAGACTGTTGAACTTACTACCTTGATACAGGTTAGGGACTAAAATCCTACTCTCCTGTGACCATTACAGTCACCAGACTGGTGTACTTACTACCTTAATACAGGTTAGGGACTAAAATCCTAATCTTCTGTGACCATTACATTCACCAGACTGGTGTACTTACTACATTGATACAGGTTAGGGACTAAAATCCTAATCTCCTGTGACCATTACAGTCACCAGACTGGTGTACTTGCTACCTTGATACAGGTTAGGGACTAAAATCCTACTCTCCTGTGACCATTACAGTCACCAGACTGGTGTACTTACTACCTTAATACAGGTTAGGGACTAAAATCCTAATCTCCTGTGACCATTACATTCACCAGACTGGTGTACTTACTACCTTGATACAGGTTAGGGACTAAAATCCTAATCTCCTCTGACCATTACAGTCACCAGACTGGTGTACTTACTACTTTAATTCAGGTTAGGGACTAAAATCCTAATCTCCTGTGACCATTACAGTCACCAGACTGGTGTACTTACTACCTTGATACAGGTTAGGGACTAAAATCCTAATCTCCTGTGACCATTACAGTCACCAGACTGGTGTACTTACTACCTTAATACAGGTTAGGGACTAAAATCCTAATCTCCTGTGACAGTCACCAGACTGGTGTACTTACTACCTTAATACAGGTTAGGGACTAAAATCCTACTCTCCTGTGACTATTACAGTCACCAGACTGGTGTACTTACTACCTTGATACAGGTTAGGGACTAAAATCTTAATCTCCTGTGACCATTACAGTCACCAGACCGGTGTACTTACTACCTTAATACAGGTTAGGGACTAAAATCCTAATCTGCTGTGACCATTACAGTCACCAGACTGGTGTACTTACTACCTTGATACAGGTTAGGGACTAAAATCCTACTCTCCTGTGACCATTACAGTCACCAGACTGTTGTCGCTGTATACAAGCAAAAATGCGTAAGAGCGTTGGCAAGGAACAAGGAAGTGAACGTGATGGTGGTGCAGGCAGAGGCCGAGGTCGTGTGCAAGCACTAATTTCGTAACAAGAAAGGGGCACATCTACTCGCTCACACGTCCTGTCCCAAATTCTTGGGGCCCGCTGCAGTACACCGCTCTTAAACCAACACCAGTGTCAACAGGTTGTTACTTGGATAGCGGATAATGCTTCAAGTCAGATTGGCACCTCCACAAACACCCTGTCTTCCACACGGTCAAGTGTCAGTAGCCGTGATACTGCACCGCACATTTCCAAACCTGATCCTCCTTCCTACCACCAGGCCGAGTACACGTCCACGGACATTACTGATCCCACACTTGGACACTCGGAAGTCCAGAAGTGTGTACCCATGGGTGAGTGGAGGTACATGACAAATTCCCATAACAAAATTTAAATTCAGTTGTCATTTGTTGGTGGTGTGGTGAAGTCTGGCCCAATCCAACCCTTGTTCATCTTGATCAGAGTCAGCCTGTCAGCATTTTCAGTTGACAGGCGGGTGCGTTTATCAGTAACGATTCCATCTGCGGCTCTGAAAACACGCTCTGACAAAACGCTAGCGGCAGGGCAGGCCAGGACTTCCAAGGCGTAGAGAGCCAATTCATGCCACGTGTCCAGCTTGGAGACACAATAATTGTAAGGCCCAGAGGAATCTAGCAGTACAGTTGTTTGATCTGCAAGGTGCTCCTTCAGCATCTGGCCAAACTTAGCATTTCTTGTGGCACAACCCCGCACCTCAGGGGCTGTGGTACGTGAGGGGCTGAGAAAACTGTCCCACATCATAAAGACTGTTCCCCTACCTCTGGCGGATTGGACTTGTGCCCCTCTCGGCCGTACGCCTTGGTTGTCCATCGATTCCTGATCTATGCCGCTAGCGTTTTGTGAGGGGAATGATTTGCCTACTTCCGTGACTATGGCCTTCTGGAAATGCTGCATTTTGGCTGACCTCTCCGCCTCAGGAATGAGAGACATAAAGTTCTCCTTGTAGCGTGGGTCTAACAGTGTTGCCAACCAGTACTGATTGTCGGCCAAGATGTTGTGAACGCGAGCGTCACAAGCCAGGCAGCTTACCATAAAGTCAGCCATGTGCGCCAGACTCTTAACAGCCATCACTTCAGTATCTAGACCAACACGCTGACTGAACATGCTGTCCTCCTCCTCCTCCTCCTCCTCATCTCCACTGTCCTCTGGCCAGCCACGCAGAATCGAGGGTATGACTGGTGTGCATGTCATATCCTCAATTTGGCCAGAGAGTTGCTCCATGTCTTCATCCTCCTCGTCATAGTCCTCCACTGCATGTTGTGATGAGATGAGGCTGGGCTGTGTGTTTTCACCCACACCCACTACTGTTTCTTGCTCCAAGTCATCGCGCTCGGCCGGCAATGCATCCTCTTTGTTTTTCAGCAGAGACCGTTTTAGAAGGCAGAATATTGGTATGGTGACGCTAATAATGGTGTCATCGCCGCTCACCATCTTGGTGGAGTCCTCAAAGTTTTGGAGGACGGTACATAGGTCGGACATCCATCTCCACTCCTCAGGTGTTATGTGAGTTTGACCCATTTCCCGACGGCTTAGGTGATGCAGGTAGTCCACAACTGCTCTCTTCTGCTCACATATCCTGAACAACATGTGCAGAGTTGAATTCCAACGTGTGGGGACATCACACACCAGTCTGTGGGCCGGAAGACGCAAACGGCGCTGAAAGCCGGCAAGGCCGGCTGAAGCAGCAGGTGACTTGCGAAAATGTGCAGACAGACGGTGAACTTTTACTAGCTCATCAGACAGCTCTGGGTATGACTTTAGAAACCTCTGAACCACCAGGTCGAGCACATGGCCCACGCATGGAACATGCGTCAGCTGGCCTCGCCTCAAAGCTGCCACAAGGTTCCGGACATTGTCACACACGACCTTTCCTTGCTTTAGGTTCAGAGGTGTGAGCCAGTGATCTGCCTGCTGTTTCAGAGCTGTCCACACCTCTTCTGCATTGTGGGGTCTGTCACCTATGCAGACTAGCTTCAGCACAGCCTGTTGCCGCTTCGCAGAGGCAGTGCTGCAGTGCTTCCAGCTTGGGACTGGTGTGGAGGGTACAGTGGATGAGGATGCGCAGGAGGAGGAGGAGGAGGCTGAAGAGCATGACATTCCGGAGCTGTAGAGTGTCGGTGAAACCCTGACAGAGGTAGGGCCTGCTATCCTTGCTGTGGGAAGGACGTGTTCCATCCCTCACTCAGACTGTGTCCCAGCCTCCACAATATTAACCCAGTGTTTTGTCAAGGAGATGTAGCGGCCTTGCCCACAAGCACTTGTCCACGTGTCTGTGGTTAGGTGGACTTTGGCTGAAACAGCGTTGTTCAGGGCACGTGTGATGCTGTTGGACACGTGGTTATGCAATGCGGGGATGGCACATCTGGAGAAATAGTGGCGGCTGGGGACCGAGTAACGTGGGACAGCAGCCGCCATCAGGTCGCGGAATGCTTCCGTCTCCACCAGCCGGAAAGGCAACATTTCTAGCGCTATGAGTCGCGAAATGTGACAATTCAGGACTGTGGCATGTGGGGCATTGGCAGCGTATTTGCGCCTGCGTTTAAAGGTTTGCTGAATGGATAATTGAATGCTGCGCTGGGACAAGGACGTGCTTGATGGTGGGGTTATTTGTGCGTGGGCAACTTCAGGTGCAGGGCCGGAGGCTTGTTCGCGGCCAGCATGTACAGGGGATTGGCTCGCACGCACAACACGCGAAGACGTAGCAGTGACATCAGCAAGCACCGCTCCTCGACTCTGTTGTACTTCCCACAAAGTCGGGTGCTTGGCTGACATGTGCCTGATCATGCTGGTGGTGGTCAGGCTGCTAGTTTTCGTACCCCTGCTGCTGCTGGCATGGCAGGTGTTGCAAATGGCCTTTTTAGAGTCATCTGGAGCCAACTTAAAAAACTGCCAGACTCGGGAAGACCTAACATCCACTGTTGATACACCGAAGACTAGCCCATCCAATCCTAAAGTTGGTTCTCCTTCCTCTCACCATTATCAGCCACAGGAGGCATATGACCCCAAGCTTGATCACTCCGAGGATCTATTATATAGGTATCCTTTGGTTGGCTCTGGCCTCTCACCGTGCAGCATTAAAGAGGGATGTGAGGAGGTGGCGTTCATTGATACTCAAGTATTTGAGGACCTATGGCCAGAAGAAAGCCAATTAGAGGAATGTAATTTACTGTCTCCAGAGGTGGAGGCTGATGATAATGAGACACAGTTGCCATTAGGTCAGCCTACAATCTCAACTGGGAAGGACGATGAGATGAAAGGCAAGGTGGTCCACTGATCTGTCCTGTTCGCCAAGTCAGGGGAACGGGGTGTTCAGCCACTGTGTAAAAGTTTTTTCTGACAGTCCTACAGAGAAAAACATGTAGTTTGTAGCATCTGCCATACCAGGTTGAGCAGATGCCAGGGCAAATGCAAACTGAGCACCACCAATATGCAAAACCACATGTCAGCCAAGTACCTCAGTAGGTGGACTGAGCACCAGGGTACCAAATCTGTGTCTGCTGGTCAAGCAACTGCTGTGTCACCAGGGCTATGTCCTTAAAAATCTGCTGTTCAGGAAGCAGGCACTCATACCTCCTGCCCACAAGCTGTGGTTGCTCAAACACAACAAACATCAACCACATCCAATTCCTTGTCCCAGCGAAATGTCCAATTGTCTGTGCCTGAGAGCTTCAAAAGAAAGCATAAATACCCAGCCATGCACCCACAGGCACAAACACTAGACTAACACATTGCCAAATTACTAGCTGTGGAGATGTTGCCGTTTAGGCTTGTGGGAACACAGTCTCTCCGTGATATCTTGGTTGTGGCTGCCCCATGATACAATGCTCCCAGCCGCCACTATGTTGCCCGGTGTGCCATCCCTTCGTTACACAAGCAATGAACCGTGCTCTCACCAATGCCATAACCTGGAAGGTCCACCTACAGACAGACACCTGGACAAGTTATTTTGGAGAGGAAAGACACATTTCTGTCACGGCACACTGGGTGAATCTGATGGAGGGTTGGAGAAAGGCACAAACTGGAACATCACACAACCAACCCACACCAAGAATAGCGGACCCAAATTCTGTCAGGGTTTCTACCTCTTCATATTCCACTTCCTCTCTTCCCTCCTCCTGTTCCTCATCCTCTGCTGATTTACCCTTCCCATCACTGCCAAGCTGGGACTTGTGCAGGAGTACTTCAGCAAAGTGGCAACACGCTCTGCTGAAGCTGATCGGTTCATGTCAGAAACCACACACTGCCACAGACCTGTGGCAAGCTTTAAAACAACAGACCAATCAGTGGCTCTCCCCACTGCACCTCTAACCCGGTCTGGTGGTCTGCGATAATGAGCATAACCTAATAGTGTCTTTAAAGGTTGGCAAGCTGGTACATGTGCCATGCATGGGTAACATGCTTACCCTAGTTGTTCAGAAATTTCTGAAACGTTACCCTGCCTTGCCGTACCTACTTGAGAAGGTTTTGCTGGTCTTACAGCACTCAAAAGTGGTTAAATTTGCCAAGTCACCGACTCATTTGGGACCTGCCCACATGATGGAACTCAACCTATCATATGTTGGCAAGGATTAGTGAGCAGCAGAGGACAGTAGCTGAATACCAGCTTTAACATGCCCATGAGACTGAGAGTAAGCGACCACACGTAACAACTGTCGAGTGGGTGCGGATTGCTGAGATTTGTGAGGTTCTTGAGAACTTTAACTACTGCACCAACCTTGTGAGTGGTGATCAGGCTATTATCAGCTTAACCATCCCACTTCTGTGTCTCTTGAAACCATCACTGCATCATTTCAAAGAGGAAGCTTTGCGTGCCCAGCATGTTGCTATGGGGACAGGTTGTCCAATAGGTGATACTACCCAGTCCAGCCAATATTCTTAGGCAACATGTGGTGATGAGGAAGAAAATGAGGAGAATGAGGAGGGAGAGAACTGTTTTTTATGCTACTAAGGGAACTCCTAATGCTACAGAGGGGATACCCAACCTAAGCTTTATATCTGTCCTGCCTGAATGGGCTGAAGAGGAGGAGGTGGAGGACGAGAAGGTGAATCAGCATGAGGAGAGGATGGGTACTGTTCCTACTGTTGGGGGCACAGAATATTTGCTTTTTTGCGGCTTGGCCCACATGGCACAGCTCATGTGTAACTGTCTGTGGCAAGACCCTTACGTGATACATACTTTATCTAATAACCTATACTGGTTTGCCACTTTTCTCGATACACGGTACAATGAGAAATCTCCTTCTCTCCTTTTGGAGTCACCAAAGAGTTACACAATGGAATTGTTCAAGAGGGTTGTTGTTGATTAATTGCTGAAAACATCACTCACCTTCAGACAATGCTGGTGGCAAAGTTATCGGCTCTTTTCAACACCAAGGGATAATGGGGAGGGACACAAACACCAAGTCCAACAGAGGTGGAGGGAAAATGTGCACAAATTGGGCCATTTTCAATAAACCAGTACCTCAGCAAGGGCTATCTGTGTCTGTAACAATGCCAAGGAGGGAGAAGTTAGAGAGCATAGTAAAGGGGCAGGGCTGGACTGGGATCAAAAAGCAGCCACGGAGAACAAGCCCCACCAGCCCAAGTACTATATTACCCATCAGCCCAGATCAGTGAAATTTGCTTTCACGTTGTCGTGGCCTCATCACTTTCTTAAAGGAGTTATTGATGAGCCACATGTGACTGGTGCAGCAAAGGAAAGATTCAACCACAGCTCCATTCACATATTACTCTTCAAAGATAGGTTTTCTGGGATTGTGGGCTCCCAGCGGTCAGATCCAAAGTGAAGGGCAAGTCGTCACCTGAGAGAAGAGAAGTGATGACTTCCATATTAGGGTTAATGAATTTAAACAACAGTTAAATGCTGGAAATCCCAAAGTCCAATACCAACTCTCTGACAACAGGACAGGAGAAGTGGTACTGTGGAGTGTATACATGCAGAATAATACAGACACTTAGGATTACACCCAGTATACAGGACAGGAGAAGTGGTACTGTGCAGTATATATATATAGAATAATGCAGATATTGATGATTACACCCAGTATACAGGACAGGAGAAGTGGTATTGTGCAGTGTGTATATACAGAATACTACAGATACTGGAGATTACACCCAGTATACAGGACACGAAAAGTGGTTCTGTGCAGTGTATATATACAGAATAATATAGACACTGAGGATTACACCTAGTATACAGGGCAGGAGAAGTAGTACTGTGCAGTGTATATATAAAGAATAACACAGATACTGAGGATTACACCCAGTATACAGGACAGGAGAAGTGGTACTGTTCAGTGTATATATACAGAATAATACAGATCCTGAGGATTACACCCAGTATACAGGACAGGAGAAGTGGTATTGTGCAGTGTGTATATACATAATAATTCAGATACTGAGGATTACATCCAGTATACAGGACACGAGAAGTGGTACTGTGCAGTGTATATATACAGAATAATACATATATTGAGGATTACACAAAGTATACTGGATAGCAGTGTGTATATACAGAATACTAAAGATACTGGGGATTACACCCAGTACACAGGACATGAGAAGTGGTACTGTGCATGTATATATACAGAATAATACAAATACTGAGGATAACACCCAGTATACAGGACACGAGAAGTGGTACTGTGCAGTGTATATATACAGAATAATACATATATTGAGGATTACACAAAGTATACTGGATAGCAGTGTGTATATACAGAATACTAAAGATACTGGGGATTACACCCAGTACACAGGACAGGAGAAGTGGTACTGTGCAGTGTATATATTCAGAATACTACAAATACTGAGCATAACACCCAGGATACAGGGCAGGAGAAGTTGTTCTGTGCAGTATATATATACAGAATAATACAGATACTGAGGATTACACCCAGTATACAGGACAGGAGAAGTGCTACTGTGCAGTGTGTATATACTGCATAATCCAACACTGAGGATTACACCCAGTATACAGCACAGGAGAAGTGCTACCGTGCAGTGTATATATGCAGAATAATACAGATACTGAGGATTATACCCAGTATACAGGACAGGAGAAGTTCTACTGTGCAGTGTGTATATACAGCATAATCCAACACTGAGGATTACACCCAGTATACAGGACAGGAGAAGTGGTACTGTGCAGTGTATATATACAGAATAATACAGACACTGAGGATTACATCCAGTATACAGGACAGGAGACGTGGTACTGTGCAGTGTAGATATACAGAATAATACAGATACTGAGGATTACACCCAGTATACAGGGCAAGAGAAATGCTACTGTGCAGTGTGTATATACAGCATAATCCAACACTGAGGATTACACCCAATATACAGGACAGGAGAAGTGGTACTGTGCAGGGTATAAATATACAGAATACTACAGATACTGATGATTACACCCAGTATACAGGACCGGTGAAGTGGTAATAATGTGGAGGTCCATGCTCCATATCCAAGTCCTTTATGGGTATACACATAGGTTCAATGATTCTCTAGGTTGCAAAACAAATCCTATAGTAAATTAACTAAAAATGACTCATTATTTTAAAAACCAGATTCACAGAAAAGAAAAGAAAAAAAGACGAAAATAAGAAAAAAAGATATGACACACAACAGACAAAGATGCTAGATCATAAAAATTTTATTCATGATAGCTTTGTGACATCTGTATTTCATGTTGGCAGTGGATGACGCGACTTCCGGGGCCGAGCGCCATTACAAGCAGCAGGCGCGCAGATGAGGGTGATCACAACAAGGACACACATGGGTATAAAAAGGATTCCCTGGGTATGTGTTAGTACACCAGAATCTCCACATTCCCCTGAAGCAGGGGTGGGGAACTCCAGTCCTCGAGGGCCGCAATCAGTGCAGGTTTTCAGGATTTCCTTAGTATTGCACAGGTGATAACATAATCACTTGCACTGGTGATGATTCCAATCCCTGTGCAATACTAAGGAAATCGTGAAAACCTGCGCTGATTGCGGCCCTCGAGGACTGGAGTTCCCCACCCCTGCCCTGAAGAAACCTGCACTAGACAGGTGAAACGTACTTTGGACCGCTGTGTATTTTTTCCTTTCTCTTCACCTCCAATTGGGTCTGATCAACCCCCTTGATACTGGTACTTGTCCATCTAAAATACAAGATAATGACTTCCATCTGCATTTTCTCTATGATATGGAATACTTGAATTCACGCTGCTAAGCATTGCTCTATGCACTTTGAGATTGCAGTTTGGATGTCATTCCTTTGTTGAGATTCTTATGCACTAGTCACTTTACTGGGCAATTGTCCCTTATATGAGTAGAACTTTCATAACCATATTTTATTTGTTCTCTCTAAATATATCTACAGTGCATTTTTTCGGGGTCCTTGCATGGACACCCTGATTGTTCATTTACCATGTATTTTGATGCATATTGATGGCCTTCGGTCATAATTGTATAAGGTGAAAAATGTTCTCCTATGACACCTCTTTTATAAGCTAAATAAAGAAGCTGTAGTTTACTGCATGGTAATCCTTTTCTCCTTGGTTTATATATGTTGATGGAGTATGACTTGCCTTTGCAGTATCCCTAGGATATTGATCTATAGGGGTGGTAGCACATAAATAATGATGCTAAAATTGGTTTTCTTAACCCCTTGTAATCCTAAATGACCAGAAATTGCTGAAAATCTAGAACCCTGGCAACAAGTGGCACACAGGCCGGACTTAGTTGCATGCGTATTTCGAGTCAAACTCACCAGCCTTTTGAAAGATATCAAAAATGGCCTTTTTGGAACAGTTGTAGCAATGGTACATGTCATTGAGTTTCAGAAATGAGGTCTCCCACATGGCATATACTTATTATTTTAGATGCGGATTTTAAATTTCGCACACAGGAAGAAATTGAGAACATAGTGTGGGCTGAAATTCCTAACCAAGAAAAATATTCTGAACTGTATGATATTGTCATTTCTCATATGGTTCATGGTCCATGTGGTGAAGCAAATCCAAAAAGTCCATGCATGGAAAACGACAAGTGTGCTAAAGGCTTTCCAAAGGAGTTAAAACAGCACACTGTTAAAGACTTGGATGGCTACCTATCCTAACGGCAAGCACACATTGATAACATTGTTCACAAAAAAAAATTATAAATAACTCATGGATAGTCCCATACAACCTGTACTTATCAAACCGCTACAACTGTCACATCAACGTAGAAATCTGTGCTTCAATAAAAAAGTGTCAAATATCTTTTCAAGTACATCTACATGGGCCATGACAAAGCTAATGTTGAAATACGACAGACAACAGTCAATCACAATGAATCATCAACTTTTCTTGACTCAAGTTATGTGAGTGCTCCAGAAGCTGCTTGGAGGATATTTGCAGTCCCATGTCATTATACGTTTAGCTATCCATTTACCTAATCAACAACAGCTTTATTTCTATGAAAATTGTCAAGTCAAAGATATCTCAAAAACTTTAAGCATGATGTCAACATTAATGGAATGGTTTTTGCTGAACCAATGTGACGACAACGCAAGGCAGTATTTGTATCATGAGATTCCAAAGCATTACGTTTGTAATAAAACTTGGAAGCCAAGACAACGAGAAGTTAGCAAAATAATTGGACGGATGTATACTGTTAAGGTACCTTTACACACGGCAACTTTTCTAGGAATTTCACTGGCAACTTACTGGTTGCAGTGAAATCATGGAGACATTGTTCCATTTGTACACAGCAACAAGATAGAACAATGGGTCCATGATTTCACTGCAACCAGTAACTTGCCAATGAAATTCCTAGAAAAGTTGCTGCTTGTAAAGGTACCCTTAGTGTCAAGGATCAAGAAAGATATTGCCTTCGGCTGTTACTGCTGCATGTCAAAGGAGCTACAAGTTATGATTATTTGATAACAGTTAATGGAGTGTTGCACGATACATTTAAAGCTGCAGCTTTGGCTTTAGGACTTTTATTGGATGATACCGTTTGGACACTTCCTTTAGATGACGCAGTTACTCTACATATGCCTAAGCAACTTCGCCAATTGTTTGCCTACATCTGTGTATTTGGACCACCTTCAAATCCCGCTCAACTTTGGACAAATTTCAAAGAACATCTAATAGAGGATTACTGCTTACGTCTTCACAACAAAAGTGGAGATTGTCAAAATTGCCAATCTTATGCCATGCGAGATGTCCAAAATGTCTTACTACTACATGGAAAAACATTTTCAGACTTTAATTTGCCACAGCCTGCAACTCAAGTTCCACAACTTCCAGAATATGATGAAGCTTACGAATTATTGTTGGCAACACATAAAATAAACTCCTTAAATGAACAACAACATATTGCATATGATACTATTGTGAGTGCCATAGAAAACCAAGCAGATGCAAGGACGAAATGTTTCTTTATTGATGGTCCAGGAGGGAGCGATAAAACATACCTATGTGAAGTTTTAATGCATCACGTCAGAGGGTTGGGAAAAGTCGTATTGCCATCAGCTACAACAGGTATGGCAGCAAATCTTTTTCGAGGAGGTCACACTATGCATTCACTCTTTGAGATACCAGTTTCTGTCAATGAAATTTCCATTTTCAGAATAAAACAAGACACATTTGCTGGAAAACAGTTAAACAACGCACATCTTTTGATACTTGATGATTGCACCATAGCACTCAAATATGCTTTGACCTTAATTGGCAGACTTCTGCATGAAGTAATGACTACAAATGTTGCTGAAAAGAATGAAATTCCATTTGGAGGTAAAGTTTTTGTCATTGGTGGAGATTTTAGGCAATATCTTCCAGTCGTACCAAATGGAACAAGAACAGATGTTATTAAGTCCAGCTTAAAAATGGCTGATCTTTGGAAACAGTTTACTCAACTCCAACTAATTAACAACATGCGATCTTCAGACCCAGAGTACAGCAATTGGCTTCTTAAACTTGGTAACGGTGAACTTAGCAACTAATACAACCTTGGAGAAGATATTATTGAAATATCAGAAGACATGTTGTACACTGACTGCATTGTAACTGATGTTTTTGGACAATGCATTGAAATTGATGTAAACGACCAAACCAGTGTTGAGAGGGCCTCTTCCCATGTATTCTCTGTCCCAAGATCGATGATGTGGCTCTGCTAAATGCCCATGTGATGGATAGAATGCCTGGAGAGTATAAGCTGTACAACAGTGATGATTCAGTGGATGTAGACAATGAAGACGAACGAGAGCATTATCCAGTTGAATTTTTAAATAGTCTTACGCCATCAGGAATGCCATCCCACAGACTACAACTAAAAGTTGGAACAATTTAAATACACAAAATGGTCTATGTAATGGAACTCGCCTTATTGTTAGTGGACTCCATTCCCACCTAATTCAAGCAAGTGGATCAGCAAAAGGAGACAAAGTGTTTATTCCACACATTGATTTATAAAACAAAGTATTCACTGATCTCAGGGAGACCAGTTCAAGAAAACACTGCGGGCAGCCGGCTAAAGCGCTCAACACAGTGAATTCCTAGGCCCATTGCCCCCTGGGAATTTTGAATATGCAAATAGAGTCTGTGGAGCCTCACTTAGGAGTCTCAACACAGGACTAGCCAGATCTTCCTCTAGTGAAGGACCTAGCCATGATAACCACCATATAAAGTGGCCCTTTGAGTCAATATCCAGCTCTTTACAAGCTTAAAGATATGACAAGGGAATACCAAGGCCAGGTATCCATCCACAGCCAGCTGTTTCAGGGTGTTGCCCCTCATCAGTGTGGAGTAGGATTCTGGCTAGGTGGGAGCAATGCCTAGTAGACCAACAAAACAAAGTATTCACTGATCTCAGGGAGACCAGTTCAAGAAAACACTGCGGGCAGCCGGCTAAAGCGCTCAACACAGTGAATTCCTAGGCCCATTGCCCCCTGGGAATTTTGAATATGCAAATAGAGTCTGTGGAGCCTCATGGCTAGATCCTTCACTAGAGGAAGATCTGGCTAGTCCTGTGTTGAGACTCCTAAGTGAGGCTCCACAGACTCTATTTGCCGGAGACCAGCAGAGAGCGCCGGAGTGCTCCAGGGCTGTGAAAGCTCCATAGTGTCGGGCCCGGACACCAGGGACAGTAGGGGCAGCGGGAAGCAGGGACACAGATGCATGCCCTGGTCTTGTGATCAGTGGCATGCAACGCAGGTTCGCCTTATAATTGGGGGGGATGTCTTATATTAATAAGTAGGGTGCCCCCTTAAGCATACCTTACTTTTGGGGGGCGCCCTATTTTTGGGGATAAATACATAGATATAAAGTGCAAAAAAAAAAATAGATGGACAGGTGCACAAATAAATAGATCTAAAATACATTGATAATACATAGCTAGATAACAGATAGATATGACATAATTATACATAAATACATAGGCTTGATACATTTATTGATATTTTATATAGTAAGGTGATCACACATTAAGTATAAGAGGGGAGATGTGTATCATCCAAACTGTTAAATTTGTTGATATTAACCCAGATGTAATGTTCTAGTATCATAGATGCTGAGAAACATAATTTATCTTTAGCAGGGCTGGGCTTTTGTGAACAGCTAAAGAGATGGGTGGGACGGCTGTTCACCACATCTTCATCTCAAGGTGTGGTCTAAACACATAGATAGATAGATAGATAGATAGATAGATAGATAGATAGATAGATAGATAGATAGATAGATAGACAGACAGACAGACAGACAGACAGATAGATAGATAGATAGATAGATAGATAGATAGATAGATAGATAGATAAATAGATAGATGCTTGACAAAGGCCAGTGTAGGCTGAAACGTTGCACCACTGTGGGCTCAATTAAATGGTGTCCCTTTGAATTTATTTTTTGGATGTGCTGCCTGTTTTTTTCGATTTAGATAGATAGATGCATAGATACATAGAGAGATGATGAATAAATATACCATATATAGATGATAGACACATAGGTAGATGATAGATAGATAGATAGATAGATAGAGTGTATTCATTGCATTATTCTTAATTATTCATAAATAAACTACATACATATTCTAGAACACCCGATGCGTTAGAATCGGGCCACCATCAAGTTAATTTATATTTCCCTCCTATCTTCTGTAAACTTCAAATAAAGAGATTAATTCCATCTGTTACTCACAGTGAGTGATTTACTTAGTTCTCTGCTGTCCATCTCCCATAAGATAAATATGCATGCCACATATTCACACCACATCACTGAACAGGACATCAGTGGGGGAGGGTTGTATTCCCCTCTCTGCTCTCTGTGTTTGCAGCATCATAAAAGGTCAAATACAGCACAGAAACTGTCACATCAGGCATACCTGCATAGAGAAACAAATGGAGTCTAGATAAGGCAGATCTGTAATAGCTCAGTCCCTCAGCAGACTGGAAGCTCCTATGTGAACTGAAACTACACTGCATTGAGAGCATAGGGAGGAGGGAGGAGAAAGCTGCTGAGAGGGAGTGCACAATTACATGACAGTTTATGCAACAGCCAACTTATAATGGAGAGGACTAATCCAGGAGCTCCCTGCAGGGTCTGAAAATGCTGATATCTTGGAAACTACAAATGGTACAATAATGATTTTACATGTTTTTAAAAGGTCTGCCCAGGCACTATTTGAGGGTTATATTAGTATCATACTAAAAAATTATCTTACAGTGTCCCTTTAAATAATAGAGTAAGGGTCTTGCAACATGAATAAGTGAGGCACTCTCAAATGAACACAAATTGGACCTCTAAAATTGCTTGAGGAGGGCACTTCCAAATATATGTTACAAAAGCACATGAAAGCTCTCACAAAGCCCTGGTTTCCTTCCTACTGCAGGTCTTTTGAACATTTAGAGGAGGAGGAGGAAGAAGGTCAAGCCCAATGCTACAACGGGCACATTATAAACTGCTATGGAATATGTGTTTCATTATCTGAGTCTCATTGAGGGAGGAACTGCCCAAATGTCTAAGTAACAGGAGTCTCTCCAAAATGTACGTTACAAAGCCCTCTCTGTGCCATCACCAAAGTAAGCTTTCCTGCCTACTGCAAGTCCTCTGAACATTTGAATGTAGGGCCTCAGTATCACATGGTGGGGGAGGAGGAAGAGGACAAGCCCAGCACTACAATGGGCACATTGTAAACTGCTATGGAATATGTATTCCACTATCTGAGTGCCAATGAGGGAGGGACTGCTCAAATGTCTAGGTAATAGCAGTCCGTCCAAAATGTGCATTACAGGGCCCCCTCTGGGCCCTTACAAAACTCAGGTTTCCTGACTACTGCAGGCCCTCTGAACATTTGAATTTAGGTCCACAGAATCATATGGTGGTTGAGGAGGAGGAGGAGGATCAAGCCCAATGCTACAATAGGCACATTGTAAACTGCTATGGAATATGTATTCCACTATATTCCACTATCTGTGTGTCAATGAAGGAGTGACTGCCCAAATGTCTAAGTAGGAGCAAAGAGCAATCCATCCAAAACAACATTACAGGGCCCCCTCTGGGCCCTCACAAAACTCAAATTTCCTGCCTACTGCAGGCCCTCTGAACATAGAATGTAGTGCCGCAGTATTACATGGTGGTGGTGGAGGAGGAGGAGGAGGGTCAAGTCCAATGCTACAATGGGCACATTGTAAACTGCTATGAAATTTGTATTCCACTATCTGAGTCTCAATGAGGGAGGGACTGCCCAAATGCCTAAGTAAGATCAGTCCCTCCAAAACGTACGTTACAGGGGGCCCTCATAAAACTCAGGTTTCCTGCTTAATGCAGGCCCTCTGAACATTTTAATGTAGGGCCACAGTATCACATGGTGGAGGAGAAGGGTCAAGCCCAATGCTTCAATAGGAACATTGTTAACTGCTATGTCATATGTATTCCCCTATATGAGTGTCAGTGAGGGAGTGATTGCCAAAATGTCTAAGAGCAGTTCCTCCAAAACATATGTTACAAGGCTCCCTCTGGGCCTTCACAAAACTCACGTTTCCTGCTTAGTGCAGGCACTCTGAACTTTTGAATGTAGGATCGCAGTATCACAAGGTGGAGAAGGAGGAGGAGGGTCAAACCCAATGCTACAATGGATACATTGTAAACTGCTGTGAAATATGTATCCACTATCTGAGTGTCAATGAGGAAGGGACCACCAAAATGTCTACATAAAGGCCCCATTACACAATACAACATTGTTACAATGTTGGCTGCGATCTCGTGGATGCGCGGTTGTTTTTGAGATCAATTCAACATCGCTGATGAGATGTCATACGTCTAGATATCATGGACAACTCAACAATGATGTTGTCAGCATGGATTGTTCGCAAACCCCGTGAACGATCCCTGCTCTTTGCTGTGAATGGGCGAAGTTGTCCATGACATAGTTATTGCGGTGTCACACAGAAGATGTAGCAGATTGGCAGAGTTCATAAACCTGTCAACTCCAACTTGAATAATTATCATAGTTGAATGGTTCAGTTACACGCAACAACGCACTAACGATGTTATTTCAGCATTGTTGAACATGTCACTTTTGAGCGATGTCGGGCACGTTGTTGTACCGTGTAACGGGGCATTATGAGCATTCCCTCTAAAACATGCATTACAGGGCCCTCTCTGGGCCCTCAACAAACTCAGATTTCCTGCCAACTGCAGGCCCTCTGAACATTTGAATTAAGGGCCGCAGTATCACATGATGGTGGAGGAGGAGGAGGGTCAAGACCAACGCTACAATGGGCACATTGTAAACTGCTATGGAATATGTATTCCAATATCTAAGTGTCAATGAGGGAGGGACCGCCCAAATGTATAAGTAACAGCAGTCCCTCCAAAACGCATGTTACAGGGCCACCTGAGGCCTCTCAGGTCAAAGATCATCATACCTACTGATACATTCTAGCTGGCCTTGTAAAGTGCTGGGGAATAGCTAACTAAAAATGAAGTATTCTATAAGGGTTGAGAATGCGCAATAGGGTCTTATCTTTTTAAGGGTTGAAAAAGAAGATCCAAATCAAAGTCGCTCACCTGGTAAGGTTGTGTCACACACAACCAGCTTGATCGCTCAGAAATGCAGCTGCCGCAGGGATCGCACTTCCACAGTTACTGTGGTGAACAATCAATCATCAGGACGAAGTACCTTAGATCCGCGCTGCTGCAGGAGAGATGTAAAAAGATACCAGAAACACCGGGATGTCTGGTTAACAGTGATGAACGTCTTTATTTTCCTACGCGTTTCGGAGCTGCCTGCCGGTCTCCTTCCTCAGGATGTTCCCTGAGGAAGGAGCCCGGCAGGCAGCTCCGAAACGCGTAGGAAAATAAAGACGTTCATCACTGTTAACCAGACATCCCGGTGTTTCTGGTATCTTTTTACATCTCTCCTGCAGCAGCGCGGATCTAAGGTACTTCGTCCTGATGATTAAAAATGAAGTATGACAGAGGGACCTACAAAATGTGTAACTCAGTGCCCTTCCAATTGTAAAAGGAAAAAAATAGCCTCAACAGTATGTGAGAACAAACAATAAAAGGGATTTTTTTGTTTCTCTGGTTTATTTAGCCTTATATACAAGTGATTATGCAGGAAAAAGTGGTTCTTAACCTTTTTGGCCTGTTAAATGCAATTTAGGTTATGTTGGGTAGTTTTTCTTGTGTATCTGTAAAAGTGGCGAAATACTGCTACAAACATATTCCCAGAAACCATATTTGAGTCAGAAATGCATGCAGGCATAGTTTCCAGGCAATTACCATTCTGTTTCATGACTTTTCCATCCATTTCAGCCTTTTCCTCAGGCCCCCAGACCTATTTGTAGAGCCCAGAAGAAAATTACTCGCATTTCCCATTAACTTGCACTGTACTCGCTATTCCGAACAAATACGCAATTATTACAAACTACTCGTTATGAATATAGTGATTATGAATATTTCGACACTTGCTCATCACTAGTTACCACATTTGGGGAAAAAAGTGTGGAAGTGGCTAAACTCATTAAACAAACATTGGCCCTTGTTGGGTCAATGTCTTCAACAAGTTGAGGATTTTAAATCTCTCTTGGTCTGCATATCTCCTTTTCCCCCCACTATTACTCTGCATATCCCCCCACATGGTCAATCTATCTTCCTTTCCCCCACACGTGGTCCCTCTGCATATCTCCGTTCTCCCCACACTGTCCTTCTGCATATCTCCCCGCAAACAGTCCCTCTACATATCTCAATTTCCCATACATGATGTCTCTCTGAATATCTCTTTTCCCCACACTCTCACTATGAATATTTCCCTTTCCCTACACACAATGTCCCTCTGCATATCTCATATCCCCCCTGACTGTCCCTCTGCATATCACCCCTCCCCCACACCAATATCCCTCTGCATATCAACCCTCCCCCACACACATTGTCCCTCTCCCCCACCACACACACACACTGTTACACACTGTCCCTCTGCATATCTCCCTTCCCCAACACTCAGTTCCTCTGCATATGCTGCTGTTAGGCTGCGTTCACACATTCGCGTATTTTATCGCGTTTTTTTACGCGCGTCTTTTCAAGGGAAAAACGCGCGTTTAAAAATGCGATAAGAATACGCGAGAGAACAACTCGCTTCTACTTCAATCGCGCATTTAGACGCGCGTTTTTATAATGGGGCCTATGGAAACGCGCGCGTAAAAAAACGCAAAGAATTGACATGTTCATTCTTTTTACGCGCGCGTTTTTTGCTCCAAAAACGCTGCGTTTAAATACGCGATGTCTGCAAGGCACAAAGTGAATGTCCATTCACTTTGCTGTAAAACGCAGACGCACATGCGTTTTTGGAGCAAATACGCGCGTAAAAAAACGCGCAAAATACGCGATGTGTGAACACAGCCTTAGGCTCTGCTCTGTTAATAGGATGACTACCCACTCTGTGCAATGTCTCAAGAGCTCAGCCTCAGCTCTCAGTGCACATTAGGTGGCAAGTGCCCGATAACCATGTGCCCTCTGTGGTCTTCATGGCAGGTTGGGGACTGTCTAGGGTAACCCTGTATGTGAGTCACCATGCACAGGAAGCCCCGCACTTCCTTTGCTCGGCCAGTGTATTAATGTGCTGGTGACCAGTGCAAGCACAGCCGCCCCACACCCTCTGCACATGAAAGGCTCAGCAGTAGTGTAAAGATATAGTCATGCTACAGCATGTTAGAGAGGGGCTGACAGGAGCTCCTCTCCTGGTGCTGAAGTGTTCAAATCTCTTTGTGTCTAAATGATGCAAATGTATTTAAATACTGAAAAAAAGGAGAAGCAACACCATCTGATGTCTGTGGATTATAATGAGAACATTCTGGCCATGGGTTCCCCTGGAACCCCGAGTTTGCCCTCATTATAATCCGCCCTTGGCTTTGATGGATGATGCCTAGATATCTAAGTGCAGTAATAAACATAATTCCATTCTGGATGGTTATTGATTACAGAGTTAGGTAGTAAGATAAATCCTACCAAAACCTTCAAATTTCATTGTCGTGTTCTCGACAACACACTCCCCGTTACATCATAGCTTTCAGCCAATGAGAGAAAGATCTTTGCAGATGCTGCTTTTCTAAAGGTATTCCTAGTCTCTCTCTTGAAACTTGGACCAGAATGCAAGCACATGGCCTAAATATCATCTGTCCTTTATTTTCCTTGTAACCTTTTCCCCTAATCTGTAACTAACCTATAGCTATCTATCTTCTATAGGGAAAATTACTAGTTAGGTGGGGTTCATTGTCAATGTGTGTATGTTTAGTTAATATGGGTAGCTAATATAGTTAGATAAGTATGGGTTTAATTGTGTAATAGTGAAGGTACTACTACTGGTGTTTTAATATAATACTGTGTTTTAATAACTGTGCATAATCTTCTTACTGAATAAACTTCTTATACTTTTATTATAACAACTAGATGGCGGCCCAATTCTAAAGAATCGGGTAGTCTAGAATCCATATATAGTTTATTTACTAATAGATATGGGAGTGCGGTGAAATGAATTGTGTGTATACAGGCGGCTCTGTGGGTAGCACAGTATACGGTGGCTCAGTGGTTGGCACTGCACAGTGGCTCAGTGGTTGGCACTGCGCGGTGGCTCAGTGGTTGGCACTGCGCAGTGGCTCAGTGGTTTGCACTGCGTGCGGTGGCTCAGTGGTTAGCACTGCGTGCGGTGGCTCAGTGGTTAGCACTGCGTGCGGTGGCTCAGTGGTTAGCACTGCGTGCGATGGCTCAGTGGTTAGCACTGCATGTGGTGGCTCAGTGGTTAGCAGTGAGTGCGGTGGCTCAATGGTTAGCAGTGAGTGCGGTGGCTCAGTGGTTAGCAGTGAGTGCGGTGGCTCAGTGGTTAGCAGTGAGTGCTGTGGCTCAGTGGTTAGCAGTGAGTGCAGTGGCTCAGTGGTTAACAGTGACTGCGGTGGCTCAGTGGTTAGCAGTGAGTGCGGTGGCTCAGTGGTTAGCAGTGAGTGCGGTAGCTAAGTGGTAAGCAGTGAGTGCGGTGGCTCAGTGGTTAGCAGTGAATGCGGTGGCTCAGTGGTTAGCAGTGAGTGCGGTGGCTCAGTGGTTAGCAGTGAGTGCGGTGGCTCAGTGGTTAGCAGTGTGTGAGGTGGCTCAGTGGTTAGCAGTGAGTGCGTTGGCTCAGTGGTTAGCAGTGAGTGCGGTGGCTCAGTGGTTAGCAGTGAGTGCGGTGGCTCAGTGGTTAGCAGTGAGTGTGATGGCTCAGTTGTTAGCAGTGAGTGCGGTGCCTCAGTGGTTAGCAGTTAGTGCGGTGAGATTGGTCAGCGCAGCAGCATGGGCAAAGTGGTCAGCGCAGCGGCGTGGGCAGAGTGGTCAGCGCAGCACCGTGGGCAGAGTGGTCAGCGCAGCACCGTGGGCAGAGTGGTCAGCACAGCGCCGTAGGCAGAGTGGTCAGCGCAGCGCCGTGGGCAGAGTGGTCAGCGCAGCGCCGTGGGCAGAGTGGTCAGCGCAGCGCCGTAGGCAGAGTGATCATTGCAGCGCCGTGGGTAGAGTGGTCAGCACAGCGCCGTGGGCAGAGTGGTCAGCGCAGCGCCGTGGGCAGAGTGGTCAGCGCAGCGCCGTGGGCAGAGTGGGCAGCGCAGCGCCGTGGGCAGAGTGGTCAGCGCAGCGCCGTGGGCAGAGTGGTCAGCACAAACATACACACACACACATACACACATTACGCTATACTTACCACCGACCCTGCGTCTTCCCCGCCGCCTGGATCGTGAGTCGACATGTCGCCGCCCCCGGACGACTGGAACCAATATGTCGTGCAGGTAGTTTGGTGAGACATATTGGATGCTAAATTGGATCTAGTAGTTCAGGGGTGGCGACATGTCGACTGAGGATCCAGGCAGCGGACGTAAGGCCGGTGGTAAGTATAGCGGAGTGTGTGTGTACAAAGTTGAGGGAAGTGCGGACAAAGTGACGGAAGTGCCTACATACACACATATATACACATACTGTACATTACATATGGAGGGGTGAGGAGAGCGGAGGCTGGAGGACAGAGGACAGGGAGAGGAGAGCGGAGGCTGGAGGGCAGAGGACAGGTAGAGGAGAGTGGAGGCTGGAGGGCAGAGGACAGGGAGAGGAGAGCGGAAGCTGGAGGGCAGAGGACAGGGAGAGGAGAGCGGAGGATGGAGGGCAGAGGACAGGGAGAGGAGAGCGGAGGCTGGAGGGCGGAGGACAGGGAGAGGAGAGCGGAGGCTGGAGGGCAGAGGACAGGGAGAGGAGAGCGGAGGCTGGAGGGCAGAGGCTGGAGGACAGAGGACAGGGAGAGGAGAGCGGAGGCTGGAGGGCAGAGGACAGGTAGAGGAGAGTGGAGGCTGGAGGGCAGAGGACAGGGAGAGGAGAGCGGAAGCTGGAGGGCAGAGGACAGGGAGAGGAGAGCGGAGGATGGAGGGCAGAGGACAGGGAGAGGAGAGCGGAGGCTGGAGGGCGGAGGACAGGGAGAGGAGAGCGGAGGCTGGAGGGCAGAGGACAGGGAGAGGAGAGCGGAGGCTGGAGGGCAGAGGCTGGAGGGCAGAGGACAGGGAGAGGAGAGCGGAGGCTGGAGGGCAGAGGACAGGGAGAGGAGAGCGGAAGCTGGAGGGCAGAGGACAGGGAGAGGAGAGCGGAGGCTGGAGGTCAGAGGACAGGGAGAGGAGAGCGGAGGCTGGAGGGCAGAGGTTGGAGGGCAGAGGACAGGGAGAGGAGAGCGGAGGCTGGAGGGAAGGGAGAGCGGAGGCTGGAGGGCAGAGGACTGGGAGAGGAGAGCTGAGGTTGGAGGGCTGAGGACAGGGAGAGGAGAGCGGAGGCTGGAGGGCAGAGGACAGGGAGAGGAGAGCGGAGGCGGGAGGGCAGAGGCTGGAGGGCAGAGGACAGGGGGAGGAGAGCAGAGGCTGGAGGGCAGAGGACAGGGAGAGGAGAGCGGAGGCTGGAGGGCAGAGGACAGGGAGAGGAGAGCGGAAGCTGGAGGGCAGAGAACAGGGAAAGGAGAGCGGAGGATGGAGGGCAGAGGACAGGGAAAGGAGAGCGGAGGATGGAGGGCAAAGGACAGGGAGAGGAGAACGGAGGCTGGAGGGCAAAGGCTGGAGGGCTGAAGACAGGGAGAAGAGAGCACAGGCTGGAGGGCAGAGGACAGGGAGAGGAGAGCGGAGGCTGGAGGGCAGAGGACAGGGAGGGGAGAGCGGAGGCTGGAGGGCAGAGAACAGGGAGAGGAGAGCGGACGCTGGAGGGCAGAGGATAGGGAGAGGAGAGCAGAGGATGGAGGGCAGAGGACAGGGAGAGGAGAGCGGAGGCTGGAGGGCAGAGGACAGGGAGAGGAGAGCGGAGGCTGGAGGGCAGAGGACAGGGAGAGGCGAGCGGAAGCTGGAGGGCAGAGGACAGGGAGAGGAGAGCGGAGGATGGAGGGCAGAGGACAGGGAGAGGAGAGCGGAGGCTGGAGGGCAAAGGCTGGAGGGTAGAGGACAGGGAGAGCGGAGGCTGGAGGGCAGAGGACAGGGAGAGGAGAGTGGAGGCTGGAGGGCAGAGGACAGGGAGAAGAGAGCGGAGGCATGAGGGCAGAGGACAGGGAGAGGAGAGCGGAGGATGGAGGGCAGAGGCTGGAGGGCAGAGGACAGGGAGAGGAGAGCGGAGGCTGTAGGGCAGAGGCTGGAGGGCAGAGGACAGGGAGAGGAGAGCGGAGGCTGGAGGGCAGAGGACAGGCAGAGGAGAGCGGAGGCTGGAGGGCAGAGGACAGGGAGAGGAGAGCGGAGGCTGGAGGGCAGAGGACAGGGAGAGGAGAGCGGAGGCTGGAGGGCAGAGGCTGGAGGGCAGAGGACAGGGAGAGGACAGGGGAGGCTGGAGGGCAGAGCACAGGAGAGGAGAGCGGAGGCTGGAGGGCAGAGGACAGGGAGAGGAGAGCGGAGGCTGAAGGGCAGAGGACAGGGAGAGGAGAGCAAAGGCTCGAGGGCAGAGGATGGGGAGAGGAGAGCGGAGGCTGGAGGGCAGAGGACAGGGAGAGGAGAGCGGAGGCTGGAGGGCAGAGGACAGGGAGAGGAGAGCGGAGGCTGGAGGGCAGAGGACAGGGAGAGGAGAGCAGAGGCTGGAGGGCAGAGGACAGGGAGAGGAGAGCGGAGGCTGGAGGGCAGAGGCTGGAGGGCAGAGGACAGGGAGAGGACAGGGGAGGCTGGAGGGCAGAGCACAGGGAGAGGAGAGCGGAGGCTGGAGGGCAGAGGACAGGGAGAGGAGAGCGGAGGCTGCAGGGCAGAGGACAGGGAGAGGAGAGCAAAGGCTCGAGGGCAGAGGATGGGGAGAGGAGAGCGGAGGCTGGAGGGCAGAGGACAGGGAGAGGAGAGCGGAGGCTGGAGGGCAGAGGACAGGGAGAGGAGAGCGGAGGCTGGATGCAGAGGCTGCAGGGCAGAGGACAGGGAGAGGAGAGCGGAGGGTTTAGGGCAGAGGACAGGGAGAGGAGAGCGGAGGCTGGAGGGCAGAGGACAGGGAGAGGAGAGCGGAGGTTGGAGGGGTTAGGGCACAGGGGAGGCTGGAGCCTGGAGGGGTTAGGGCACAGGAGAGTCTGGAGGGTTTAGGGCACAGGGGAGGCTGGAGGGGTTAGGGCACAGGGGAGGCTGGAGAGGTGAGGGCACAGGGGAGGCTGGAGGGGTTAGGACACAGGGGATGCTGGAGGGGTTAGGGCACAGGGGAGGCTGGAGCCTGGAGGGGTTAGGGCACAGGGGAGGCTGGAGGCTGGAGGGGTTAGGGGACAGGGGAGGCTGGAGCCAGGAGGGGTTAGGGCACAGGGGAGGCTGGAGGGGTTAGGGAACAGGGGAGGCTGGAGCCTGGAGGGGTTAGGGCACAGGGGATGCTGGAGGGTTAGGGCACAGGGGAGGCTGGAGCCTGGAGGGGTTAGTGCACAGGGGAGGCTGGAGGCTGGAGGTGTTAGGGCACAGGGGAGGCTGGAGGCTGGAGGGGTTAGGGCACAGGGGAGGCTGGAGGGGTTAGGGCACAGGGGAGGCTGGAGGGTGAGGGCACAGGGGAGGCTGGAGGGGTTAGGGCACAGGGGAGGCTGGAGGGGTTAGGGCACAGGGGAGGCTGGAGGGGTTAGGGCACAGGGGAGGCTGGAGGGTTTAGGGCACAGGGGAGGCTGGAGGCTTGAGGGGTTAGGGCACAGGGGAGGCTGGAGGCTGGAGAGGTTAGGGCACAGCGGAGGGTGGAGGCTGGAGGGGTTAGGGCACAGGGGAGGCTGGAGGGGTTAGGGCAGAGGGGAGGCTGGAGGGGTTAGGGCACAGGGGAGGCTGGAGGCTGGAGGAGTCAGGGCACAGGGGAGGCTGGTGGCTGGAGCGGGCAGGCCACAGGGGAGGCTGGAGCGGGCAGGGCACAGGGGAGAGGCGGCTGGAGTGGCAGGGCAGAGGGGAGAGGCAGCTGGAGCGGGCGTATGGCACAGGGGAGAGGCGGCTGTAGCGGGCAGGGTACAGGGGAGAGGCGGCTGTAGTGGGCAGGGCACAGGGGAGAGGCGGCTGTAGCGGGCAGGCAGCAGAGGTGGCTGGAGGGGGAGAGAGGAGGCGGCTGGGACAGACGGGAACGTTCCTGGCCGGAAATTCCGAAAGCGGAACATTCCTGGCCGGAACGCTCCTCCACCGGTCCCTGTAGCCGGGTGCCGCCCAGCTACAGTGGACTGGTGACGTCACCAGCATGGGTCCGGAGGCCTTCACGGAAGTACCCTTCGGGTTTTCCGGAAGTGGCCTTCGGCTTTTATATTACAGAAGTGTGGTGAGCCTTTGCATGGATGGGATAGATAGCAGTATAAAGATGTTGGTTTCACACTGCAGGATTTTCTCTGATCAGTGTCCATCCAGTTTGTGTGCCAAAATCAAGAGAGGAACCAGGAGAGGAACTTGCAGAGAAAAACTATAATTGAAAGATTGACACCTGTTCTGAGTTTTGGAGACACTCCTGGTTTTGGCACACAAACTGGATGGACACTGATAAGTGAAAAACTGCAGTGTGAAACCAGCATTTACTGTTGATAATTGTGCATTGGCAGCAAAATAGTTGCAGACATTGCCCAGGATTATTATTGCCCCTTTTACAATGGCAATTTTATCCCCTTTTACACTGATGGTGCTAAGTTATTTCATATTTTCAAAGATTAAACTTTTATAAATGGAGCAATAACAAATATGTGTATTCTTTTTAAATTGATTTACTATTACTAGGGGAAAAGGGAGTCCTTTTAACTTTTGTGGCGGCTTTTTTCATCATATTTTTAAAAAGATTTGTCTTTTTTTTACTGTATTTAATAGACCTCTTAAGGGACTTGAAGATGCTATTGAATGATCACTTCTGCTATACATAGAAAAGCACAATCTCCTATGAATGGCAGCTAAATGTTGACTTTCAAAGGACATTCATAATGACAAGTATTAGGGTCTTCAACAGACTTCTGGCTGTCATGATAACCCATCAGAGCCCTGCGATCATGTCACAGGAACATCAATGAGCAATTGGAATGACTTTACCCGCTGCCAGCGTGTGTTGACTGCTGATGTCAGTGATTTACAGCTTCACCTGCATCTATTAAAAGCACATGTTGGCTGACTAAATCAGCCGTTATGTTTTAGGAAAAACGTGGGTTTGACACAGGTGGTTATCCATAGAAGCACAGTCTATTCAGACTGTAGCCTACATCCTCTTCCCAACTCACATATTTCTTGTTTACATGGATAAAACAAATAAACGCTACAAGACACCTTACCGTTCTTTCTTTCTCGTTGGATATTGTGCATTGTGAAAGTTCTGCTTGAAAGTTTTGTATCCGGACAGTGGGATGTTGTCAAAAGCTGTGCTCCTTTTCCCCTTTCAGCATGGATAGTTTACATAAATGGTAGTGCAGGTCATGTTTCTATTCATCTTTATTTATCTGAACAGAGCACCTTGTTAGGGTGGCTTCTCACTTGTGTTCGCCTGCGCTGTGCATAGCGGCGGGCAAACGCAAGCCGAGCACATGCACTGCCCATCCCCATGTTAAACGAGGGGATGCACGGTGTATGCGCTTGGATGCGGATGGTCATGCCCACCTAATGCCCACCATGTGGATGCTTGTGTATAAATCATACATTCTCGTCCGCACCATGAACGCAATTTTATATATATTTCTAAACATCAGATTTCACCAGACTAGTTATTAAACCTTCATATACTGCGTAGTGGTGCCAATCTGATAGAAACCATATAAAAGCATGCAACAGTCTCTATGCAACAGAACTAGAATGAAGAATCTGATATTTATCCAACTGAAGAAAGAATATGTTTGACCGCCATATATAATTACTAAGCAAAGCACATAATGTATTTCTAAGTTGTAGTTCCTTTTAAAAAAGTTTTTTAGGCTTAAAGGGATTGTCTAAAGCTCGGACAGGGATTGTCTAAAGCTTCTCAATTAAAGTGTTTGCCCACATTAAAATAAAAACTGGTGCACTTCCATAGTATTGACATTCACTCATGTGGGACTCCCGTGAAATTGTTACATCACACGAGCCTTGCATCCAAACAGAGCTGACTTCCCTTGCTCTACCTTCAGACAAATTAAACAACAAGAGGAAGTCATAGAAGGCAACTCAATTCCTTTTGATATTTCATACATCTGAATGTGGTCAGAGTGAAGCCAGTGCTGATTAGGCGCAAGGTTCGCATTACGTAAAAAAATCTTGTGAGCTCCACTTGAGTAAGGGCCAACATCGCTGTAACAAAGATGAGTTTATATGCTTTTATTTTTTTTGGGGCAAACATTCTGATTTACAAGGGCTTGTCCAAGTAGAGGACAATCCTTTTAAGATATTGATGACCTATCCAAAGATATTGATGACCTATCCAAAAGTTCCTTATGAATCAATATTTGCTCAGCTGTATTAACAGGAGTTGTGCTAATCTGGTTCTGTTAATTATTACATCAGGCTGCTGAAAACAGCTGATTGCTCGGGGTATCGTGCACAATGTGGAATATGGGCCCTATGAAGTCCCATCATAAGGCAAAATTCCACTTGCTTCATAAATGGAAATTTACTACTTTGGCCTATGTCTTACAAATGATATATCCACCACGTTCAGGTGTCAGAAACCCACTAATTTTTGTTATTCATTAATTATCTTAGAAATAGATCATCAATATCTTAAGACTGGAAAAGCAATTTAAGGAATAGATTTCGGAGATCTACGAACACTTTGGAATATTGAAAAAGTGAAACTTCAAGCAGTTTAAGCATAGATGAATTTCTGATTCAAGCTGACATCTTTCATTAGAAGAGCTCTTGAAAATAAGGATGACTTCTTTATTGGTGCTATTTGCATATAACATTATTGGCGAAAACATTAATCACGCCATTGACTTTCTGGGATGTAAACCAAGGAAATATATTGATTTATAGCATAACCAAGAATAAAGTGCTTGAAAATATGATATTATGTAACAGACATAAACAGACATAATACTTTCCAAGTTCTTAATGATGAAATTATTTTGCTATGTTTGAAAATGACCCATACGGCTGTCAGGATTAATGGAGCACTACTTACATTTTGTGCTAGAGTATCAAAAAGTCCGCCTAAACGTTATACTAAAGCAATTGTTTAAAAAAATATTAATTTGTAATGTACACTGCCAAAAGTTTTACGGTTCTAGCTGAAAGGAAAAATAACACCAAATAAGTTATTGACTGACTAGTAGAAATGATCAATTTTTTGGAAATTCAAATATCCTTGGTTTGGCAAATTTTTCCCAAAAATTAGATTAGTGGAAAATATATTTACTGTGCCAAAGTAAGTTTATTGACTAAGTTAACATCCAGTGGCTCTGCTCAGCATACAATTATTACTACTATACATAGAGTTGGGTAACACATGAACAATAATGGCAAATAATTGGTTCCCTTCTTACATATCTAAAACAACTACCTTTAGGGATAGTTGAGTTTGAACATATAGGAATAAATTGCAAAGAAGCATGCCAATATTGTGCAAAGTATTTTATTTAGAAAAAAAAAACACTAATTTTAAAGAGGCATATAGGCTTTGATACAGATTTTGTTAAAAAAAAAACAATTACATTCATGGATCAGTCAAGAGATAACAGGAGATTTTGTTGTCCCTTTACTAGTGAGTTAGAGACAGGATAATACTATACAAGGTATACTACATCAATACATTCTGGGATACAAGTCAGAGAGGCTATGGTGGTAGATACCTTTACTAGGCCCCCAGACTTTTAGACCCTTAATGAGGCTGGTAAAAAAAACCTTTTTAATCCTCCTTGGCCTTATAGTCATTAAGTCCCTTCATCTTCCACCCCACTCAGCATTCCCCAGATGTATAAGAGTTAATAGAGGTCCTGCTTACCCATGTCAGAACTGCTCCACACCATCACCAGGAGGGTAAATTGACTGACTACTAGAAATGATCAAATCTTTTGAAATTCGAATTTGCTTGCTTTGGCAAATTTTTCCTAAAAATTAGATTAGTGGAGAATATACAGTATTTAGTGTGCCAAATAAGTTTATTCACTAATATAACATACAGTGGCTCTGCTCAGCATACATTTATACCTATTAAAGAAAAATGGTGTGAGGCAGTGCTGGTGCTCACAGCTGGTTTCTCGACTCATGTGCACATAACATTACCATGTTATCCAGGTAACCTCTGATGTTATGGTAGGAAAGGATCAACTTGATGGATTATCCATCAAACTGGATTAATTTTCTACTATACTATTACATTTTAACCCTGGCAGTAGCAGTGTTCAGTGCTCAGAAAAAAATAGAAGGTTATGGTGAGCTAGCTTCTACCCCTTACATGCCTCATATGACATGTCCCTATGCCTTATAAAGATTTCTCAGGTGGTTGGATGCTGCCTGAATTTTCAAATAATGAGGTGTCTATGTAGACGTTCTTGCAAGGACTTCGAAAAGTCAAATCAAACTGTGAAATACTGTGTTTTGCTTGATATGTTCTAAAGTGTTCTTCCAGAAAACATATTTCTGCCACCTCACATACTTAGCACTGCTAAAAAATGTGCTAGTCTATATTTCCAACTTCTCTGTTTAAAGGTGCTGTTGCCAAACAAGGCACTTTTGTATCCATGTACTTTCTTTTAATCTGGCTCCTCTATTCCAAGGTGCTCTATGCACACTCAACTTTGCTGTATTAAGGTGCTGTCTTTATTTCCAACTATGCTGTTCCAAAGTTTGTCCCTGCTCACCTCTTCTAGAACAAGGTGTCTGCCTGCCAATTAGGCTTTGCTGATCCAGGGTGCTGTATGCACATTGAGCTCAGCTACAAATTGCTGCATGTCTGTCAGTATGCCTCTTCTCTCACAGGATGTTGTCTTCAAGCTCACCTCTGTTACAATAAAGTGCTTGTTTTCATTTTTTTGATTACCCATAATTGGTTCAGAAAAATATTGTTACAAATAAAAACCTGCATTTTGATAACTGCAGATTCTAAAGCAAATTAAGTGGAAGTCATACCTAGTGTAGATGTAGTGGGTGCATGCATGCACTGAGGTCTTCCAGGACCAAAACCATCCTCTGCAACATACGAAAATACAAGCCTTCCGATTGGCACATCTCAATAAATTAAAATTTCATCAAAAAGTTAATTTTTTCAGTAATTCAATACAAAAAGTAAAACACATGTATTATATAGTCATTACAAACAGAGTGATCTATTTCAAGTGTTTATTTCTGTAAATGTTGATGATTATATCTTACAGTCAATGAAAAATCAGAGGTTATTATCTCAGAAAATTAAAGTAGGCAGGATGAAGGATTGAAAACTGCCCTTCCATATTCCACAAGACATCAAAGGGTAAATATAATATTCATTTATTAGTCAACGTCTTTTAGGGCTCCCAGAAATGCCCTGAAAAATATCAATATGATACCGATTTGTCCTGAGGAAGGGGCCAGGTAGCCCTGAAACATGTTGGCTACCTACACTATATGCACCACGCTGGGGTCTGCAGCAGCCGTGATATGCTTTTATAGTGGTTGTGACTCTGAAAACCACACAAGGTGAAGCCTCTGATACCTATTTATGTGACATTTTATCTCTTAGACCCTTCATCTTCCCTACTTTAATCTTCTGAGATAATCACCTCTGGGTAGGGATGAGCAAGTACTGCAATAATTGGACTCGCTATACTCGCAACGAGTAGGTACCGGTACTCGTTGCGAGTATAGCGAGTCCAATGGCAGTGAATGGGCCGGGTGAGTACTTTCGCAGTGTATCTATATATACACTGCGAAAGTGCACTAAAAGTGAATAAAAGTTGTTAAAAAATAAAAAATATCATACTCACCTATGCGACGCCTGGACTGGGACCGGCAAAGAAGACATCTGATCAACGACAAGGACCTGCGAGTCTGACAGTCAATCAGATGGCTGGTAGTGATCTGGCCAATCGGATGGCCAGACGTCACAAACCATGTGATCGCTACCAGCCAGATTGCCAGGTCATTGATGCACGTTCAAGACCTGGCAATCTGGCCAATCAGGTGGCTGGTAGCGATCAGGTGGTTTGTGAAGTCTGGCAATCTGATTGGCCAGATCACTACTAGCCATCTGATTGGCTTTCAAACTCGCAGGTCCTTGTCGTTGATTGGATGTCTTCTTTGCCGGTCCCAGTCCAGGCATCGGATAGGTGAGTATGATATTTTTTTATTTTTTAACATCTTTTATTTACTTTTAGTGCACTTTTGCAGTGTATCTATAGATACACTGCGAAAGTTAAAGGACTACTCACTACTCCTGAGTAATCACAAGAAACTCGGGGAGTAGCAAGTAGCCCGAACATCGTTACTATTCAGCGAGTACCAAATAGTAACGATTATACTTGCTCATCCGTGCCTCTGGGTTTTCATTGCCTGTAAGCTATAATCATCAACTTTAACAGAAATTAGCACTTGAAATACTTAATTATATTTTTAATGACTCTATATAATATATACGTTTCACTTTTTGTATTAAATTACTGAAATAAATTCGTTTTTTGATGATATTCTAACTCATTGAAATGCACCTGTAATATTTCTGGCCAGAAATATTTTTTTTTCAAGCTGATTCTCTCACTTGTTTTTAAATCTTTTTATTACATATTAAATATTATGTATAATACAGGGAAAAAGAAATAACAACTGATTACCATATAGCTGAATACAAGAAACATCAAATTCAAATATTTGAATAAAATGTAGACATTTTTAACTATGGTGTGAACAGGGAAAGATATAGCGAAGGGGAGAAAGGAAAAAGGGGAGTTGAAGGTGAAAAGAGAGAGGGAGAACACCGTATTAAACTAATATAATAATAAAAGTATGCAAACTAGAGAGAGAAATGTATCCTACAGATAGCCGTCTAATTTCAAATGACTACAACTAATGACAAAACTCTACAGGTTTATAAATTAGATAAAGAGAATTGAAAACAAGTAATATGCATCAAAGGAACAGAGTTGCACGGACGATGTCAATTAAGACCTAGGGAGGGAATTTCTAAAGCTAATCGTTCCAAGGCTCCCATCTCTTATGGTAGGATTGTAAATCATTATTAACAATAGCATGACACTTTTCATATGAATTGTTTAAAAAACATTTCCCACTATCTCCACAATAGTAGGTACACATACATTTTTCCAGTTTGCCGCTATAAAATTTTTAATCGTCAAAAAAATGTGGATAATCACCTGTTTACAGCTAGGGTTAATATTTTAAAGGTCAAGAGAGAGAAGAGCCATTTGAGGTGTCAGCACAATTTATTTTATGGACTTGGCTTATTAGAAAGTTTACATTACACTAAAGGTTATGAGTTTAGGGCAGGACCAGAAACTATGGAGACGGTCACCTCCTTGGCTACATCCCCCCCAGCAAAAAGATAAGAGTCCTAGAGAAAACTTATCAATTCTTGCAGGTTTATAATGTCGTTTAGAGAGAAGTTTATAAAATGATTCATGATGTGAAAAGCAAGTACTGGACAAGTAAGGACGGCTTCACACTGCGGTCAGGTCCGGTCCGGGGCTGTCAGGGATAAACCTGACAGCCCCGGACCGGATCTGAACACAGAACCGGAGGGCAATCTGGCCCCATAGACTCCCATTTTAGGGAGCACCGGATTGCCTTGGATCCTCCGAGACAGATGAAAACCGGATGGCGGATAGCTGCCATCCGGCTCCATCCGGCCCCATAGGATACTATGGGATCAAAATCCGGTCCGGGGCTGTCCGGTTTACATTGGACAGTCCCAGACCGGACTTGACCGCAGTGTGAAGCCGCCCTAAGAGTTTTTAATACAAATCGACCTCTGATCCAGGATAAAAGATTTATTAAAATTCCTCTCCTAGGTGATTGTGAAAGACTTTTTTTCAAAGATATGGTCCTTACTGAAATAATCGTTAATGCCCTTAGAATTCCAGAAGGTATTATTATTAGCAGTACAGTAAAGAATTTTTACCGTCCCACTTAATGGGTGTTTATTAGATAGTAAAGCTAATAATGTTTTAATAAAGGCAGATAATGAAAAAAGTCTGAATTTGGTAGTTATGACTATACTTAATTGTTTGAAAGGATTTAAGTTCTGATCCATTGTGAAGATCCTGAATGGTTTTTAAGCATTTAGACTTCCAGGATTCTGAGGTTATGTTTCCCGTGATCATACCGACAAAGGATAGGGATATATTTTTTATTTAATCATATTTGGAAAGTTTGTTTTTTGGGAGGTCACAAGCCTTTTCCAGACTAGAACTGTTGCTGAAATAGTTGGAGTTTTTGGTACTGGTAGTTGAAGTTTAATGATGTGTTTCAGAATTAAAGGACCTAAGTAATTATAATCGTTCAATGGCAATTGTAGTGCTATCCAAGCAGGTTTTGTGTTATGTTTTATCCAAGCTTGGCTTTGTTTGATTAAATAGCTTGAAATTTTGGGAAGATGTAAACCTCCATTCAATTTTTTTCATTAAAGTGAGACTAGATATTCTGCTTTTTTTTTTTTTTTCTCATTTGAGACAAAATTGTTTAAGAGGACTTGGATTTTGTGTAAGAAATTTACAGGGATGTTAAATGGAATGCATCTGAGCAGGTACAAAATTTTGGGTAAAGAAATCATCTTGAATTGATGAGTTCTCACCAAACCAGGATAAGTCATTTTTCAAAAAAAATGTGAATATCAGATTGAATAGTTTTATTAATATTGTTTAAATTAGTCTCATTAGTTGAGCTAAAATTTCTTGTCAAGCATATTCCTAAATATGTGGTGATTGTAGTTTCTCACTTAAAGGGTGCAAGGTCTCTAATAGCGATTTTCAAATCCTTATTGTTATAACAATTCAAAATTTTTGATTTTTCTGCATTAATTTTGCAATATGAAACTTCTTCCTAAAGAAGAATTGAATGTTATATTGAGTTTAGTGTGTCAGATAAGAAAAATATTGTGTCATCCGGAAGAGACCAATTTTGAAATGATGATTTCTGGTGGCGATACCCTTAATTGCATCATTCATAGTAAAATGTTCAGCGAGTGGTTCTAAAATGAGTGCAAATAGCAGAGGAGATAAAGGGTAGCCTTGTCGAGTGCCAGTAGTCATTTTATTTTTGGATAGGTGACATTTAGCATAGATTCTAGCAGATGGAGATGAGTATAAGGCTATAATATTCTTCATCAATTGATCGCTGAATCCAAATTACTGAGAGCTAAGCGACAGGTAACTCTAATTGACTTTGTCAAAAGCTTTTTTGGCATCTAAAGCAAGAAGAAGTGCTGGATCTCTTCTTTTATTAAATGAATTAAAAGCCTGGCACTCAATTGGTCATCAGAGATGATATTAGGAAGTATGCTTTTTAAACTATTGCCCAGAATTTTTTAATACATTTTGATGTCTGAATTAATGAGAGATATGTGTCTATAATTTTTCTCCAAATACAAATCCCCTTTAGATTTGGGGATAAGTGTTAATGTGACTGGTAAAAGAAAGTGCTTGATTGGGCAACTTTGTTAAAAACATTGACTAGGTGAGGGGCTAACAGATGTGAGAAAATTTTAAAACCATCAGGACCCAATGACTTTGTAGTCTTAAGTTTTCCAATTACTTTGATGATTTCTTCTGATGAAAATGGAGAATCTAGATATTTTAGGTTCTCTTAAGAAACAGAAGAAAGATTAATTTGGGAGATACATTTTTGAATGGAGTCAGTCAGTAGAGGGTTGTACAATAAATGTATCTTTACCGAGATAGTAAAAATTTTTATAATATTCTGCAAAAGCCTTAAAAATTTTTTGGGGATGGGTGAGAATGGAACCTGTTAGGTCTCTGATTTTATGAACTCTATGTTCAAGCTTTATTCTCTTTTATGTCTGGCAGAAATTTGTAAGATACTGCCTCTTATAACAGCCTTATGTGCATTCCATAAGGTGAATGAGCAAATAGAATCAGAAGCATTCTCAACAAAATAATTCTTATTAGACTATTCTATTTCTTGTTTATATTAAGGGGAGTGAATTAGGCAAGAGTTGCATTTCCAAAGAAAGTCAGCCCTGGAGGATAACATTTTTTATATATAGCCTTGGCACACATAAACATATATTTCTTTACAAAAGGAAAACCGTAAATGCGGACAATTTTCTTTTCTATTCTTTATTTTTCCAGCAGTGCAGGGATTTTCATAAGTCAGATAGTATATCGACATTTCGGCAATACAATTTTGCCTTGTTCACGGACTGGTATGATCTACAAAATGATACAAATATACATACATACGTAACAAATAAAGATACAATGAATCACAGTTAATTCATGCTACTGGGAACAAAGGCAAAAAGAAATCAAAAGTATATTCCATATAGTATAGAATACAGGGTTGCAACATTGTCTGTAACTCGACTGTATATATAAGTAATCTATAGCACAACTGTAAGGGCCGTACCTAAAAAGACGTGCTGTTATGTGTATACATTCTGTGGTGTATATATCACATTGTGCAGCTTTAACAAAAGATCGCTCAGACTGCACCGTACAATTGTAACGGTGTATCTGTGGGAAGTATGAAACAATACATGTCTATAAGTAAACAATGAAAATTACACAAAGTTATGAAAAACAACATATAGGCTGCATAAGTAATCTCACCAATATCCTGGGAAGGTCAGGAAAAGTCAAAAGATATGGGTGTCTTAGAAGGAACCCAAGTGTATTCTCAGTACGTATCTCCCACGTGGCATATGGGAAGAAAAGAAAATCACTAAACCAGTGTAAATGACAAAACAAAGTATACACATACTGTATGTGAGAGAAAATAGGTTGTACACCATGTCAGGCAAGTAATAACTATGAGCCCAAGATATATAGTCTATGGCATCAGGGCATCCCGACTTGCCCACACCACAGGTCCAGAGGCTAAGGACTCTGAAAAGTATTATTCATGTATTGATAAGAACAAAAGATAAATCCCTCTACATCCAAAAGAGGGGAGAAAAAGGGATACACATGAGTGTTTACCTATAAGGAAGGCAGAAGGTGATATAGCCCCTAATATATATGTCCTTATCCATTGGAACCTGTATACCAAGCATATAAGGAAAAAAGGTACTTTTTTTTAAAGCCCTGGAGGACAAACCTAGGTCAAGTGAACTTGTTATTGATGAATGATCGGAGAATGCCTTTGAATTTATTGTAAAGAACCTAAAGCAAGAAATCCAAATGGTGTCAGTGAGGATAAGGTCTATGCAGGAGAAAGTACCATGTACCATAGAATAAAGTGTGTATTCCACAGATGATGCTTTAAGACACCTGAACTCATTAAGTAACTCATGTTTATGGAGCCAATTTTTCAGGGGGCATTATGTTCAGTAGATACATCAGAGACAGAGTTCATTTCAAGTCTTTACCTATGTTTATCCGGGCTTAGAGTGTCTGAGTTTTTGTTTGAGTGAGAATCGGCTTCAGTATCTTTCTTTTTACTTTAGTTGTCTCAACAGCCGAAGTTTCCATAAGTTTGTAGGTCCTTGATTAAATGAATGTAAAGCAGGACAAATAGAGGTCTTGAAACTGTTACTTTCAAGGATTATTGACATTTGGTTGATAGAGTCCTTAGGAATCTCCATTGTATGTAGAGAAGAGGCGTTTTAATGACAGTTCGCTAAATTTTATGGCTGTTCCTTTAAATTGGTTAGGAGATGATTAGCCAAAGACCCTTCCTGTGATCATGTACACAGAGGAGAAATTGTGGCAAGCAGTGATGGTCCCCTTAATTTAGAAGTAGAGGTGTTTTATTATGTGAATTATTATGTGAAGTGTTTTTTTTAATCAAGCGTGTCTGTCCGTATTTTGCTTCTGTGTCTTTGTCCATTTTTATGTAAACGTAAAAGAATGTTCCAGCTGATGGGAAGGAAAATAAGACAGCAAGATTTTTGTTTTCAACTGCAAATTGTCTCCAATATCATATCAAAACTCTACCACACAAAAACGCTGAATGGCAGATGAGAAATATCTTAGCTCATGTGACCTCAAATGAAAAATGTATGCCCTGAGAATAATAATAATAATTTTATATGGGTATATGTTGGTTCAAGATGAATGAACACATTTTTGTACCTTTTCATGCAGCACTTTAGTTATGCCATTTGCATCTTTTTATACAACATACAGGTCTGATATTGTTGTGTGTCCTCAAAATTTTTTTGGATTGTTGTATAAGTCACTCTGTATTTGCTCTTTTTTATTTCTGGGCAAGATTTGATGAATTTATTAATGCATTGCCTACTGCATTTATCTTGTGCATGACAGTCCTATTTACCCATAAAAGTCCGGTTGAGTATTGCTGGCAACTCCCAGAGTATTGATAGGTGTGACCCCACTGGTGTTGTTATTACACACACCAGTCGTGAATATAAAAGTGGTTTGCTTTTTTAATTGTTTCTGAAACAGTGTCTGTGTACTTTCTGTATGGTGTCATCATTAAATTGTATTTTTCTGAGTTCCCAGTGGTTCGCACATCATCTTCTTTTAATTGCTAGCAGTTGTGTCTGGATGTGTCCACTGGTTGAGCCGTTTTTTGTATACTTTTGGGATATTAAAGTATATGGTGCCCTCCCTTTATAGTATAACATGTTCTGCAGCACTTTACAATTCAGAGGGTATATGATACAATACAATACAAAATAATACAATAAAATAATACAATACAATAATATGATAAAGTACAATTAATAATAATAATAATAATAATAATATTTATTAATTTATATAGCGCTATTAATTCCATAGCACTTTACATACATGAGTAATGCTGTCTCTCTTGGAGCTCACAATCTAAATATCCTATCAGTATGTCTTTACAATGTGGAAGGAAACCGGAGTGCACGGAGGAAACCCACGCAATTCAAACAATATGAGATAAAAGAAATTCTGAAACCTTGATGTGTGAGGGTCCAGCACAATCTATGAGGAAATAGGGGAGGCACAAAAGGCAAATGGTAAAAAGTGACATTATATATGGTCCCGCCTTAACAAGAGTTAATAAGGCATGTTTACTAAAGTGCATTATGTTAAGGTTAACAAAGAGGCAGGAGTCTATTATTTTTTCATAGCAGGGGAAGCCTCCAAAAGCCAGAATGAGTCACCAGAATAGATTTATTGTATTGATACACAACGTGCGCAACTATTATCAGTTTACAAATACTACTGATGTGAATAAAATTCCTCTGGTAGCATAACCATCAACCAGAAAGAACATCAATTAGAAGAGGAATTGTCAGAAGGTGAAAACTGGCATAACTCTGTACCAGAATTCACTTATCAGCTAAAACAACATAGATCCTTGTACTCCTACATTGCTCACAGTATCTTTAGCAGAATACAGCACGGTATGATCCAAGGTTCCTTTCAGACAAGACTGCAATGTGACTACTGATCCTTGCTGACAAGACAAGCATCAAAGTGTAGGTATGACCTGTTTCTACAGTGACGCAGATGCATATACTGCTGGGGATGAGTAAACGTGAGGTGAAGTGCTCATAGGCAGTTAATGGAGATTAATCAGCGCAGGTTTCCTCATGAAACATCACCCCATGCCACCTTATCTTTGTTTTTTGCTTAATTTGAGCCTTTCTAGGTGATAGGAGAGGGGATGACCAAAAAATCACACTTAAATCTCCCTTTGAGCCAGTTAATATGCAGATAAGGAAATTATGAGGGAATTGATATCGATTTTACCTCAGACCAACAGCTGTGAAGGCAATATGTCTCTGGAAATAGTTTTACTTCACAGAATTTTGCGGGAAAGGTCTCAAAATGTTCCTGATAAAATCCTCATTTAATAAAGATCAAAAAAGGGAGAAATAATCACTCTTAAAATCACTTACTTATTCACTTAAAGAAGTTAAATGAAGGAGGTCACTTCTCCTGCTTCCTACATAATCTGCCGCAAGCCACGCCAAACTCCTTATTCTCTCTCTTGAAACTTATCTTTACTATATAAATTGTTATTAAAGCAAGTACATTTCTTCCATAAGAACTTCCGCCTTTATATCATTCACTTGTTAAGTAGAGGAACTGTTTTTTTTTATCCAATTATTATAACTTATGCCCAAGTGATTTCTTTCTACATTTCAATACTTTCAAAGAAAATACCACATATAAATATTTTTAAGAAAAGCCAGCTCTTTTCCAATCCACCCCTATTGTTGATAATACTTGTTTCCCAACTATCTATAAATGGAGTCCAAGCTGACATATGTCTCCATCTTCTCTCCATGATGACACCCTGGGTCTAGTTTTGCCGACCCTCCTTCTGTCCCTGGGGTGGATAGAAGGATGACATCTTCTGAGTCCAAGACAGCCATACCTTGCAGGTGATCCATCAACACAGCGCTGTGTAATGTAGACAGTTTACTTGCCTGCCACTGAGCATGCACAGGTAATATGGCAGAAAATGCTGACAAAGTTACACAGATTTGGATGTGTTTTATTTCCCTAAGGAGCCTGCCTGCATTAAGTGGCACGATTTAGACTCGAGCAATCAGTACCGGTTGTGAATGTTTGCACACTATTGTTGCTTAATACCTAGCTGCTAACTAACCCCTCTATGTGATGCCACAAGGTATAACAACTGGGTTGCAGTTACTTAGTTGTAGTCATTATTGAAGCATGACATCTTTGTAGGAAACAAAATGATGAAAATAAATAAGTTTAGTCGGGTCACCATTCACCATCAAAAACACACCATTATAACAAGGCATCTAGACTTTACAAGAATTTTAAAAAGCCAACTTACATACATGGATCGGTCACAGAGTTAACAGAAGGTTTTTTGTTCCTTCCACAGTGAAAGTGAGGCTGATAATTATTTTCAATGTTTTGTTTATTCAACAGTTTACAAACAGATAATGCGATAGAACAGATAATGGGAAAAAATAATAGAGTTGAAGTGGTTACAACAAGTAATATGCAGAAGAAATATCTTGCATGAAGCAAATTCGGGTGGGCGGGTCTAATGACCGCTCAAATGATGAGTACAAAGCAGGACTCTGGAAATCAGAAGTCTGATTTATCGGATGGAAAGTTGAAATTCTGCTCAAGTTCCAATTAAATGTCTGGCTGTCAACAGCATTCCTTGTGCTCAGATAACATAAAGTCTTCATAAATTCAAATCTAAAAATCATAGAGGATTCAGAAATCCACTAACAGCAATAATAGTAAGAACAGATGCTATCTAAAGAAAGTTGAAGCTATTAACCGGAAAGAGAGAGTGTAGGAGGAGTAAGAGCAATAGAGTGAGGAAAAAAAAAGAATAAGAAAAGGGGGGAAAATGGAGTGCAGGTTAATTCTAAACAGGGTGTACAAGAATCAAAATGATATATCAGGGTATAGTTATGGGGGTTCTGATGGATGAGTAACCTTTGCTTGAGTCCCTTAGTGTGACTGGTAAATACTACCACCTAATCCCCACCAGCCATCTTGCCTCCAGGTCACCTCATCCTCTTAACCCACCCAAACTTCCCTAGAGTGCGTAAATATTTAGTAAATGTCCTGCTTACTCATGTCACATCAGGCATGCCCCTGAGGACGCTCTGATAGTGAAACAAGTAGAAGCGTTTCGCACCCTCCCAGTGACTAAGTGTAGCTGACGTGGAAGTTTGGGTGGGATAAGAGGATGAGGTGATCTGAAAGCAAGATGGCTGGTGGGGATTAAGGACTTCTACACCATTTCAAACTGACTACTAAGATGGTTAGCGATGATGATGCTGTTATCAGCATCACTATTCCAGCCATCTACATGCTCAAGCAAACTTTGAAAAGTCTGTGGGATGAGGTGGTGGTCCCAGAGGAAGGAACTTGCTTGGTGACCTTCATACTCCTTGGCTGCAATCCATCTACAGGCAGCAACCCCCTGGACTTTTCAATAAAGCCAGATCCCTGTATAGAGGTTGTAGGGTGTCTACGTATTTCAGGGTTCTGCCTGACGGTGTTGTTTGCATTTAGTCGTCCAGGATTCCTCTTTTTACCTGTAACTTGGACAGACATTACATTAAGCTTCAAAATTGAATTGGCTTAAGCTTGTCAGTCATGTCTTGAAGGCTCTGTTATGCCCGACAGCCAGCGTTCTCTTAGAACATGTCTTCAGCACTGCTGGTGGTGTACTGATGGATAAGTGCATCGAGGTGTCCCCAAAAAGTGTCGACTGCCTAACTTTCATCAAGATGAACAAGTCATGGATCTTAAAGAACATAATAGCAAAATGGCACCGATGGTGTGAGACGTGTGCTGGGCAGCTCCTGGGCCCACTTGGGCAATCCACACCATACTGCACTGGGAAGCCTCTTTTTCACCACACCATCGGTGCTCCAGACCACCAAGGCACACAAGGACTCCCCCGATGTACCCTTGCACTCATCTGACAGCCTTGGAGCCCAAGTCCTGGAGGAGCCCCCAGAGGCCTGCCTGTGACCACCACTCATGCAGAGCATTGCATCTTCGGCCAGATGGCCTCCAGAGACTGAGGGACCGCTGTGGCCTCCTCCCAAGAGTGGGACCCTCTATGCAGCCCTCTTTGTGCACCACCATCCGGAGCCTGCGGTGGGAGCCGGGCCGTTACTCCCCCACCTCCGCCCTTGCTGCACCGCCGCTGTAAGTATATACCTGCTGCTGGACCCTGCTCCCCTCCTGGGCTCTTAGGATGTCATCCTGCTCCATGGCGTCTGTGATCTGTTGGCGGGTTGCTGGGCTGAAGGTACTGCCTGCGGGGCCTTGCTCCCGGCCTCATCCCTGGTCTGGTGTGCGGCCCGAAGCTGGGCCCTAGCCTGCTGTCATCCCTACGGCTCCGCATCTTCTACTCCTCATCCTGACCAGGACCCTTCCCGTCTCCTGATCACCAGCCTCCATCATGGACCCAGGCCCAGGGAACCTCCAAGCAAATAAGGCCGGCTGGCCTGCCATGTGCCATCACCAGCCTCTGCTGACAGCCACCACCAGCCGAAAATAGACATCAGCCTGCACCCTCATATGACTTCACCACTACTGCACATCTATTCATTGCTTTTGACCCCTGGCTGCTTCTAACCCTTCGCTGCATTTGACCCCTGGCTGCATCCGACCCATGGCTGCATCTGACCCCTGGCTCCACCCGACCCCTGTCTGCACTGGACACCTGGCTGCACCGAACCACTGCCTATACCAGACCCCTGCCTTCATCGGACCTTGGGCTGCATCAGACTCCTGGCTGCTTCTAACTACTGGCTGATTCTAACCCCTGGCTGCATCTGACCCCTGGTTACATTTGACCCCTGGCTGCATCTGCTCCCTGGCTGCATCTGATCCTTGGCTGCATCTCATCTATACGTGTTGTTCACTTGTCTTGACTTGTTTTATCTCATCCCTGGCTGCATCTCATCCCTGGTTACATCTAATCCATGGATACATCTCACCCCTGTCTGCATCTCATTCCTGGCTGCATCCCATCCTCGGCTGCATCAAATCCCTGGCTTCATCTCATCCTTGACTGCATCTTATCCTAGGCTACATCTCATCCCTGGCTGCACCCCATTCCTGCTTACTTCTCATTCCTGGCTGCATCTCATCTCAGACTGAATCCCACCCCTGGCTGGTCCTCATCCCTGGCTGCATCTCATCCCTAGGGCCAGCACCCTAGTACGACCTCATCAACCTTGATCATCTTTGCGCTCCTCCAGACCCTGGCTACATCTCATTCCCTTCTGCAAACCAAAAAAAGCAAAGCCTCACATATTTTTTTTTAATTATTTGAAGAAATAATTTTTTTGTAAAAACGGTTCCACTGTATTATGATTACGAGCCAGGTACAACTAGCTAGCTGGGAGTGGGTGGCATCCCGTAATTATGTTTACAAAAATTACCCCTAGGGGCTGTGTCATGGTTGATGCTTGAAGACACGATCACAGTGACCTAAACAGATGAGCTTCAGCAGAGACTTGCTGCATTGTTGAAGCACTGCTGCACAGGTCCCAGCTTGGGAGTAATGGGGAGGGTAATTTAGCAGAGGATGAGGAGCAGGAGGAAGAGGGTAGAGAGGCTGTGGTATGTAAATTTTCAAAACCATATCACACCTTATAGAATGCAAAATGTTCATGGTTGTTGTAAATTAACCATTATGGTGTGATTACTATAGGACTGCTATTAATAACACTCCGGATCAATTTAAATAAAGTGGAAACCACTATGGAGTAGAGTTATATGAAAATTTTTACACCTTTATTACTGCAAAAGCAGTTTAAATACACGTTAAATATAAAGTGACAGTATATGGAGATCCCAAATAGGGCTGCGGACAGGTAGTCACATCAGTGGGTATACTCAGCAGTCAATAAATCACCAAGTGGTGTCAAACAGACATAACAGAAAGGGCACTAGTCAGAGGAAACCGTTAGCCAGTTAATCACTCATCCATAATATGAAGTTAATGTTGACCACCTGGGATCCCACCTAGATGTCTGGACTCGCAGCACACTGTTGAGCAATACAAACATAAAGGATCATCTAAGTTTTGCCAGAAAATATCCTTAGGATTCTTAAGACTTTTGGGAGAATACTCTGTGGACTAATGAGACAAAAGTTACAAATTTAGAAGGTGTATGTAGCATGACATCTAGTGTTAAAGTAACACAGCATTTAAGAAAAAGAATATCATACCAACAGTAAAATATGGTGGTGTTATGGTCTGGAGTTGTTTGCTGCTTCAGGACCTTAACAACCTGCTGTAGTAAATGAAACCAAGAATTCTGTTGTCTGTCAAAAAATCCTGAAGTAGAATGTCCAACCATCTCTTCATGACCTCCATCTGGGGCGCTCTTGGGTTATGAAGCAGGAAAATGATCCAAAGCATACCAAAAAGTCCACCACTTAATGGCTTAAGAAAACCAAAATTAGGACTTCGGAGTGGCTTATTCAATACCCTGACCTTAATCCGATTGAGATGTGGTGGCATGACCTTATAAGGGTGAACATGCTCAGAAACCCTTCAATGTGTATGAATTACAACAATTCTGCAAAGATAAGTAGGGTAAAATTCTTCAAGAGCATTGAAAATATTCTTTGCCAGATATCACAAATGCTTGAATTCAATTGTTGCTGCTAATGGTGACTCAACCAGTTATTAGATTTAGGGGGCAATCACTTTTTCACACAGGGCCCTGTATGTTTGGATTTCTTTTTCCCTTAATTATAGAGACATTCATTGATAATCTGCATTCTGTATTTACTTGTATTAACTTTGTCTAACATTCAAATTTGTTTGGTGATCGGAAACATTTTAGTGCGACAAACATGTAATAGAATAAAAAATCAGGAATGGGCAAACACTTTTTCACTACATATATATATATACTAGAAAAAGGGAATGCGGTGAAATAAACATCTGTGTATCCTTAGTGGTGCTAACAGGAGCAGTGGACATGTGTCAGGCTGAGGTCACACATAGAAATCCATTTTTGGAAGTGATTTCCATGACCAATCCGGTCTTTTTTGGGGGTGCTTTTTGAGCCTCCTGCACCCCTGAACGTTTTTGGACTTAGGCCAGGGTCACATTTCAGGTTTTTTTTTAGAATCCTGATCCGGTTTTGAGCTTTCAAAAAGCTCAAAACCGGACCAGGAAACGCTCCTCATAGGAGCCTATGCAAAACACCGGATGGCTTCACAAGCCATCCGGTGGCCGTATCCGGCACTGCTGCCTGCGTTAAAAATCATGCAGGCAGCAGTTTTCGCAGCGTTTCCCTGTACCGCACTGCAGTAACCGGATGGCTCAGGATGTGTAATCCTGGGCCATCCGGTAACTGCATAGGTTGCGGATCCCGGCTATTGCCGGGATCAGCAAACTTATTAAAGAGTTAAATTGATTACCTAAAGGACTGTTTGCGGTCTGTAGGGGAACTTAGACCCCCTACAAACCGGCCGGCCACTTCAATAGCCTTCTTCTACAATTTCCCACCTGGCACGGGCTCCTCGGAGCTCCGTGCATGTCAACCAAAGTCCCCCGTGCCCCCCCGTATCACTATAGAGGGGTGCATACACCCGCTATTCCAGTTATGCTTTAATTATGTGTACTACATAAAGGATTATTACAGTCGCCATGTAAGTTCATACGTACATGCTCTCGTAGGCGGAGTCCAGGGATTTCCATGGGCGGGGCTGTGTGCAGCAGCCTCCGCCCGCTCATTCTTGATGGCCGCCCCCTCTGGCCTTAATCCAGTGTTGTGAGGGAGGCCGCGTCATGAAAGGGGCATGGCTAACTATGTGCCGCGGTTAGCCACGCCCCTCTCATGACGCGGCCGCCCTCACAACACTGGATTAAGGCCAGAGGGGGCGGCCATCAAGAATGAGCGAGCGGAGGCTGCTGCACACAGCCCCGCCCATGGAAATCCCTGGACTCCGCCTACGAGAGCATGTACGTATGAACTTACATGGCGACTGTAATAATCCTTTATGTAGTACACATAATTAAAGCATAACTGGAATAGAGGGGTGTATGCACCCCTCTATAGTGATACGGGGGGGGCACGGGGGACTTTGGTTGACATGCACGGAGCTCCGAGGAGCCCGTGCCAGGTGGGAAATTGTAGAAGAAGGCTATTGAAGTGGCCGGCCGGTCTGTAGGGGGGTCTAAGCCCCCCTACAGACCTCAAACAGTCCTTTAGGTAATCAATTTAACTCTTTAATAAGTTTGCTGATCCCGGCAATAGCCGGGATCCGCAACCTATGCAGTTACCGGATGGCTCAGGATTACACATCCTGAGCCATCCGATTACCGCAGTGCGGTATTCTGCACACATTTTTTAACAAAAATGTGTGTGACCGGCATTGCGTTCACCGCATCCGGATCCGGATGCGGTGAATGCAATTCTTGCTTTAAATGTGACCCTACCCTTAGTCATTTTTTGACCAAAATTCAAGAAAAAACGGATCCGTTTTTTAAGGCACCATAAAAAAAATGGATCTGTTTTTCCATAGGGCCCATGTTAAAATTTTTTTTTTTTGAAAACCAGACCCCAAAACGTTGCTAGCAACGTTTTTGGCTCAAAAACGGACCTAGCAATGTTTTCAGGTGCAAAAAAAGTGGATAGGGTGTTTATAACATCCAATCCGTTTTTCTATCAGTTTTTGGACTTAGAAAAAAAAATGCTAAAAATTAAGCCAAAAACGGACCAAGGGCTTATGTGTGACCCTAGCCTCACACTGTTTGACTTCTTTTACACCTGTGCACTGTCTTTTCCTAGTTGTGTGCTGTATTTTGGTATCTGGTGTTGTGTTTCTTGCTCCATGTTCACTGTATGGTGTCTCCGCTGTTTGCTGTGTGTGTTTACAATACATGGTTGCTTGGAAGCTTTTGTGACTATAAATGGATGTGGTACATTGTTTTGTGCATTCTGATGTGTGTGTGATTGTACGTGTCCAAAGTGGAGGAAAAAAACAGAAAGGAATTGAAATGAGGCTGGGGTCACAGGCCAGGATCACATTTGCGGTTGGACCCTGGCCTGCCGGATTCCGGTTTCAACTTAGCAATTTTTCCATCACCGCATAGCGTTTCCGCTATGCGGTGCTGGAAACCGCAGTCCCTAGTTACCCGGTGTTTACCTGCACGACCTGTCACACAGGCAGCGGCTTGGAGGGCGTTTTACAGCGCCACACAGGAAATCGTGTCTGCAACGGTTTCCTGTGCGGCGCTGTAAAACGCCCTCCGAGCCGCTGCCTGTGTGACAGGTCGTGCAGGTAAACACCGGGTAACTAGGGACTGCGGTTTCCAGCACCGCATAGCGGAAACGCTATGCGGTGATGGAAAAATTGCTAAGTTGAAACCGGAATCCGGCAGGCCAGGGTCCAACTGCAAATGTGACCCTGGCCACAGTTGACATGAGTTTTTTTTAGTGATTTAACAAAACTCATGCATTTTTTCATGTCAGCATGAGTTTTTTAAGATGTGTGATGGCTCCCTGCATTTTTGGCTGCGTTTTTAAATCTGCACCAAAAAATAGTGCATGTACTATTTTTTGGTGCGTTTTTAAAGAAAACGCATGCGTTTTTATAACATGGGCCTCTATGGAAAACGCATGCAAAAACGCATGTACAATTAGTACCTTTTAGTGCCATTCAAAAACGCATGCGTTTTCCATAGGAGCCCATGTTAAAAAAACGCATGCGTTTTCTAAAACGCTTGCGTTTTGTTAACATGGGCTCCTATGGAAAACGCATGCGTTTTTGAATGGCACTAATTGTACATGCGTTTTTGCATGCGTTTCCCATAAGGCCCCATATTAAACAACGCATGCATTTTTGGAAATGCACCAAAAACGCATGGTACTGTCACACATGCTTTTTTGCTATTAGGGCATGCATTTTTTAACATAGAGGCCTATGGGTGCGTTTTTTACATGCGTTTTTGAAAACGCAGGTCTCCAAAAACACTTGTGAAAAATGCAACTGTGACCCCAGCCTAATACAATTTATTAACATGTCAAATATAATGGTAAAGCTTCATACTTTTACAAATAGTAAAAGAAAGACAATCCATACAAATGTTATTATATTCTATTTTTATGTATTAGGCTGGGGTCACAGTTGCATTTTTCACAAGCGTTTTTGGAGACCTGCGTTTTCAAAAACGCATGTAAAAAACGCACCCATAGGCCCCCATGTTAAAAAACGCATGCCATAATAGCAAAAACGCATGTGTGACTGTACAATGCGTTTTTGGTGCATTTCCAAAAACCCATGCGTTTTTTAATATGGGACTTTATGGGAAACGCATGCAAAAACGCATGTACAATTAGTGCCATTCAAAAACGCATCCGTTTTCCATAGGAGCCCATGTTAAAAAAACGCAAGCGTTTTAGAAAACGCATGCGTTTTTCTAACATGGGCTCCTATGGAAAACGCATGCGTTTTTGAATGGCACTAAAAGGTACTAATGTATCATGCGTTTTTGCATGCGTTTTCCATAGGGGCCCATGTTATAAAAACGCACCAAAAAATAGTACATGCACTATTTTTTGGTGCAGATTTGAAAACGCAGCCAAAAACGCAGGGTGCCATCACACACCTTAAAAAACTCATAATTACATGAAAAAACGCATGGTAAAACACATGAGTTTTTTTAAATCTCTAAAAAAAACTCATGTCAAGTGTGACCCCAGCCTTACATAGATAGAAGTAACTATGAAACTTGAAAGACATGCTGATAGAATATTTAGATTGTGAGCGCCAAAGGGGACAGTGTTGCAAATGTATGTAAAGCACTATGGAATTAATAGTACAAATGAGCCACCACTATAGTGTTCAAATTCGTTTTGGTTCGCCGAATTGGGCATTTGTTCATCGAATGTTCGTCGAATGTTCGTCGAACACCATCGAATCCCATTGAAAACAATGCCAGGCAAACACAAACACATACAAACACATAGAAAACACATAGAAAACACCTTCTAAAGTGTCCAAAAGGTGACAAACTACTCAGAAAATACAACAAACATATGGAAAAGTGAAAAGTACATATAAAAATGTGAAAATAAAAGAGATACACGAGTAAAAGGGGAAGGAGACACAGATATAGGCATGTCATGCCCTTCCAAAATCAGTTTTTATTCCAGTAGTTGTACGGCATCATGCACACGATGAGTATTTGGAGAGTTTCACTTCAGTATCTGTAAGGCCATGTTCAGATGATGATTATTTGGTGCGTTTCACTTCAGTATCTGTAAGGCCATGTTCAGAAGATGAGTATTTGGTGCGTTTCACTTCAGTATCTGTAAGGTCACATTTAGAAAATGAGTATTTGGTGATTTTTACTTCAGTATCTGTAAGGTCATGTTCAGATGATGATTATTTGGTGCGTTTCACGTCAGTATCTGTAAGGCCACGTTCAGAAAATGATTATTTGGTGAGTTTTACTTCACTATCTTTAAGGCCACGTCCAGAAGATGAGTATTTGGTGAGTTTCACTTCAGTATCTGTAAGGCCATGTGAAGGCGATAAGTATTTGGTTCGTTTTTTACCGCAGTATCTGGAAGGCCTCGTGCAGGCGATGAGTATTTGGTGTTTTTTACCTCAGCATCTGTAAGGCCTTGTGCAGGCGATGAGTATTTGGTGCGGTTTTTACCTCAGTATCTAGAAGGCCTCGTGCAGGCGATGAGTATTTGGTGTTTTTTACCTTAGCATCTGTAAGGTCTCATGCACATGCTGAACATTGTGTCACATTTAGGGGACTACAACAAGAGTGTCCATTTTTTCCAAAAATTTGGGTCCAGACACCACATCAGTGGCATCAATTGCCCTGCAGTTGCAAGCTTAAAATGGTTGGTGAGGTGACTTTCATGCAGAACATTCCAAAATCCACAAGCCTTTAGTCTTCCCATGTTATCTGTAAGATTTGTCACCAAAATCTAAGTAGAGACCAAAAAATCAACAGTTTGAGTAGTTCATGCATGAACCGCCATATGGATATGAAGCAAAAGTCACAGTGGGAAGCTCACTGTGCTATAATGTGGCCTAGCAGGCCGGGCCAACCACCATTTGGCCCATCAAGTGCATCCACGGCCTCTTCATCCTCTGTGACTGTGGGGACAGCAGTCACACATGGTTTTGGACGCAGACCTTTCACCCCTTTACCCGCAACAGCCAGTGTGATTGGAATGTTGTCAGTTCTTTTGGAAATGGAAAAACCTGCTGGTGTTGAGCACTATCAGACATGCCTTTGGATGAAGGCAGCATAATATGTCTACCTGCACCTTCCTCACAGACCAACAGTTTGCTGGGGACACCCTACTCAACCGTGTCTCAGCACAGCAGCCAGCCCTCGGTCCCTCAGATGTGGACAAGTAAAAGACCATTTCCTCCTAGCCATGAAAAAGCTAAGAGGTTGAGTTTCACCATCTGCAAACTATTGGCTACAGAAATGCTCCATCTCCGCCTATTGTACACAGAGGATTTTTGAGACCATTTGTCCGTCGCAGTGCCCCAGTACCAGATGCCCAGTCGCCACTGCTTTTCAAGAAAGCTGTGCCTGCGCTACACCGGCATGTCACACACAACATCACCACTTCCTTGAGAAACTCTGTGTCTGACAGGGTGCATTTCACCACAGACACTTGGACCAGTAAGCATGGACAGGGGTGTTACATGGCGGTGACTGTGCACTGGGTAACTATGAAGACAGCAGAAGAAGGGGCTGCTGTCCAAGTCTTGCCATCCCCATGAGTTATGAGTCAATCCTCTGTATGTACAAGTTCCTCCACTGCTTCTGCCTCCTCAACCTTGTCTTGGTCCTCCACCTGCACCCAAAGCCTATCTGGTAATGCCACCGCGTTCTAACTGCGCACAAGGAATACTGTACACCTCCTATAATGGCAGCAGGGCTCAATGGCATCAGGCGGTCTTTACCTTGAAATGTCTGGGAAATGTGAGTCACACAGCTGAGGATTTGTGGTCAGCTGTGGAGACCGAGTTTCATCAATGCTTGTCTCCACTCGAACTGCAGCCAGGGAAGTCTGTGTGCGACAATGCTGCAATGCTGGGTGCAGCCCTCCATCAGGGCAATGTGACACACGCGCATTGCATGGCTCACGTCTTAAACCTGGTTGTCCAGCCAATTTTTGCACACTATCCGGGCCTAGATGGTCTTCAGCAGAGGGTACAGTCGCTGTGTGCTCACTTCCCCTTTCGCATCCCGCAGCTCAAGGCCTTGCATCTCTACAGAAGTTGTTCGGCCTGCCAGTTCACTAGCTGAAATGCGATGTGCCAATACGATGGAATTCAACTCTGCACATGTTGCAGCAACTGTGGCAGCACCGACGAGCCCTGGTGCAATACGTCATAAAGTATAACCTGGGCCTACGAGATCCAGAGGTGGGGAAAATCACACAGCTGGAGTGGTCTGAAATGAAGGACCTATGCACCATTCTGTACAGTATTGAAATGTTGATGAAGATGTTTAGTGATGATGATGCCATTATCAGCATGACTATTCCATCATTTATATGCTGGAGCACACTTTAAACAGTATTCGGAATCAGGTGGTGGCACTAAAGGAGGGGGAGGAAGTACAGGAGGAGTCATATGCGGAAGGGATCACAAGATCTCCAAGGTGTAGTTCACAGTTTATTAATGAGGGTCTACATTATGCTTGCTCAGAACCTTCTTTATCTTGGCCTGGATCCGACTGCAAAAGGTTCTGGGCATCAGTGTAGATAATTTCCTCATCTTGACTCACAAAAGCTTTGGAGCAGACCTCTGATTCCCAGGCTATAGTATGAGTTAAGAGTAATGCATACTCAACCATCTGTCTTACCCCATACTCAGATGGATGACTGGAGACTTGGGAGCTGTGCAGAAGCAAGTGGGATTGGGGTGACACCTCTGAGTACTGGTGTATTTTTGATGTAGAAGTTGAGGTGGAGGAGATCCCACTTGCTGAAGCGCTTGCTATCCATTCAAGCGCCTGCTCTTTTTGTGCCTCATCGAGAATTAGTATTGATCGTCGTTTGAGTCATGTCCGTGCAAAAGGGATCATATCAGAATCTCCACGGAAAGAAGTAGACATCTTACTTTGGCTGGAAGGTGGTATTTCTTCAGCAGATGTTACTATTGCTTTCCCATGTACCCTGCGGACACAAACTTTTTTTCCCTTTCCACCACGCCTATTCCCCTTTCCACCAGCAGCAGGCCTTTTTCCATTCATTTCGTATGTGAACAAATTGGCAACTCTGCAGTTGTTTGCAAAAAATATTCTGATGGAAATCGAGCAGAGCTGAGTGGCCAGACAGTGATACTAAATAGCTAAAACAGGAATGGTTTCTCACGGTCGGCGCTGCTGCTTCAAAGAATGCACTGGGAAGACATTGCTTTATCCATCACCTCCTTTATTCCTCCACACTCTACCTACTCTACTCTACTCTGCCTGGCAAAAACTAATAGAGACTGCTCTAACCTAGCCCTCAAAAGGGCTGCAATTAAAACTAGTCCCTGCTTGCATGAAGTAGCCCTGAAAAGGGCTGATAGACTACTAGTTCCTAGTCCCTATCCCTAATCACTACTCCTATGGAGCAGCCCTGAAAAGGGCAGATATTATTAAGATTCACACCCTCCCTTAAGTCCCTACTCCCTAAACCTATCTATCTAACTTTGTATTCGCTCACTAGTTGACTAAGAGAACACAATTTAGTTTGCACTGTTTAGCGCGCGCACACAGCTGCAGCGGTGTCTAACACCCTGCAGCAGCTATCAGCAAAATGGTGGCGATCGTTAAAATGGCTGAGTCTTATAGGTCTAGAACATGTGACAGACACAGCCAATGATGACCTTATTGCTGCAGCTCTGATTCAACCTCCCCTGCACACTATACACACAAACTGGATATTAACATTAATTTGCAGTATTAGGGCTAGGTTTAGAGTTAGGAAGATTAAGCTTTTATTGATCGAAGCGTTATCGAACATATACTAGAACTGCTGAATTTCAAGTAAACTGTTCTAATTCGGCGAATGACTCGAACACCGCCCAAAACAGCTCGAATTTGAGATTGGCGAACATTTCGAATCGAACATCGCTCATCTCTAATTAATAGTGCTATATAAATGAATAAATATTATTTATATATATTAGTATATTATCCATAATGTGTCCTAAATCTATATGTGTCTATATATGTATTAGCTATGTTTATCCTATGAACAAACTAATATATCTATGTGTTTAGCCATGATGTGTGTATATATATATATTTATATATATATACTGAAAATATACAATTATTTAAAGTATATAATATATCATTTATCTACCTGTAATCTATGTCTAATATCTACAATTTTAAGGTATAAATAGAGATATATATGAATATTCATCTATGTAGCAATGTCTCTATCCATATGGATTAGAGCCAGAGGAGGAGATATGGTGAACAGCGGCCCACCAATCTCTATTGCTGTTCACAAAAACCCACCCAATAAAAAGACAAATAAGTCTCTCAGCATCTTTGACACTGTAGTTAGAAATATGGGTTTCCATCACCAACTGTTTAAAGGTTGATGATACATATCTCCCCTGTGATGACTTTAAACACTTATATATATGTATATATATATATATATATATATATATATATATATATATATATATATATATAACTAGCTGTAGTACCCGGCTACGCCCGGGTTAATAAATAACTTATGTTAGCTATAACAAAATAGAATTTGAATATGTCATATTAATGACCTGTAAGAAAATAGAAGCTGAGCTGTGATTGATTGCAATAGGCAGCCTAATAAATCTCCAGCCAATAGTAAACCCTCCCCCTGGCCGGGCAGTATATGTTACCCAGCACATACACATAATAGACAGCTCATGTGACTGACATCTGCCTTAATTCCCTATATGGCACATGTGTTGCACATTGGCTGTTTTTAATCAGATGTTTATGTTTGGAAATTAAAGATAGCACACGTATGAGGCAAGTTGTGTGAGGTGATTTGTGCACATCTGTGTCTGTCTGTGAGGTGTGTGTCCTCAGGGTGTGTGTATGTGTGTGTCCCTGTGGGGTGAGTGCATGCGTCCCTATAGGGTGTGTATGTGTGTGTGTCCCTGTGGGGGGGGGGGGTCTGTGTGGTGTGTGTCTCTGTTGTGTGTGTCTCTTTGTGGTGTGTGTGTGTGTCCCTGTGGGGTGAGTGCATGTGTCCCTATAGGGTGTGTATGTGTGTGTGTCCCTGTGGGGGGGTCTGTGTGGTGTGTGTGTCTCTTTGTGGTGTGTGTCTCTGTGGGGTGAGTGCGTGTGTCCCTATAGGGTGGCTATGTGTGTGTGTCCTTGTGGGAGGGTCTGTGTGATGTGTGTGTCTGTGTTGTGTGTGTCTCTTTATGATGCGTGTGTGTGTCTGTGGGGTGAGTTCATGCGTCGCTATAAGGTGTGTGTGTGTCCCCTTGGGGGTGTGTGTGTGTCTCTGTGTTGTGTGTGTCTCTTTGTGGTGTGTGTGTGTGTGTTTGTTCGGGTGCGTGGTGAGTATCCAATGTTGGGGCTGCTCCTTAGCGACTATACACTTGCTGTTACTCTTTGTGTGCGTGTGGTGTGTATACGTGTCCCCATGTGTGGTGAATATCTCATGTTGGGGCCACACCTTATTGACTATATGCTGGTATGTGCTGTTAGTCTTTGGTGCTATCATTAAGCCCCTCTCATTCACAACTGTCAACTGGTAACTGTCACTTTTTCCCCATTATGTAGAGGCATTATGTAGGGGCAAAATTGTTTGGTGAACTGGAATATGCAGGGTTAAAATTTCACCTCACAACATAGCCTATGACGCTCCCAGGGTCCAGATGTGTGACTGTGCAAAATTTTGTGGCTATAGCTGACAGCTGTCGATTTTCCTCCAACACTTTTCCATTCACTTTTTCCCCATTATGTAGATAGGGGCAAAATTGTTTGGTGAGCTGGAACGCGCAGGGTTAAAATTTTGCCTCACAACATAGCCTATGAAGCTCTCAGAGTCCAGATGTGTGACTGTGCAAAATTTTGTGGCTGTAGTTGCGACGGTGTAGATGCCAATCCCGGATATACATATATACACACACACACACACACACACACATACACACATTCAGCTTTATATATTACATATATATATATATATATATATTAACAACAAAATTATTGGTGCAAAATATGTTTTCTATCAGGCCTATTTCTAGTATCTAATATGTATCTATAGATATGTATGTATCTAAGGTATATTAATATGTTTTCAAAAACAAAATCACTATTGATGTGATATAATACTATGTAGTAGCTGAAGTTCATCTCAGGGGTGCTGTAGAAATAGTCATTTAAAATCAGAGTCCTCCCTCCACAAAGTACTGTGTACCTTAGAGAGCATACGGATACTGTAGAAATAGCCGTTTAATATCAGAGTCTTCACTCCACAAAGTACTATGTACCTTAGAGAGTATACGGGTGCTGTAGAAATAGCCGTTTAATATCAGAGTCCTCTGTCCACAAAGTACTGTGTACCTTAGAGAGAAAACAGGGGGAGCCAGCACAGCCAAAAATTGCTGAAAAAATAAATGTGTAAATAAACCTGTCACTACCATACTGCATACAAATAGAGACATTTCGCAAGAGATTACCGAAACAATCTCTTGAGCCACTCTTCCACGCCAAGGAATGTCTCAGATAGAGTGGTCCTACTCTACATATTTTTAAATTTCTGATGTGTCCATCTATTATATAATCACGAATCGGAAAAGCGCCCCTTCACGCGCACTTTCCGATGTCGTCATGTGGATACGAATTTAACATTGGGCGCGAAGCGCCCAATGCTGCGCGAGCAATGGCCGCGAGGCCATTGCGAGCCGCTGGCCCAAAATCGATCCACAGGCCCGGCTACAACCTTAGCGATTTACCGCTCAGGTAGCGCGAGCAATGGCCGCGAGGCCATTGCGAGTCGCTGCCTGAGCCGCAAATCCCTACCCGGGGACCATGGAGCGGAGGCGGCACTGCCGCCTCCGCTCCCCGCTACCCACAATTCGCCACCCCCCCCCCCATGTCCGCACAGCCCGCCCCCATCAATGTCCCCACAGCCGACCCCCATGTCCGCACAGCCGACCCCCATGTCCGCACAGCCCACCCCCAGCAATGTCCGCACAGCTCACCCCCATGTCCGCACAGCCCGCCCACATCAATGTCCGCACAGCCCACCCCCATGCCCGCACAGCCGACCCCCATGCCCGCACAGCCGACCCCCATGCCCGCACAGCCGACCCCCATGCCCGCACAGCCGACCCCCATGCCCGCACAGCCGACCCCCATGCCCGCACAGCCCACCCCATGTCTGCACAGCCCGCCCCCATCAATGTCCGCACAGCCCACCCCCATGTCCGCACAGCCGACCCCCATGCCCGCACAGCCGACCCCCATGCCCGCACAGCCCACCCCCATGTCCGCACAGCCCACCCCCATGCCCGCACAGCCGACCCCCATGCCCGCACAGCCGACCCCCATGCCCGCACAGCCGACCCCCATGCCCGCACAGCCCACCCCCATGTCTGCACAGCCCGCCCCCATCAATGTCCGCACAGCCCACCCCCATGCCCGCACAGCCGACCCCCATGCCCGCACAGCCGACCCCCATGCCCGCACAGCCGACCCCCATGCCCGCACAGCCCACCCCCATGTCTGCACAGCCCGCCCCCATCAATGTCCGCACAGCCGACCCCCATGCCCGCACAGCCGACCCCCATGCCCGCACAGCCGACCCCCATGCCCGCACAGCCCACCCCCATGCCCGCACAGCCGACCCCCATGCCCGCACAGCCGACCCCCATGCCCGCACAGCCGACCCCCATGCCCGCACAGCCGACCCCCATGCCCGCACAGCCCACCCCCATGCCCGCACAGCCCACCCCCATGCCCGCACAGCCCCCATGCCCGCACAGCCGACCCCCATGTCTGCACACCCACCCCCAGCAATGTCCGCACAGCTGACCCCCATGTCCGCACAGCCCGCCCCCATCAATGTCCGAAAAAAACCCCATGTCCGCACAGCCGACCCCCACTAATGTCCACACAGCCCCCCCATGTCCGCACATACTTACATGTCTTCTTAGTCATCTGATCGTCCGTCCGGCCAGGCGTCCTCTTCGTCCGGCCCCGGGGATCTTCTGTCTTCTTCCAGCTCCGACGTCCTCTTCTCTTCTCATTCAGATACAATGGACGACAAATCCGCCATTGTATCTCAATGAGATATGAGCGGCTCTTCTGATTGGTCGCTGTCTACTGCCCTCAGCCAATCAGAAGAGCCCCTCATTGAGCTCGAATTCTGATTGGTCGGCGTCCAATCCGAAATCGGGCTCACTGCCCATAGACATGTATTAGCGGTGTGTCCGCGATTTTACGGCCGACAAACAGAACCAGGTGGCCGGCCATAAAATCGCCGACACACCGCTAATGTATGTCAATGGGAAAAATAGCGGACCTGAATGAGAACTGTCTCACTTAAAATAAATAATAAATTAAATAATAAAAAAAATAATTTAAAAATAATTAAAAAATAATAAAAAATAATAATAAAAAAATAATAAAAAATTAAATAAAAATAATAATAAAAAAAATAAATATATGCTAATCAGCTCAGCCATTTTGGCGGACCTGAATGAGAACTGTGTCTCACTTAAAATAAATAATAAATTAAATAATAAATAAAATAATTTAAAAATAATTAAAAAATAATAAAAAATAATAATAAAAAAATAATAAAAAATTAAATAAAAATAATAATAAAAAAAATAAATCTATGCTAATCAGCTCAGCCATTTTGGCGGACCTGAATGAGAACTGTGTCTCACTTAAAATAAATAATAAATTAAATAATAAATAAAATAATTTAAAAATAATTAAAAAATAATAAAAAATAATAATAAAAAAATAATAAAAAATTAAATAAAAATAATAATAAAAAAAATAAATATATGCTAATCAGCTCAGCCATTTTGGCGGACCTGAATGAGAACTGTGTCTCACTTAAAATAAATAATAAATTAAATAATAAATTAAATAATTTAAAAATAATTAAAAAATAATAAAAAATAATAATAAAAAAATAATAAAAAATTAAATAAAAATAATAATAAAAAAAATAAATATATGCTAATCAGCTCAGCCATTTTGGCGGACCTGAATGAGAACTGTGTCTCACTTAAAATAAATAATAAATTAAATAATAAATAAAATAATTTAAAAATAATTAAAAAATAATAAAAAATAATAATAAAAAAATAATAAAAAATTAAATAAAAATAATAATAAAAAAAATAAATATATGCTAATCAGCTCAGCCATTTTGGCGGACCTGAATGAGAACTGTGTCTCACTTAAAATAAATAATAACTTAAATAATAAATAAAATAATTTAAAAATAATTAAAAAATAATAAAAAATAATAATAAAAAGATAATAAAAAATTAAATAAAAATAATAATAAAAAAAATAAATATATGCTAATCAGCTCAGCCATTTTGGCGGACCTGAATGAGAACTGTGTCTCACTTAAAATAAATAATAAATTAAATAATAAATAAAATAATTTAAAAATAATTAAAAAATAATAAAAAATAATAATAAAAAAATAATAAAAAATTAAATAAAAATAATAATAAAAAAAATAAATATATGCTAATCAGCTCAGCCTTTTGGCGGACCACAAGAGAACTCTGTGTCACTTAAAAAAATAATAAATTAAATAATAAATAAAATAATTTAAAAATAATTAAAAATAATAAAAAATAATAATAAAAATAATAAAAAATTAAATAAAAATAATAATAAATAAAAAAAAAAAAAAAAATCAGACTGAATGACAACTGTTACTCTCACTTAAAAAAATAATAAATTTAATAATAAAAAAAATAATTAAAAATAATTAAAAATTATAAAAAAAAAATAAAAAAAAATAATAAAAATAAATAAAATAATAATAAATAATAATTAAAATAATGCTAAATATATTATGCTAATAATAATGCTATTAATGCTAATAATTATGCTATTAATGCTAATAATAATGATATTAATGCTAATAATTATGCTATTCATGCTATTAATAATGTTATTATATAATATTTAATGCTAATAATGCTATATTAATGCTATTTATGCTAATAATAATGCTATTATCTATTAATAATGCTATTAATGCTATTATTTATGCTATTAATGCATTAATGTAATAATCTATTAATGGTATTATTAATGCTATTAATGCTAATAATAATGCTATTAATGCTATAATAATGTTTATACTATTATTTAATGCTAATAATTCTATTATTAATGCTATTTATGCTAATAATAATGCTCTTAATGCTATTAATAATGCTATTAATGCTATTATTATGCTATTAATGCTAATATTTATCTATTAATGGTATTATTAATGCTATTAATGCTAATAATAATGCTATTAATGCTATTAATGCTAATAATAATGCTATTAATGCTATTAATAATTTATTAATCTATTATTAATGCTAATAATGCTATTATTAATGCTATTAATGCTAATAATAATGCTATTAATAATGCTATTAATTCTATTAATTATGCTATTAATGCTATTAATGCTAATAATTTATCCTATTAATGGTATTATTAATGCTATTAATGGTAATAATAATTAATTAATGCAATGTATTAATGCTAATAATAATGCTATTAATGCTATTAAAATGCTATTAATGCTATTAATGCTAATATTTATCCTATTAATGGTATTATTAATACTATTAATGCTAATAATAATGCTATTAATGCTAATAATAATGCTATTAATGCTATTAATAATGCTATTAATGCTATTATTTATGCTATTAATGCTAATATTTATCCTATTAATGGTATTATTAATGCTATTAATGCTAATAATAATGCTATTAATGCTATTAATAATGTTAAATTACTACTATTATTAATGCTAATAATTCTACTATTAATGCTATTTATGCTAATAATAATGCTATTAATGCTATTATTTTATGCTATTAATGCTAATATTTATCCTATTAATGGTATTATTAATGCTATTAATGCTAATAATAATGCTATTAATGCTATTAATGCTAATAATAATGCTATTAATGCTATTAATAATGTTATTAATCCTATTATTAATGCTAATAATGCTATTATTAATGCTATTAATGCTAATAATAATGCTATTAATAATGCTATTAATTCTATTAATTATGCTATTAATGCTATTAATGCTAATATTTATCCTATTAATGGTATTATTAATGCTATTAATGGTAATAATAATGCTATTAATGCTATTAATGCTAATAATAATGCTATTAATGCTATTAATAATGCTATTAATGCTATTAATGCTAATAATTTATCCTATTAATGGTATTATTAATACTATTAATGCTAATAATAATGCTATTAATGCTAATAATAATGCTATTAATGCTATTAATAATGTTATTAATGCTAATAATGCTATTATTAATGCTATTAATGCTATTATTAATTCTATTAATGCTAATAATAATGCTATTAATGCTATTAATAATGTTATTAATGCTATTATTAATGCTACTAATGCTATTATTAATTTTATTAATGCTAATAATAATGCTATTAATGCTATTAATAATGTTATTAATGCTATTATTAATGCTACTAATGCTATTATTAATTTTATTAATGCTATTAATAATGCTATTAATGCTATTATTTATGCTATTAATGCTAATATTTATCTTATTAATAGTATTATTAATGCTATTAATGCTAATAATAATGCTATTAATGCTATTAATGCTAAGAATAATGCTATTAATGCTATTAATAATGTTATTAATGCTATTATTAATGCTAATAATGCTATTATTAATGCTATTAATGCTAATAATAATGCTCTTAATGCTATTAATAATGCTATTAATGCTATTAATTATGCTATTAATGCTATTAATGCTAATATTTATCCTATTAATGGTATTATTAATGCTAATAATGCTATTAATAATGCTATTAATGCTAATAATAATGCTATTAATGCTATTAATACTGTTATTAATGCTCATAATACTGCTAATAATGCTATTAATACTGCTATTAATGCTAATAATAATAGTATGGCTTATATTATTGCTATTGATAATGCGATTATTATTTAAAAATCTTTAAAAAAACAATAAACATATTTTAGATACCCGATGCATTTCCATCAGCCTAACAGCTATAACTACTATAATCAAATTAAGGCACGTTCTAGAATCCCGATGCATTTGCATCGGGCTCACAGCTAGTAGACAGCATAATACAATATAAAGAGGACCATATAAAGCTAACACTCACCTATACATGTCAGATAATGCTTCCCAAGGTGCCGCAGGTGTGGGGACCTCAGTTGCTCTTCATACACCGACCCACCAGGCACCTTGGGAAGCATTGTCTGACATGTATAGGTGAGTGTTAGCTTTATATGGTCCTTTTTATATTGTATTATGCTGTCTACGAACACATCAGAAATTTAAAAATATGTAGACTAGGACATTCTATCTGAGACATTCCTTGGCATGGAAGAGTGGCTCAAGAGATTATTTCGGTTTCGGTAATCTTTTGCGAAATGTCTCTATTTGTATGCAGTATGGTAGTGAAAGGTGTACTTACACATTTATTTTTTCAGCAATTTTTGGCTGTGCTGGCTCCCCCTGTTTTTTTTCTGGTATGACTTAGTGGCTGACCACCACTTGCCTTGCACGCCAGATATTGTCTGTTTTCCATCTGCATTGACTCAAGTATTTTTAGTAACTGTTCACACAGTTACCTCTTCCTGCCCTCAGGCTAGTTTATTGGAGCTTCACTCACCTGAACTTGACTTGCTTTTACCCTTAACCTCTTTACGACCAATGACGAGTATACTCGTCATGAAAAGCTGTCAGTTCCCGCATCATGACGAGTATACTCGTCATGGCTTTGAACTGTCACTGCTCCTAAACGAACAGTGACAGCTCAAATCTAAAAGCTGTCATTGACAGCCAAGGGTTAGGGGCAGAGGTGTGGGCACCCCTGTTAACCCCTTCACCCCCCCCCCCTCCCCAATCACACTTATCTGCCGGCGGGCTGCACCGCACCCGCCGGCAATGAGCTGCTGCTCCAGCTCCCCTGTCTCCTGTCCCCGCCCCTGTGTCCAGAGCCCCTGTGTCCTGGTGCCCCCCCCCTGTGTCCTGAGCCCCCTGTGTCCTGTCCCCGTCCCCTGTGCAGCCCCCCCTGCAGCCCGTCCATCCCCGCCCTCCACCCGACATAGTTTATCTGCCAGCGGGCTTATGCGCCCGCGGGCGAAGCTGCAGGGCCCCCTCCTCCTCCCCAGCCCCCGATCCTTGGTCCCCAGCCCCCAGTGCCCAGTGCCCAGCCCCCGGTACTCGGTCCCCGGCCCCCGGAACTCGGTCCCCAGCCCCGGAACTCGGTCCCCAGCCCCGGTCCCCAGCCCCGCTCACCTATCCCGGCGGCTGCACGCTCGGTCTCCTCTGCAGTCCGGTGTGGCTCCTCTTCTCAGGGGCTCCTCCTCCTCATCGCTGGGTAAGTATGAATGAATGAATGAATGAATTGATGGATGTGTGCATACGTGGATGTGGATGTACGTGGATGTGTGCGTGGATGTCAGCACGTGGATGTGCGTACGTGGATGTGCGTACGTGGATGTGTGTGAATGTGGATGTACGTGGATGTGTGTGTGGATGTTCGTGGATGTCAGCATGCGTGGATGTGTGTGCGTGGTTGTGTGGATGTCAGCACGTGGATGTGCATACGTGGATGTGCGTACGTGGATGTGCGTACGTGGATGTGTGTGAATGTGTGTGCGTGGATGTGTGCGTACGTGGATGTGTGCGTACGTGGATGTGCGTGGATGTGGATGTACGTGGATGTGTGTGTGGATGTGCGTGGATGTCAGCATGCGTGCGTGGATGTGTGCATGCGTGGATGTGCGTGCGTGGTTGTGTGCATGCGTGGATGTCAGCACGTGGATGTGCGTACGTGGATGTGCGTACGTGGATGTGCGTGGATGTGCGTACGTGGATGTGCGTACGTGGATGTGTGTGAATGTGCGTGCGTGGATGTGTGCGTACGTGGATTTGTGCGTACGTGGATGTGCGTGCGTGGATGATGGGTGCATAGGTGGATGGATGGGTGCAACAAGGGATCAAGTGTCCTCTTGTTATAGTCTCTGGGATCATAGCCTTGGTGCACTGTTTAACTGATCATTGTCATACAGTGCACCATAACTCTGACCCCTGAGACTGTAGGAAGAGGACACTTGATCCCTTGCTGCAGTCTCTGGATTGAGCAGAGGAGATCGAGCGTCGTGGGACCTTCGTTGTGGACTACGTCGGAGGCGATCGAGCGTCGTGGGACCTTCGTTGTGGACTACGTCGGAGCAATCGAGCGTCGTGGGACCTTCGTTGTGGACTACGTCGGATCTTTATAATAAAGATGGAGTCCGAATTTTGTTTGTGGTTTTTTTTCAAATAAAAAGATTTTTCTATGTGTGTATTTTCTGACTATTTACCAGAGATTCCTAATGGCGGGTCTAACATTGGCCCTATATTATGAATCTCGGGCTTAGTGCCAGCTGCCAATAAAAAGCTGGCATTAACCCCTTTATTACCCAGTTTGCCACCGGCACCAGGGCAACTGGAAGAGCATGGGTACAGCGCCAGAAAATGGCGCTTCAATGAATGCGCCATTTTCTGGGGCGGCTGCGGGCTGCAATTCGCAGCATGGGGGGCCCAGAACGCTTGGGCCTTTCCATGCTGAGGATTCCAGCCCCCAGCTGCCAAGTTGTACCTGGCTGGACCAAAAATATGGCGGAGCCCTACGTCATTTTTTTTTTCTAGAATTAGTTCTAGAAATAAAAAAAAATAGGCTTCGCTGTATTTTTGGTTGCAGCCAGGTACAACGAGGCAGCTGGGGGTTGCTGGCAGTCTGTAGCTGCCAAGTTGTACCTGGCTGGACCAAAAATATGGCGGAGCCCTACGTCATTTTTTTTTTCTAGAATTAGTTCTAGAAATAAAAAAAAATGGGCTTCGCTGTATTTTTGGTTGCAGCCAGGTACAACGAGGCAGCTGGGGGTTGCTGGCAGTCTGTAGCTGCCAAGTTGTACCTGGCTGGACCAAAAATATGGCGGAGCCCTACGTCATTTTTTTTTTCTAGAATTAGTTCTAGAAATAAAAAAAAATGGGCTTCGCTGTAGTTTTGGTTGCAGCCAGGTACAACGAGGCAGCTGGGGGTTGCTGGCAGTCTGTAGCTGCCAAGTTGTACCTGGCTGGACCAAAAATATGGCGGAGCCCCACATCATTTTTTTTTCCTAGAATTAGTTCTAGAAATAAAAAAAAGCCTTTGCTGTATTTGTAGCCAGCCAAGTACAACTTGGTAGCTGGCTGACTGGAATCCTCAGCGTGGAGAGACTCAAATGTTGTGGGTCCCCCACGCTGCAAATTTCAACCCACAGCCACCCAAGAAAATAGCGCATTCATTAGAGGCGGCATTTTCTGGTGCTGTACCCCAACTCTACCAGTTGCCCTTGTGCTGGTGGCACACGGGTTCTCCATATGCGACATGGTGTCCGCTAACAATTTCAATAGAAAATTAGCTCCAATTGTTAGCGGAAACCATGTCGGGTATGGAGAGCCCCTCCCTGTGTGCCTGAACATTGGAGCTCCCCCACAAGTGACCCCATTTTGGAAACTAGACCCCCAAAGGAACGTATCTAGATGCATAGTGATCACTTTGAACTCCCAGATGCTTCACAAATTCATCCATAAAAATGAAAAAGCACGTTTTTTTCCACAAAAAGTTTCTTTTTTCATTTTTACGGATCAATTTGTGAAGCACCTGGGGGTTCAAAGTGCTCACTATGCATCTAGATATGTTCCTTGGGTGGTCTAGTTTCCAAAATGAAGTCACTTGTGGGGGAGCTCCAATGTTTAGGCACATAGGGGCTCTTCATATCCTACAAGGTGTCCGCTAACAATTCCAATTGTTAGTGGATACCATGTTGCGTATGGAGAGCCCCTGTGTGTCTCCACATTGGAGCTCCCCCACAAGTGACCCCATTTTGGAAACTAGACCCCTAAAGGATTATATCTAGATGCATAGTGAGCACTTTGAACCCCCAGATGCTTCACAAATTGATCCGTAATAATAAAAAAAGAAATTATTTGTGGAAAAAAAGTGCTTTTTCATTTTTACGGATGAATTTCTGAAGCACCTGGAGGTTCAAAGTGCTCACTATGCATCTAGATATGTTCCTTTGGGGGTCTAGTTTCCAAAATGGGGTCACTTGTGGGGGAGCTCCAATGTGGAGACACACGGGGACCCTCCAAACGCGACATGGTGTCCGCTAACAAATTGAGCTCATTTTCCATTCAAATTGTTAGCGGACACCATGTCGCGTTTGGAGGGCCCCGGTGTGTCTCCACATTGGAGCTCCCCCACAAGTGACCCCATTTTGGAAACTAGACCCCCTAAGGAACGTATCTAGATGCATAGTGAGCACTTTGAACCCCCATATACTTCAGAAATTCATCCGTAAAAATGAAAAAGCACTTTTTTTTCCACAAAAAAATTTCTTTTTTCATTATTATGGATCAATTTGTGAAGCATCTGGGGGTTGAAAGTGCTCACTATGCATCTAGATACGTTCCATTCGGGGTCTAGTTTCCAAAATGGGGTCACTTGTGGGGGAGCTCCAATGTGGAGACACACAGGGACCCTCCAAACGCGACATGGTGTCCGCTAACAATTTGAGCTAATTTTCCATTCAAATTGTTAGCGGACACCATGTCGCGTTTGGAGGGCCCCGGTGTGTCTCCACATTGGAGCTCCCCCACAAGTGACCCCATTTCGGAAACTAGACCCCTTAAGGAACATATCTAGATGCATAGTGAGCACTTTGAACCCCCAGATGCTTCACAAATTCATCCATAAAAATGAAAAAGCACTTTTTTTTCCACACAAATTTTTTTTTTCATTTTTACAGATCAATTTGTGAAGCACCTGGGGGTAGAAAGTGCTCACTATGCATCTAGATATGTTCCTTTGGGGGTGTAGTTTCCAAAATGGGGTCACTTGTGGGGGAGCTCCAATGTGGAGACACACGGGGACCCTCCAAACGCGACATGGTGTCCGCTAACAATTTGAATGGAAAATGAGCTCAAATTGTTAGCGGACACCATGTTGCGTTTGGAGGGTCCCCGTGTGTCTCCACATTGGAGCTCCCCCACAAGTGACCCTATTTTGGAAACTAGACCCCCAAAGGAACATATCTAGGTACATAGTGAGCACTTTGAACCCCCAGATGCTTCACAAATTGATCCGTAATAATGAAAAAATAATTTTTTAGTGGAAAAAAAAGTGCTTTTTCATTTTTACGGATGAATTTCTGAAGCATATGGGGGTTCAAAGTGCTCACTATGCATCTAGATACGTTCCTTCGGGGGTCTAGTTTCCAAAATGGGGTCACTTGTGGGGGAGCTCCAATGTGGAGATACACAGGGACCCTCCAAACGCGACATGGTGTCCGCTAACAATTTGAGCTCATTTTCCATTCAAATTGTTAGCGGACACCATGTCGCGTATGGAGGGTCCCTGTGTATCTCCACATTGGAGCTCCCCCACAAGTGACCCCATTTTGGAAACTAGACCCCCGAAGGAACGTATCTAGATGCATAGTGAGCACTTTGAACCCCCAGATGCTTCACAAATTCATTCATAAATATTAAAAAAAACACTTTTTTTTCACAAAAAAATTCTTTTTGCCTACATTTTTTCAGTTTCACATGGGCAAAGGGATAAAATACATCCTAAAATTTGTTGGGCAATTTCTCCTGAGTACACCGATACCTTATATGTGGTCATAAACCACTGTTTGGGCGCACAGCAGGGCTCAGAAGTGAAGGAGCGCCATTTCACTTTTTGAACGGAAAATTGGCTCTAAAATTCAAATTGCGCTCCCTCCCTTCTGAGCCCTGCCGTGCGCCCAAACAGTGGTTTATGACCATATATGAGGTATCGGTGTACTCAGGAGAAATTGCCCAACAAATTTTAGGATGCATTTTATCCTGTTGCCCATGTGAAAATGAAAAAATTGAGGCTAAAACAACATTTTTGTTACAAAAATAAAAATGTCCATTTTTTCCTTCAACTTTATTTTAGTTCCTGTGAAGCACCTGAAGGGTTAATAATCTTCTTCAATATAGTTTTGAGTAGCTTGAGGGGTGCAGTTTTTGGAATGGTGTCACTTTTGGGTGTTTTCTGTCATGTGCCAACCTCAAAGGGACTTCAAATGTGATGTGGTCACTAAAAAAATGGTTTTGTAAATTTTGCTGGAAAAATGAATAATTGCTGATGAACTTTGAACCCTTATAACGTCCTAACAAATTTTTTTTTTTCTTCCAAAATTGTGCTGATGTGAAGTAGACATGTGGGAAATGTTATTTATTAACTATGTTGTGTCACATACCTCTCTGGTTTAGCAGAATAAAAATTCATAATTTGAAAATTGCTAAATTTTCAAAAGTTTTGCCAAATTTTTTATTTTTTCACAAATAAACGCAAAAATTATCGACCTAAATTTAATACTAACATGAAGCCCAATATGTCACGAAAAAACAATCTCAGAATCGCGAGGATCCGTTGAGGCGTTCCAGAGATATTACCTCATAAAGGGAGAGTGGTCAGAATTACAAAAAATGGTCCGGTCATTAAGCTGCAAAGTGACTCGGTCCTTAAGGGGTTAAGAGCTGGTTGGGTCGGTGAGGGTTAACTGTGAAATAGCCCAAACACTTGTGGTGGAAGCCGCAGGTGTGGGGGCCTCAGTTGCTCTTCATACACTGACCCACCAGGCACCTTGGGAAGCATTGTCTGACATGTATACGTGAGTGTTAGCTTTATTTGGTCCTTTTTATATTGTATTATGCTGTCTATGGACACATCAGAAATTTAAAAATATGTAGAGTAGGACCACTCTATCTGAGACATTCCTTGGTGTGGAAGTGGCTCAAGAGATTATTTTGGTATTCTTTCGCGAAATGTCTCTATTTGCATGCAGTATGGTAGTGACAGGTGTACTTACACATTTATTTTTTCAGCAATTTGTGGCTGTGCTGGCTCCCCCTGTTTTCTTTTTGTGTACCTTAGAGAGTATACAGGTGCTGTAGAAATAGCTGTTTAATATCAGAGTCCTCACTCCACAAAGTACTGTGTACCTTAGAGAGTATATGGGTGCAGTAGAAATGGCTGTTTAATAGCAGAGCCCTCTCTCCAGAAAGTACTGTGTACCTTAGAGAGTATACGGGTACAGTAGAAATGGCTGTTTAATAGCAGAGTTCTCTCTCCACAAGGTACTGTGTACCTTAGAGAGTATACAGGTGCTGTAGAAATAGCTGTTTAATAGCAGAGTCCTCTCTCCATAAAGTACTGTGTACCTTATAAAGTATACAGGTGCTGTAGAAATTGCTGTTTAATAGCAGAGTCCTGTGTCCAGAAAGTACTGGGTACCTTAGAGAGTATACGGGTGCCTGAAACTGCGTCACTGTGAGGTAAAGAGACAGTCTGTATTCCTGTGACGTCGCCACTATTGTGTTAGCGGTAACGTCACCATTTCAATATGGGAGCCAAAGCTGCACTGCTTCGCTCAATGGCTGTGCGCCGACAGCTGCAACCAATGAGCGAAGCGGCAGTCAAATCAGGCACCAAAAGCGCTCATTGGTCGACGTGGTCGGCCGCAACCAATGAGTGCTGTTGGTGCGTGGTTTGAAATACGCTTCCGTGATTGGTTGCCGCTAAGCGTGGTTAACCAATCAGCAAAGCTGCGCAGGGCACTTTTAAATTCAGGCGGCAAAGTCACGCGGCAGCTCTCATTGGATGAGCCGCCCGGCACCTCAGCCAATGAGCACTGGCACGCAAACTTGCTGCCTGAATTTAAATGTGCCCGGCACCACCTTGCTGATTGGTTAACCATGCTTAGCGGTGACCAATCAGGGAAGCGGAATTCAAATTGCCACTATCGCCAGCAACCAATGAGCGCTGTTTTCGCGCTGTTGGAATTCCGCTTCGCTAATTGGTCACCACTAAGTGCAGTCAACCAGTCAGAGAAGCAGTGCGTGCCTTGGCGCCAGACTTAAAATACGCTGAGCGTATCTTCTCTGATTGGTCGCCACGGTTAGCGGCGATCAATCAGAGAAGCGGCGCTAAGTGTAGATTAAATATGGCGCAAGGCTTCTCTGATTGGTCGCAGTGGTCAGCCGCGACCAATCAGATTGAGCGCTGTTGCGCAGGATGCCTGTGTCAGTCCTGACTGTCACTCTTGCATTCTATTCATGAAACAGAAGCTTCAGAATAGGCTCAGGCAATGAGCGCTGGTCATCCTGAGCCTTTTGTTTCATGAATAAAATGCAAGAGCGACAGTGAGGACTGACACAGGCATCCTGCGCAGTAGCGCTCAATCTGATTTATCGCAGTGGTTAGCGGCAACCTGTCAGAGAAGCGGCGCACGCCTTAGAGCCAGATTTAAAACAAGCTGAGCGCTGACTGCACGGCGACCAATCAGCGAGGTGCGATTTAACTCACACGCCGAGACCGCTGATTGGTCGCCGCCAAGGCGCGAGGGGCTTTGCTAAATGGTCACCGCTGGCCGCGTGATTCAAATTACGCGCCAAAAGCGCTCTTGGCGCGTGACCCCGCCTTTGGCGGGGGATTTGAATCCCGGCCGCCATATTGGAATATCCGTGACTTGAGTGTTCCAATATGGCGGTCGGGGCCCTTCCGCTCCATGCTGTGAGCAGCGCTCATCTCCCGGCTGCTTCGGCGGCACGCTCCGAGGCATGGGAGGTTACCGGCGGCTACCATCGGGAGATCAGCAGCTAGCGGTAGCGGTGGCATTGGTGTCACTTTCTCCCGACGCCTATGTCGCTATCCCACAATGGCACCGCGGTGCATTGTGGGATAGCGACATAAGCCCTCGAAGTCTGTGACACACATTATTGGTGATTATATAGTATATATATATATATATACATACAGTTGAACCCATAATTGTACATCCACTATAAAAAAAGCCACATGCATATCTTTTTCACTATCTCACATGATATAAGAATAAACCTTTCCCATATTAGGCCAATTAGAATGACCATATTTATTAATATTTGCCAAGAATGTTTTAAGGCAGTGTTTCTTAACTCCGGTCCTCAGGACCCACCAACAGGTCATGTTTTCAGGATTTTCTTAGTATTACACAGGTGTTAGAATTATCCCCTTTGCAGGTGATTAAACTAACACCTATGCAATACTAAAGAAATCCTGAAAAACAAGATCTGTTGGTGGGTCCTGAGGACTGGAGTTGAGAAACACTGTTTTAAGGCATTTTCATTACTTTCTGACAACTCACAAGTTTACATACATTTTGTTAATATTTAGTAGCATTGCCCTTAAACTGTGTGACTTGGGTCAAACATTTTGGATATCCTTTCACAAGCTTCTCAAAATAGTTGGAATTTGGGCCCATTTTTCCTGACAGAACTGGTGTAACTGAGCCATGCTTGTAGGTCGCCTTGCTTGCATGTAACTTTTCAGCTTTGCCCATAAATTTTCAATTGGTTTGAGATTAGGGTCTAGTGATGGCCATTCTAAAACATTCAGTTTTTTATCCTTAAGCCCCTTTGTAACCAGTTTGCAGTATGCTTCGGGTCATTGTCCATTTGGAAACCCATTTTTGTCCAAGCTTAAACTTCCTGGTTGATGTCTTGAGATATTTCAGTATTGCCACATAATCTTCTTTCCTCAGGATGCTATCTATTTTTTGATGTGCGCCAGTCCCTCCACAACATGATGCATGCTACCTACCTATTTCACAGTCGGGATGGTGTTCTTAGGCTTCCAAGCTTCTCTCCTTTTCCTCCAAGTGTAATTTTGGTGATTAGGGCTAAATAGTTCAATTTTAACTTCGTTAGACAACAGTATATGTCTACAAAAATGTAGGTCTTTATTCCTGTGTGCAGTTGCAAAAAGTAGGCAGGCTTGGAGTAATGGCTTCTTCCTGGTAGAATGGCCATTCAGCCCATATTGATAAAGTACTTATTTCACTGTGGATAATAAACACAATCTTACCAGCTTCTGCCATCATCTTCACAATGTATTTTGCTTTTATCCTCATGTTGATATGTACATGACGAACTATACACACATTCATCTCTGGGACACACTCCTTCCTGAGCAGTATGGTATGGCTTGACATTCCCATCTTGTTTGTATTTGTTTACAATTGTTTGTACAGATGAACGAGGCATGTTTAAGTATCTGGAAATTGCACCTAAGGATGAACCAGACTTGTGCAAGAACATAATTCTCTTCCTGATGTCTTGGCTGATTTCTTTAGACTTTCCCATGATGCTACACAAAGAAGCAGTGTGTTGCAGGTGTGCATTAAAATACGTTCACAGATGTGTGTCCACTTAACTCAGATGTTGCCAATAAACCTATCAGAAGCTTCCAAACACATGACATCATCATATGGACTGTCCCAAATTTTTTAAAGGAATGAATAACGGTGGGAGAGAAAGCGCAATTGGGCCTTATTTGATCAAAATGGTGACAAGTAAGATGAAGGGAAACTGCTCACCTTAGATGGCTGTATCACACACAACCAGTACAAAAGGTTCCAAACAGATGCTGCAGTATCCACAGGCCAGACCAATAGTAGAAAAAATAGAGGAATAATGTGAGATTCAACTGTGCTGCTGTACAATTGACTATATACCAACATATATGCATAATGCAAGTGGATTTATTTAATGCGCTTCAAGGAGTATTCCTCTCCCCTTCATCAGGACATCCACCAATACCTGATGAAGGGTTGAGGAACACACCTTGAATGCTCTGAATAAAGCCACTTACATTTACCTATTTCCTTGGTATATGATCGATTGTACAGCAGTGCAGGTAGACTCCACATATATCCTCTATTTTTCTCAAATTGTTTAAAGTCATAAAAATCTTAGTACATGTAAACTTGAGTCTTTGCAGAAAGCAATAAAAATGTCTTAAAACAGTATTTCTTTTTCATTATTTGTCTCATTATCTTATATTATCTGGCATTATATATATATATATACATATATATATCTGCATGTGGATCCAATTTCACACACACATAAATAAATTATATATATACACATATATATATATATATATATATATATATATATATATATATATATATATAAATATACAGTATAAAAAAAAAATGAACAGCGCTCAGCAAATAAGGCTCATACTTCTCCTGTTTATTGGCTCATAACGACCACAATGTTTCGGCAGCAGATTTCTGCCTTTCTCAAGCAGTGTCTTCTCAAGACACTGCTTGAGAAAGGCAGAAATCTGCTGCCAAAACATTGTGGTCGTTATGAGCCAATAAACAGGAGAAGTATGAACCTTATTTGCTGAGTGCTGTCCATTTTTTGGATTTTTGTATACAATAGCATTTGAACACTGCGTAGGACCTTGCACCAAACTGTTAGCTCAGTGCTCTGGAATTTTTCTTTCTTTCCTATATATATATATTTATTTTATTTATGTGTGTGTAAAATTGTATCCACATGCACATATTAATTACAGTACAAGAGTAATATATTCATCTTGTCATGTATTGTTCCATAATATAATAGCATGTTTCCAGAGATGGAATGCTAAATATTGCTATTAGTTTGCAAACTAAAAGAAAATAATGTGCTGTATGTAGAAATCAAAATACACTAAAATACACTACCAATGAACATGAAGTAAAACGTATGGCTGTTGAAATTGAGACTGACTAGAATGACTGATTCCCCACTTGCACATGCTTAATATATATGCACAAAACTTGTCAGCAAATGTTACCCTTTCAACCTGATTCTTAAATCCAGCCTCTGCCGATTTGATGCTATAAATTCACAAAGTGAGCTATTGCTAGAATGTGTTTATACATTCTTTGACTGGATTAAGGACTATCTGACTTTATTGAGGACATATGCAATGGCTGTGATTTCTTTTATAGGTGACAGATTTACTGGAACATGCAGGCCAGGACTGTCCACCGGGATGATTCATGGTGCTGCATGACCTCACTTAAACAGCCACATTTCTGTGCTGAAAAAGTGAAGATACTTGCTATTATCCAGAATGCTTCTGAAAAACACGATACCTGCTGCTTTTTCTAACACATTATTGGATGTAGGGATGCGGCAGTGCTGAATTTATCGTTTTATTGTTTCTTTTACTGTTCTTTGAACACAACTTGGTAGGCTTCTAGTTTCATAATAGTCCTATGCTTGACTAATCCTTGCTATACTGCAACTACATCTATAATCAGTGCAATTTCAATTATGTTAGTATATATAGTAATGATCACAACCGGTATTTATCAAGCTCAAAACAATCCCAAAATATGGTACATCTAAAAGTAGAATAACGAGTAATGAAGACTAGTGAGTGTCAAATAATTAAACAACCTATTGATTCCTTTAAATAATAATTACAATTAGGGAGGAGCGAGTACTGCAATAATCGGACTTGCTATACTCACAACGAGTAGGTCCCGGTACTTGGTACTCGCTGGGAGTATAGTGAGTCCAATGGAAGTGAATGGGCAGGCGAGTACTTTCGCAGTGTATCTATATATATATATATATATATATATATCTATGCACTAAAAGTGAATAAAAGTTAAAAAATAAAAAAATATCATACTTACCTATCCAATGGCTGCACCAGGACCAGCAAAGCAGACATCCAATTAACGAGAAGGACCTGTGAGTCTGACAGCCAATAAGATGGCTGGTAGCGATCTGGCCAATCAGATGGCCCGACGTCATAAACCACGTGATTGCTACCAGCCACCTGATTGGCCAGATTGCCATGTCTTGAATGTGCATCAATGACCTGGCAATCTGACCAATCAGGTGGATGGTAGCAATCACGTGGTTTGTGACGTCTGGCTATCTGATTGGCCAGATCACTACCAGCCATCTTATTGGCTGTCAGACTTGCAGGTCCTTCTCATTGATCGGATGTCTTCTTTGCTGGTCCCGATGCAGACATCCGATAGGTGAGTATGATAATTTTTTACATTTTTTAACAACTTTTATTCACTTTTAGTGCAGTTTAGTAGTGTATCTATAGATATACTGCGAAAGTGAAAGGACTACTCGCTACTCCTGAGTAATCACAAGAAACTTGATGAGTAGCGAGTAGCCCGAATATCGTTACTATTCGGCGAGTACCGAATAGTAACGATTCTACTCGCTCATCCCTAATTACAATATGTGATGTAGGAGGATTGTCAAAGTAGGAGCACATCATTAGGTATATATAGAAAACCATCCGTATGTGTTAGAACTTTTTCAGATGAACATATATCTTGTCCTGTCTGTATGACAAAGTGATTGCATACAGACAAGCACGATGACTGCTGCAAGTGAGTGTGGTAGGTTACTTGAACATTTTAACAGACAGTCCGATGGATTGAATGTAAAAAAATGGTATCATGCACAACTTTGATTTGTTTTCTGGGTCAGTCTCACCTCGCCCATTATAAGACAATGGGTGTACAAACATACATTGATGGCCATAAGTATTGGCACTCTTAAAATTGTTCCAGAAATTGAAGGATTTCTCCAAGAAAATTATCGCATTTGGAAATGATTTGTTATACATTTGTTTATTTTATTTGTGTACATTGGAATTACATAAAAAAACATAGTTGCACATAAAACCTGTTAAATATCGACATATGTGCGTAATTATCACCATGTGTGAATTATTGAGAAAAGACAGAAAAGTATTGTATATATAAAAAAAATATAGAATTTGGTTTATTCCAAAACGAAATGCGGTTGCATATGCTATTTTGCATAATAACAAAGAAAAAGTTATTGTCCTTTAAAACTAATTATAGTCTATTTCATCTGTGTCTCCTGGAGACTATCTGTTTCTTATTGAGGTAGCCACATTTCCAAGGGCAAATGGCTTCTGCCTGGCAGGAAGGATCTGTTAGGCTAGGGTCACACATAAGCCCTGGATCCGTTATTGGCATCCGTTTTTCAACTTAGAATTTGTTGAAAAACCAATCCGTTAACGGATCCATAGGCCCCAATGCAAAAAACGTAATGTCAAAAAAAAGTGCACTAAAAAAAGCTATGCATTTTTGTAACGGACGCTAAAAACACTGCTAGCAGCGTTTTTGGGTGCAGTAAAAAAGCACATACTCTTTTCTTTAACATGGGGCTCTATGGGAAACGCATCCGTTAACGCATGGTACCATCCGTTAACGCATACGTTAACGCATAGCATTTTTAAGATCCAAAAATGGCAATTTACAAAAACCATATAAGGTTTTCAAAATCAGAAAAACTGAGGGTACCGTCACACCAGATGACATCGCCAGAGATATCGCAGGCAACGCACGGGAGCATGCACATTTTTGGTACCCCGCCAGCGTCGCCATCACGTGTTTACACGCGGCGATACCTCCGACTACGCTTTGGCGATGTTTCAGGCGACGTCGCTGTTGGGGTGTCTAGAAATCCCAGTAGGGATCCTGTAACATGGAAGCCTATGGCTCCCATCGCCTGTAACATCACCAATCGCGATGTTACACGGGGCGATGCATACAGATCACCTGAGAGTGGCTCTCTTGTTTCACAGCAGTGCTCTAAAACCAGATGACCACTCTCAGCCGATTTTTCGTTGCAAAATCCCCACTTTACATGGGGCGACTTGCCGCCAAGAATGCTGATAGGCCACGCCCCTGCGTCACCTGCGAAATCGCCGGCAATGTCACTTGGTGTGACGGTATGCTGACTCCCAAGTGTGACCCCAGCCTTACATGTCCATCTGATGTCCAGCAAGGAAAGAGTGAGTGAGAGCCCAGAGCCCCCCTTTCATTGATTCCTTTATACTGTAACTCTTTTCTAACAGGTGTTCATACTATCTACGGAAGCTAATAGACCGTACTGTCTGTTACCTCATTAAAGCTAAATATATATGTATAGCCTGTATGTACAGTCTGAGTACATTTGTTCATGTCAGAAATATATGAATATAGATATGTACTTGAAAATATACTATTACTTTGGTAATTATACCCAAAAAATATTTTACAATACAAATAAGGTCAACTATGTTTTAACAATCCTTCCTGTTTGAGGAATTCAAACATCAATTGATTTGATCCCTCAAAATTGATTCATTAATACCATAATAGTAATTTAGTGTCCATAATATCAATAAAAATCCATGATAATATAATATTAATAGTAATGATAATCATCATTATCAACATAATAATCTTACTTCATGATATAATCAGTAATGTAATGTGGATTCATGTTATGGTAAGCCATGGATTGCAAAACGAATACCATAATTATACTATCCTGTTCTAATTGAAGCAATTGGAGCGGATCTGTCATCCTTTGTCATCAGGTAGCATTTTCTCATCTTCATCTGATGATTCTCTTCGAAATAAGCATAGTCTTTTTGATAATAGCATCTTTCAAAGGAGTTATTGCATATAGATATTGCACAGTTCTTTATTGTAAAGTCCTTATTTTTATTAGTGTTTATTTGGTAGAAAGACAATGTCCGTGATGTAACATCTGTGCAATGTTGGCTGGACTTAGGCGGCCGTCACACGGTGCAATATCTTGAACGATATCGTTTAAGCGATCTGCTTTTTGATCACTTAAGCGATATCGTTTGTGCATCGCTACGTGCGATCAAGCGATTTTACAATGTAAAATCGCTTGATCGTGACATCGCAGATATGAGAGCCGGAGCTCATATCAAGCGATGAACGCTTGAACAATCTGCTTCATCGTGGTGTGTGACACCACGATGAACGATCTCCCAGCAGCAGAGCCTATGCTGGGAGATGGTATCTATGGTAAACTTCGGGTTACTAAGCGCCACGCGATGCCTAGTAACCCGATGTGTACCATAGTTACCAGCGATCTCGCTGGTCCACATCGCTGGTGAGTCTGTCTGTGTGACAGCTCACCAGCAATGTGAACGATATTGTTAGCGATCGCGCGTGCACGTGATCGCTTACAATATCGTTCAAGATATTGCACCGTGTGACGGCCGCCTTACTCTGAGTCACTTCTGGAATCCTCCGCGCTGCCTCTTATCATTTCTGGAGCAGGTGACGTCTTTGGTCAGCATAGCAAGAGTTAACGTTGATAGACAGTAATCATACACAGAACAGTCCTTAATGCACACAATAGGTCACAGTGCAGTGAAGCTTTGCACCGGATCAGAACAAACCTTATAAAGGCACAGTCCATTTTGGCATCATGGGATCATCATCCTCTGCAATCCTGGTCAGCGCTTTGAGAATGAATGAGTTATGAACAAATGAATGAATGAATGTGATGATAGTCTTTTTTATGACTTTATAAGAACAGAGTCTGTTATTGAATGAAACTTTTAAAACTCCTGAATTTTGTTTTTCTTCTTGCAACTTTTGAAAGTCAATTGTCATAGAAATAATATAAAGTCTTTGTTTATTAAAATGTAACAATCTTTACTATTATTCTGGAATCTCGATTGTAGTCTTCTTTCACTATTGTATACCAAATTTGGCAATTTTCCTAACCTAGACATCATATTTCACCAAAGCAATCAATAATACCCATATCATTAGTATCAACAGAATATGAATATAATTGATGTTCAAAATAATAATAATACAATACTGTATAATAATATATTATCAATCATGCGTTTCATGCAATATGACATTCTTACGTAATGGGTGTACTTAACCTGCAACCTGTAAGTGTCAGTGTATTTCGATATATTAAGCCTACATTTTGTATATAATTAGTCCCCAAGTTTTATCATTTGAACATATGAATAAATATTGAGTTGTTCGTTATATATATATATATATATATACATATATATATATATATATATATATATATATATATGTGTGTATTAAATCTGATAATACTGATAATGTATAGCCTTAAATTTAAATAAATGAGTAGATTGATCAATAAATGAAAGAAATTTCCCTTGGAGAATTCAAACTTTGCTTACTGAATTTAAACTTTTCCTTCTCTTTTGTATGTATGAATAACCTTCTCTTCTCAAATAACACAATAATTCTATGGCAGACATTACTCTTTTAAGATTTTCATATGTTTTCTTAATCTAGATGTTAAAATTAAATTTTTAATTAAAAAAATAAAGAATTAATAAAAATCAAATTTAAAAAATCATGATAAAGATATAAAAAATGACAAAAATGGGTATTTTCTGAAAAAAATGAAAGTAAGTCAAAATTTAAAATGATAAGAATATTCCTATTAAAAATATAAATATGCAAAGACTAATAAAACATGAAAAATAAGAATAATTAAAAATAATTAAGATTGATAATAAAAAGAAGAATACTAATTAAAAATAAAATAAAATAAGGCCTTTGTTTGCATGAATGACAGATTTTTTGTATTGATAATGTATACCCTTAATTTCTTCATACTTTGTGTGACCATATATTTGTCTCATTATTGAATTATCAAAATAATTTAATCATATCTCTAATATCTTTTACTTTACTATATATATAAAATATTGTTATAATGTATCATTCTATTTTATTATCTCTAATAATCATACCATTGTACCTTATTAATATTTTTTCATTTATCAAATCTGTGGAAAATGCATTGGAAATGTATTACCCAAATGTAATAATATAATCATGAAATATACATATATATTTTACTTTCATATCATGAGATATGATTTAATGAAATCATTCATATGTGAAAACCAAATTAAAGATAATTATTTGTTAATCCTTTGGATACATTTTCAGTATCAACCTTATATCATGTATTTGTTTGAAAATAAAATATTTACCTATTAATGTTTAATTACATTTTTTTTGCTATTAATGTTTAAAAAGAAAATATTTATCTATGAATGGATCCATTATAAAAAATCTAAAGTCTTATAAAATTTAGAAATATCAAATAATTATTCTAATAATGTGAATGAATTATCTTTATGTGTTTACTTAATTAATTCAAATACGAAAATGAATTTTGTGTAAATCATTTTTCAGCTCTTTCCCCTAAAATTCAACTTATTGATTCATTTCATTTCTCCACGCAACCAACTTTCCTGCTTCTCATCCGCGGTCATCAGTCACTCGAGGACTCTCTCAGACATCCACACATGCATTCTAACTTGCTATGACAACTGTTCCTCTCACATAGACATGTTCCTCACAAGGACAATTTTAGCACTGAACATTTACCACCAGGTTTTTGACGCAAGTCATGACTACAAAATTATTTTAAATCAACTAATTCTTGATGCATCAAAAAAAATGTTACTTTAAATTTCCGTCCAAAACATATAACATTAACAAACCATATACCGGTATATCGATACGGACACATAAGTCATCTATTTTTGATACAAGGTCGTAATTTTACCACCAAAGAATAAAGTTTCGGAGAAGAAAGGAAAAGATCAGGGGGTTAAGTTTTTGGGTTCCCTCTAAAGGCCACGTGACACGCTTCAATATCGATCAAGATATCGCCTGCAAAGTCACGTGATCGAGATCATTAGAACAATTTTGCGATATCGCTTTTGTGGTGTCACAAGCATAGATCTTTTTAACGATTTTACATTTGGCAACGCACTAGCCATCCAGCGCACAACCCACCGATCGAGGCCAGCCAGTGTCAGGAATAGGCGAAATCGTCAATGAGATAATTTACACGGTGTCACACAGCATGATGCTGCGGATCGTTCACACAACCATTGCTTGATTTGAGGTCCTGAACTCAAATCTTCAACCAAACAATCAAACGATTTTTCATTGCAGGATCGCTCGGTTACACGTCACGACGCACGAACAATATTTTTATTATTATTATTATTATTATTAATTTATATAGCGCCATTATATTCCATGGCGCTTTACATGTTAAAAAAGGCAGACTAGGACAAGTAACATAGTAACAATACAAGTAACAATAAATGTTGACAATTCAGTTGTACAGAAACAAGAGGGAGAAAATCCTGTCCACAAAGGCTCACAGTCTACGAGGGGCGAGTGGGGATACAGTAGGAGGGGGAAATTCCAGTCATGAAGCAGTGTGGTTGACCGGATCTTATTGCAGGTGGTAGGCTTGGCGGAACAGGTGGGTCTTCAGGCTTCTTTTGAAAGTTCCCAGGGTAGGAGAATGTCTGATGTGTTGGGGCAGTGAGTTCCAGAGTATAGGTGAAGCACTGGAGAAATCCTGTATGCGGTTGTGTGAAGAGGAGATGAGGGGGGAGTAGAGGAGAAGCTCTTGGGAGGATCGCAGGTTGCGTGAGGGTAGGTAACGGGAGACCATGTCAGAGATGTTTGGAGGGGACAGGTTGTGAATGGCTTTGTATGTCATGGTTAATGTTTTAAACCAGGATCTCTGGGAAGCAGGGAGCCAATGAAGGGCTTGGCAGAGGGGGGAGACAGGGGAGTAGCGGGGAGACAGATGGATTAGGCGGGCGGCGGAGTTCAAGATAGATTGGAGAGGTGCAAGGGAGGTATTAGGGAGGCCGGTGAGCAGGAGGTTGCAGTAATCGAGGCGGGAGATGATGAGAGCGTGAATAAAGGTTTTGGCGGTGTCGTGGTCAAGGAAAGTGCGAATCCTATAGATGCTTTTGAGCTGGAGTCGGCAGGAGGTGGAGAGGGCCTGGATGTGGGGCTTGAAGGAGACGGAAGAGTCAAGGATAACCCGAGGCACTTGGCATGGGGGACTGGAGAGAGAGAGCAGTCGTTGACGACGATGGATAGGTCAGGTAGTGAGGGGGAAGACTATGAACTCGGTTTTGTCCATGTTCAGCTTAAGGAAGCGAGCAGAGAAGAAGGATGAGATGGCGGACAGGCAGTGTGGAATTTTGGATAGAAGGGAGGCGATGTCAGGACCAGACAGGTAGATTTGGGTGTCGTCGGCGTAGAGGTGATATTGGAGGCCATGGGACTCAATGAGTTGCCCTAGACTGAGAGTGTAGATTGAGAACAGTAATGGTCCAAGAACCGAGCCCTGGGGGACCCCGACAGATAGGGGGTAGGGCGAGGAGGATGTGTGGGAGTGGGTGACGCTGAAGGTGCGGTCCGTTAAGTATGAGGAGATCCAAGAGAGGGCAAGGTCCGTGATGCCAAGAGATTCCAGGATCTGTAGTAGAAGGGAGTGGTCAACAGTGTCGAAGGCGGCTGACAGGTCGAGGAGGAGGAGGACAGAGTAGTGGCGCTTGCTTTTGGCAGTCAGTAGGTCATTTGTGACTTTGGTCAGGGCTGTTTCAGTGGAGTGGAGTGGTCGGAAGCCAGATTGCAGGCGGTCAAAGAGGGAGCAGGAGGAGAGGTGAGAGGACAGCTCAGAGTGGACGTGCTGTTCAAGTAGTTTAGAGGCAAAAGGGAGGAGAGATATAGGGCGGTAGTTGGAGACAGTTGTGGGATCGAGGGAGGGTTTTTTGAGGATGGGTGTGATCAAGGCGTGTTTGAAGGCTGAGGGGAAGGTGCCGGTGGTGAGTGATAGGTTGAAAAGATAAGTTAGGGCTGGGATGATAACGGAGGTGAGGTTGGGAATGAGGTGGGATGGGAGCATGTCATGGGCGCTGGTGGTGAGGTGTGATTTTGATAGGAGGGAGGAGAGCTGGTCTTCAGTTATAGGGGGGAAGCAGTTGATGGAAGTAGAGGGCAGTATAGGTGAAAGGGGAGGCTGTGGGGACAGTGGATCAAAGCTGTCTCTGATTCTGTCAATCTTTTCTTTGAAGAAGGAGGCAAAGTCTTCTGCAGAGATAAGGGGAGAGGGAGGGGGAGCAGGCGGGCGGAGAAAGGAATTGAAGGTTTTGAAAAGTTACTTGGGATTGTGGGACAGGGAGGTTATTAGGGATAAGAAGAAGGTTTGTTTGGCGGTGGCAAGTGCAGTCTTGAAGGCGATGAGGGACTGTTTGAACAGTGCAAAATGCTCAGTGGAAGGTGATTTTTTCCATCGCCTCTCGGCGACCCTGGATGCCCGTCTCAGGTCTTTAGTGAGGGTGGTGTGCCAGGGTTGCCTATTAGTGCATGGAGCGTGGTGTGTGAGGGGGGCTGCTAGGTCGAGTGCCTTGGTTAATGTGGTGTTGTAGAGGGTGGTGGCAGTGTCTGTGTCACGTATAGATGTTATGTTGGCGAGAGGGAGAAGGGATTCTGAGAGTGAGTGTAGATCAAAGTGTTTTAGGCTTCTGCGGGGATGATCAAGTTTGCGGAGAGGAGGTGATGTAGTAGGGGAGGAGAGGGCGGAGAAGGTCAGCAGATTGTGGTCAGACAGGGTGAGGGTTGAGTTTGTGAGATTAGTAAGGGAGCAAAGACGGGAAAAGATGAGATCCAGCGTGTGGCCATCTTTGTGGGTGGCAGAGGAGGACCATTGGGAGAGCCCGAAGGAGGAGGTCAGGGAAAGAAGTTGACAGGCAGTTTGGTGGGCAGTGTCAATGGGGATATTGAAATCGCCCATAATGATGGTGGGGATGTCAGTAGAGAGGAAATGAAGTAGCCAGGTGGTAAAGTGGTCGAGGAAAGTGGGGATGGATCCAGGGGGGCGGTAGATGACGGTTAGCTGGAGGTTACAGGGGGAGAAGATGCAGACAGAGTGGGCTTCGAAAGATGGGAGACTAACAGAGGGGGGTAATGTCGCTTAAGCGATTAAAAAAAAGTGTTGTTTAAGCAATATTGTTAACGATATTGAAGCGTGTGATTCTGTGATACAAAGTAGCAGCTGTGTCACATGCTTCCGTTTTGAAAAGCTGGAAAGATAAAAGAAATAATATTAGAACCTAATTCATATGTCTTATCTATTGACTATAATAAAATACTAAATATTATTGCTTTTTCCTTCATCAGAGGCAACAATATATTAATGAATTAAATCAAATTTTTCATTGTACGAAACATGTATATAACTTAATAATTTCATAACTTTACTAATAATAGCAAATAATACACATATATACACATACATATACCGTGTATTATATATATATATATATATATATATATATATATATATATATATATATTTATATACATAGAAACATATGAAAGTTTATCAAACTTATATAATCCCTAAGATGCTATCATGAGTAACCAAGAATATCAATAATTTAATCATTTTTCCCAAAGCCTAGGTCACATCTTATCTCTTTGTCAAAAAGGTTGTTTGTCATGTTCTGTTTCGGGAACCTAATTTTAAAACTCATGTCAATGAGACTCTTCATATGGTAACCCTCCAGTTGCTGTTCCACATCAAACCTGTCACAAGCCTCCTGTCCTTTCAAAGTGAAAATGGCAGAACATGGTTTTGTGCGGTTATAAAAGTGATATGAAATATGCAGTTTTCTACAAACTTCATACACTTTGTCATGAAAACCATTCAGTTTGGGGAAGTTCGTAGAATAGAAAGCAATTTTGTTATTGCATTTTGATTTGTCTGATTTTACATAATTCTTATATTTTCCTTTTCTGTCCTGACATCTGCCAGTATCCAACAATTTTGTATATTCATATAGGTTTGGCTTCAATGAAGCCATTAAACGTATATTGGGATCTAAAAATCTGAATTTTGCCACAAAATTCCTCAGTAAAACCCTGACAGCAGGAAGAAGACACAAATTGTAAGAAAGAAAAATTCTAACAGAACATTACAGGTATTATTATATGCAAAACTATTGGACTTGTAAAAGGTGGTGGAGATTATGCTATATGTAGTGATTAATCAAATATCTCCAATAGCTATAGGTTACTAAGCCTGGTTTCACACTGCAGTTTTATCACTGATCATTGTCCATCCAGTTTGTGTGCCAAAACCCGGAGAGGAACCAGGAGAGGAACTTGCAGAGAAAAACTAAAATTGAAAGATTGACACCTGTTCTGAGTTTTGGAGACACTCCTGGTTTTGGCACACAAACTGGATGGAACCTGATCAGTGAAAATCCTGCAGTGTGAAACCAGCCAAAGAAATAAGGACAGATGCAAGAAAACAACAGAAAAGGAAATCACCTAGAGGTAAGGAGAGCACATAGGTTATACTTAGAAATAAGTATTTAAACAGGAATAAAAGACTAATAGAATAATCCTTGTAGAACCCCTCATAAGGATAGAAGAATTTCAATCCACCATGAAATAAAAATACAACATAAGAATATAAACCAAGGAACATACCATAGAAAAACATAGAAATCTATACAAAGAAGAGGCATCCAACATACAGAAGAACTCCTACAATTTTAACAATTTTATTTTTATTTTTTTAAAAAAAATGTGTAATATTTTTATCTTTAGAATAAGAAATAACATTTTAATAAACATCCAGTTGATGGTTAACCAAGTACAGTGAATTGACTAATTACTTTGAATAAAATAGACCATTGGCAAAGGGTATAAGTTTGCGCTGGGCTTCCATAATTATATAAAAGATGAGATCTCTTCATCTAGAAATATCCCCTGGGTATTCATGTGTTCGAGCACTAGATGAATATTTCAATGCAAGTCGCCTCACAAATAAATGAAGTAACTACATTTTGAACAATTGATTTTTCTTATCATTGGAAAGATCATATTTCTCAGCAAAGCGTTCAAATATTTCTGAATTTGCTCCCACATGAATGCTAGGGTCATATGCAGGAATCATTTTGCTTAATTTCAGCAAATACTTTCTGATCTTAATCTGAAGAATCTTTTTTAATTTTGGTGACTGACCTTCATTACTCCCCTGTGCTACATTCCCTTGTGTGGCTCCTCCCATCTCATTTTCTACTCCTCCTTTTTTGACTTCTCCTACTGCATTTTATTTGACAGTTAAGCTGACACCTTCCACTTCTCTGACTACTTCATTTCCTCCATTGTTTCCTCCCCCTTCTACCATGTAAGTTCCTGTGTTATCTGCAAAATCATCATCATTAGCCACATGGCATCCGCCATCTTGTGGGATGACCTCTGTAGTGACATTGTCACTTCTAGTATCTTTAGACACTATAATTTTTGCACAAATACCTTGTGATTTCTTAATTACAAAATTGTTAAAGGCATTAACCATTTTTAATATGTTTCATAGTTTATCTTTCTCTTTACTCAAAGACCATTTTGAAAGTAATGGCAGATTTACTGTTTGACATTGCATATTTATAGGCTTAGATCCAAGAAAAAATGGAGGCAGCACTTCCTTCAATTCAGTTATATGGGCTTTATTCCCAGGACAGCAACGTTTAGACCTGGTGGTCTTTCTCAAGCAGTGTCAAAAATACAACTGAAGTGCACATATTTATAGCACCCATACAAGGGGCTTGATGATTAAACAATTAGTGTTAAAATATATATATTTCATATATATAAAACATACAGTGTAATCAATTCCAATCATGTTACAGATAAAGTGCATATAAATATAATATATCCATTAGAATAGTGCTTATATATGTTAAAACGTCCATATGGACTTAATTAATATATTGTGCACATGTTAAAATAGATAAAAATCATCACACACAGGTAATATGACTTACTGTACCATTACTATCGCTTTAGACAGGAAACCGCTGTACTCCCAGCGTGTAGTTTCCTTTACTGCTCATGCCCAAAGATCTACTTCCTCTTTCCAGCCACTTGTGACTATTACGAGCCCCCGCGCATGCGCAGATGCGCACCGGGACTCTCAATGTGTAGTTTTTCACTACCTGCGTCTGAATTCTCACGCATGCACAATACGGCCGCGAGAATCTCGGACGCCATCTTAGAATTCTATTATATAGATAGGAATGAAGTTATTCTGCCTCTAAGAAGGTCACATTAATTTATATCTATAATATGGATCTCAATTCTGGTCACTTCTAAGCCCAGCTAAAATTTAAACAGTAATTAGATGCTGATATTTCTTATCTACCACATAATGTTAAATATATCTTATCCTACTATATAATAATATAAGCAGAATTGATTTTTTTTATAGCAGCTCATATATATTAAACCGTATTTTTTAGCTAACGGGCATTCTCATAAGACATATAGTCACCGTCCATAGGACTACAGTTAAGTACCTATATTCATATAGGCACAAATGACATAGGCATTCATAGGTATACCATATATACTCGTGTATAAGCAAAAAATGTGCTGAAAAGTCCCCCCTCGGCTTATACACGAGTCATATAGCGGTATACAGCGCCCCCCCCCCCATCACTGGTATACAGGGCATACAGGGCCCCCCTTTGCTGCCGCACACCTGTAAAGTAATAGATCATTATACTTTTCTCTGTCGCTGTCACCACCGTCGCCGCTCTGACACCGCGCTCCTCCGGGTCTTCATGCTTCTTCCTGCTTCCTCCTCCGGAGGGCGCAGGCAATGACGCCATTGTCTGTGCGCCGGAGGAGGAAGCATGAAGACCCGGAGAAGCGCGGTGTCAGAGCGGCGGCGACAGCAACAGGGATAAGTATAATGATCTATTACTTTACAGGCGTGCGGCAACAATGAAGGGGTGTCCTGTATGCCCTGTATACCACTGATGGGGGGGCTGTATACCACTGGGGCTGCTGTGTACCACTGGGGCTGCTGTATATACCACTGGGGCTGCTGTATATACCACTGGGGCTGCTGTATATACTGCTGGGGCCTGTATACCACTTTGGCTGCTGTATATACCACTGGAGCTGCTGTATATACTGCTGGGGCTGCTGTATACCACTGGGGCTGCTGTATATACTGCTGGGGCCTGTATACCACTCGGGCTGCTGTATATACTGCTGGGGCCTGTACATACCACTGTAGAGGCTGCTGTAATACTGCTGGGGCCTGTATATACAACTGGGGAGGCTGCTGTATACTACCACTGGGGAGGCCTGTATACCACTGGGGGGGGGCCTGTATACCACACTGCTGGGGGCTGTATACCTGTGCTGGGGTCCACCCTCAGCTTGTACACAAGTCAATAGGTTTTCCCAGGTTTTGGGGGCAAAAGTAGGGGGGTCGGCTTATACACGAGTATATACAGTAATAACACCATATTATGCCAATCATTCTGTTTAGGTGACAAATCTTATTATATGTGACCTATCTGAGATACCAAAAACTATGTCAATAAAATTCATATGTCAGCGTCCAGAGGACTATTTACAGTTAAGTGCTATAGGTCAACATAGGCACAAATGACACTATCACTTATTAGTGTATACACATCTAATCGTGTCGGTCATTCTGTTTAGGTGACAATATATATTCCTTCAATTTCACAGAAAACTTCATAATTATTTTCACAATAATTCTTTATTTAAAGTGTCTACAATGATATTATATAGTCACAGTAACCCGACAAGAGGTCAAAAAAAATATAATAGAAAAACAAGTAGGGCAATGACTATAATGCCAAATAGATATTCTGGTGCAGCACTCCCATATTCCTGGTATGCCTACAATAAACATAAAACATAACATCATTAAAATATGATTAATTTTTCAAGCCTTAAAAGACAGAGAACGACAAGGATACATACTTCAAAAGATAGTGATTTTTTTATACAAGGCCACCAACTTTATAATCCACATTAAGACCTTTTGGCTTCAGCGTATCTAGCCTATGAATCCATTCTAACTCCCGTTTTTTTAGAAGTTTAATCCGATCACCACCTTTCCTCTGTACTGGTATACAATCAATTATTTGGAATTTCAAATCCCTCTCAAAGTGTCCCATGTCCAAAAAATGTTTCGGTACTGGTAAATCTTTACATTTCTTTTTAATCGTGTACCTATGGTGGGCAATACGAGTCCTGAAATCAAGAGCCGTTTCGCCTACATACCATAAATGGCACGGACACTCCAAGAGATATATAACGAACTCCGATGAACATGTAAAAAAACCCTTAATTTCAAAGTTCCTTCCTGTTATTGGGTGTACAAGTACTGATCCTTTTATCATTAGATTACAGTTGATGCACGAAAGACATGGGTAGCAACCTCTACGTTTGGACCCAGTTAGATATTCCTGTCCATCTTTTTTGAAACTCCCAATGTCTGAGTGCATCAACCTGTCTCCTAAGCTTTTGCATCGTCTATAGGAAAACAATGGAGGTTCTTTAAATTCTTTTACATTTGGAGACATTTTCCCAACATCCCCCAATGTTTTCTAATAATTTTAGACACTTATTTACTCTGTGCATTATAAGTGGCTACCAACGGAATTCTTTCTAACGATTTGTTAGGTTTTTTTTCAGAGAGAGGTTCTAATCTATCCTTCTTTTCTGCTTTTTCTCTTTGATTCCGTAACAAAGGTTTAGGGTACCCACGTGACACAAACTTCTTCTCCATCATGTCAAATGACATTTTTTGATCTTCCTGATTACTTACAATTTTCTTCACCCTAAGAAATTGACTATAGGGAATGGACTCAATCATTTTTTTAGGGTGATGGCTATTAAAGAGTAAAAGGTTATTTCTATCAGTTTTTTTTACAAATAAATCCGTGCTCAATCCATTTGTATCATACCGTACCAATACGTCCAAAAATTGTATGGACTCCATTGATGAGACCAAAGTAAATTTTATAGTCTCATCAATAGTATTCAAATACTTATGAAATTCATTCAATGTTTCCATTGTCCCTGTCCACACGAGTAAGACATCGTCTATGTACCTCAACCACGTGGCAACAAGGTCATAGTGGTGGGACACATAGACAAAGTCTTCCTCGAGCACACGCATAACGACATTTGCGTATGCCGGCGCCATATTGGCCCCCATTGCAGTTCCCCTGCATTGAAGAAAAAATTCATCACCGAATAAAAAATAATTATTAGTCAATACTAACTCTAATAGTTTTAAAATAAATTCAATAGAGTCTGGGGTCATTTCTGTCTCTTTTAACTTTTTTTGGACTGCTTTTAAGCCCCTCCCGAGATCGATTAAAGTGTAGAGGGATACAACGTCAAATGACGCTAGTATCACCTCTCCACTTATTGAAAGCTCTCTTAGTTTATTTAAAAATTCTCCCGTGTCTTTGATGTATGACTCTGCAGCTTTTGCAATAGGATTTAAAACTTTATCTAAAAAGATACCAATATTAGACAATATAGAATCACATCCAGACACAATTGGCCTTTCCGGGGGATCCACCAGGGACTTGTGAATTTTTGGGAGTATATACAACACTGGTGTTGTAGGGAAATCTATAGTCATAAACTCAACCAAACCCTGGTCAATGAGCTCCCTCTCTTTCGCCCACTCCAGGATATGCTTGATTTTCCTAGCTATATCGAATTTTGGATCCCTCACAAGTCCCTGGTATACCCCCAGGTCCGCCAACTGTCGTCCGATCTCCTTAATATAATTGACCTTGTCCTTGACGACAACAGCACCTCCCTTATCTGCTCTCTTGATAATAATGCTGTCGTCATGGACAAGGTCATAGAGAGCTGTCATCTCTCTAGTTGTAATATTAGGTTTTACATGTTTCTCAATCCTAATTTCATTTTTCAAGGCATTTATCTCATTAGTTACCGCAGAAACAAATGCATCTATAACACGGGAGTTTACAGGGGGAGTAAAATTACTTTTATTTCTAAGACCCACTGATTGTGTATCAAATTCACTATTGCCATTTTTACTTAGCATATTCTTTGTGCTGAACCATTCCTTCAATTTTAACAATCTAAAAAAATTCTCTAAATCTAGGGACAATTGAAAAAAATCAGCATTGGTATTTGGTCCAAATCCCATACCCTTATTCAACACGGATATTTGCATGTCATTTAACACCTTACTTGAAAGATTAACCACAAAAGTCTCTCTTAGTTCTTCGGTGTCTTCTGGGGCTGTTTCCCTTTGCTTTTTTTGTCTTTTTTGTTCCCTGTGGTGTCTCCTTCCTCCTCTTCTTTTTCTTCGTTTTTCTTTGGATCTAAATCTGGAGATAACATCCGTCATACAGATTTCTTTACCACATGAACAATTAATTTTATTATTCAAGACACCTTTATTCCGCCATTTCCCAACTCCATCCCTCTGCCAGTTGTACACATTTCCACTAGCGTAATCTTCAGTGTCCCTTAGCCATTTTCTTTTATTGCCTTCCTCCAGATCCTGTCACATTTTTGTTAAACGAGTTGACACAAGATCTTTAAATTTATCTAAGTCTTCTTCTTTCACCAAGTCTTGTAATTTCTTATCAATGTCAGTATATTCTACTCGTACACGTTTTAAATCATGTTGTATAAACTCTATGTTTACCAGTATCAAGTCCAATCCATATTTATTGGAAATTTTGCAAAACTGGGAGCAAAAAAACACATCACCGTACATCAAATTCGGTCTAACGTTGGATCTTAGTCCTCTCAGTATAATTTTAGCCTTATAATACTCTGATAAGGTTGATAAGTGCAATTCCAACGTTAATCATTTTTTTGATACATTCTCAAACTTTTGCTTAAGATCTATCACTTAAGGAGTACTCAGGAAAACTGCATCAACATCAATTTCTTTAAAAATATGATCCTCATCCTCTGCTGTATAACTGAGAGTTCCTGGTTCAAACTTATTCTCCATTAGCCCACTTCAAAAAAAACTAAAAATACAAAACAAAAACTTTTTTGTGCAGATTTTTCTGTAAAAAATTAGGAAATCAAAAAAAAAAAAAAAACAGCACAACTGTTATTTGTCGGGTGCAAAGTCCCCCTACCATACAGGTGGCATAGATCCAAGAAAAAATGGAGGCAGCACTTCCTTCAATTCAGTTATATGGGCTTTATTCCCAGGACAGCAACGTTTAGACCTGGTGGTCTTTCTCAAGCAGTGTCATTTTTTGGACATGGGACACTCTGAGAGGGATTTGAAATTCCGAATAATTGATTGTATACCAGTACAGAGGAGAGATGGTGATCGGATTAAACTTCTAAAAAAACGGAAGTTAGAATGGATTCATAGGCTAGATACGCTGAAGCCAAAAGGTCTTAATGTGGATTATAAAGTTGGTGGCCTTGTATAAAAAAAATCACTATCTTTTGAAGTATGCATCCTTGTCGTTCTCTGTCTTTTAAGACTTGAAAAATTAATCATATTTTAATGATGTTATGTTTTATGTTTATTGTAGGAATACCAGGAATATGGGAGTGCTGCACCAGAACATCTAGTTGGCATTATAGTCATTGCCGCACTTGTTTTTCTATTATATTTTGTTTTGACCTCTTGTCGGGTTACTGTGACTATATAATATCATTGTAGACACTTGTAATAAAGAATTCTTGTGAAAATAATTATGAAGTTTTCTGTGAAATTGAAGGAATATATATTGTCACCTAAACAGAATGACCGACACGATTAGATGTGTATACACTAATATGTGATAGTGTCATTTGTGCATATGTTGACCTAAAGCACTTAACTGTAAATAGTCCTCTGGATGGTGACATATGAATTTTATTGACATAATTTTTGGTATCTCAGATAGGTCACATACAATAAGATTTGTCACCTAAACACAATGATTGGCATAATATGGTGTTATTATACCTATGAATGACTATGTCATTTGTGCCTATATGAATATAGGTACTTAACTGTATGTAGTCCTCTGGACGGTGACTATATGTCTTATGAGAATGCCCTTTAGCTAAAAAATACGGTTTAATATATATGAGCTGCTATAAAAAAATCGATTCTGCTTATAATATTATACAGTAGGATAATATATATTTAATAGGGATGGGCGAGTCTACTCGCTAGGACTCGTTACTCTGCGAGTAGTAAGGGACTCGCAGGACTCGGTACTCTGCGAGTTTCCCAGTGATTCCTCACACAGTAACGAGTCCAATGCAAATCAATGGCAATCTTAGTTTTGTCAGAGACTCTGACAAAACTAGGATTGCCATTGACTTGCATTGGACTCGTTACTGTGCAAGTAATCGCAGGGAAACTCGCACAGTAACGAGTCCGGCTGTCTACTCTGTGCCGGGCTCGGGTCCTGCGGGCTGCCGCAGCTCCAGGGTCCTAGAGCCCGCCTGCTCTCCCTGTGTACAGACATGAATGTCTGTGCACAGAGATGATGTAGCAGAGCTGAGATTGTTCTCAGTCTGCTCACTCCCTGTGCATAGACATCTATATCTATGCACAGGGATGTAGTAGAGAGGACATCGCGTTTTGGACTACGTCGGACGGAAGAGGATTTTTTTAATTAAAGATGGAGTCCCCAATGGCTTTTTTTTTTTTTTTCTAGTAAAAAATTTTCTCTGTGTTGTGTTTTTTTTAAAACAATTTAATAGAAATTCATGGCGGTCATGTCTAATATTGGCGTGACCGCCATAAATTTCGGGCTTAGGGCTAGCTGATAATACAAAGCTGGCCCTAACCTCTTTATTACCCAGCGTGCCACCGCCACCAGGGCCACTGGAAGAGCTGGCAATGAATGCGCCAACTTCTGGGGCGGCTGCGGGCTGCAATTTGCAGTGGGCGGTGCCCAGAAAGCATGGGCCTCCCTGCGCTGCGGATTCCAGCCCCCAGCTGTTTAGCTGTACCTGGCTAGACATAGAAATTGCGTGGAGCCCCACGCATTTTTTTTTTATTATTTCATGAAATTCATGAAATAATAAAAAAAAGGGCTCCCCTATATTCTTGTGTCCGGCAAGGTACAAATAGGCACCTGGGGGTTGGGGGCAGCCCGTCGCTGCCTGCTGGATCCGGCTGGTTCCAGAAATACGGCGAAGCCCAAGTCATTTTTTTTCTCAAAATCAATAAAACAATCCTAAAAAAGGGACTGCATCTTTATTGACCCCTCGCCCATGGTCCAGGGGTTAATAAAGATGCAGTCCCTTTTATTTATATTGTTTTATGGATTTGTCAGAAAAAAATTTGACGTGGGCTTCGCCGTATTTCTGGAACCAGCCGGATCCAGCAGGCAGCGACGGGCTGCCCCCAACCCCCAGGTGCCTATTTGTACCTGGCCAGACACAAGAATATAGGGGAGCCCTTTTTTTTATTATTTCATGAATTTCATGAAATAATAAAAAAAAAATGCGCAATTTCTATGTCTAGCCAGGTACAGCTAAGCAGCTGGGGGCTGGAATTCGCAGCGCAGGGAGGCCCAAGCTTTCTGGGCACCCCCTGCTGCAAATTGCAGCTCGCAGCCGCCCCAGAAGATGGCGCGTTCATTGAAGCGCCATCCTCTGGCGCTGATCCCCACTCTTCCAGCGGCCCTGGTGGCGGTGGCACACTGGGTAATAAAGAGGTTAGGGCCAGCTTTGTACTATCAGCTGGCCCTAAGCCCAAAATTTATGGCGGTCACGCCAATATTAGACATGACCGACATGAATTTCTATTAAATTGTTTTAAAAAAAACACCACATAGAGAAATTTTTTTTATTAAAAATAAAGACACAGACACCATTAGGGACTCCATCTGTATTACCACCACATATCCCTCCAAAGATCCAGGTCTTCTCTCTTCTTTCTTCTCTCTTCGCGCCGGTAAGCAGAGAGTTAAAGCCAGCAGCTTATGAATGAGTCGGCTCTGTGCTGTCGGCACTGCTTAAGCGTTGCTATAGTAACCCATAGTTTGGTTACTATAGCAACGGGGCCGTGCTCACAGCCTCACTGACTCATCACACAGCACGGGGAGCGCATTTCCGCCCCCTGCTGTGTGATGTAGCCGAGGTGAATGAGTGCAACAAGAAAAAAGAAGACAGAAGACAGAAGAGAGAAGAAAGAAGAGAGAAGACCTGGATCTTTGGAGGGATATGTGGTGGTAATACAGATGGAGTCCCTAATGGTGTCTTTATTTTTAATAAATAATTTTTCTCTGTGTGGTGTTTTTTTTAACCCTTTATTGGAGATTCTTAGTGGCCGGGTCAAACCTGGCCTGACATTAAGAATCTCGGGCTTAATACCAGCTTGTATAACAAAGCTGGTATTAACCCCTTTATTACCCAGCGTGCCACCGCCACCAGGGCCGCTGGAAGAGCCCGGTAAGGCGCCTGGAAATGGCGCTTATTATTAATGCGCCATTTTCAGGAGCGGCTGCGGGCTGCTATTCTTTAGCGTGGGGGGGCCCTATAACAATGGGCCCTCACCCTGCTGAGAATACCAGCCCTCAGCTGCCTAGTTTTACCTTGGCTGGCATGGAAAATAGGGCGGAGCCCACGCATTTTTTTTTGCCTGCCAAGGGGAAATTAAGAAGCTGAGGGTGGCAGCTCGCAGTTTGCCTGCTTTCATTGGGCTAGACTTAAAAATGCTGCGAAGTCCCACGCGTTTTTTTTTTTAAATAATTATTTATTTTACACCCTACAACGCCAGGTTGGTTGCCATATGTAAGCACAATTCTGATGGATATATTATATTTATATGCACTTTATCTGTAACATGATTGGAATTGATTACACTGTATGTTTTATATATATGAAATATTTATATTTTAACACTAATTGTTTAATCATCAAGCCCCTTCTATGGGTGCAATAAATATGTGCACTTCAGTTGTATTTTTGACACTGCTTGAGAAAGACTACCAGGTCGAAACGTTGCTGTCCTGGGAATAAAGCCCATATAACTGAATTGAAGGAAGTGCTGCCTCCATTTTTTCTTGGATCTATGCCACCTGTATGGTAGGGGGGCTTTGCACCCAACAAATAACAGTTGTGATGTTTTTTTTTGTTTTTTTTTAATTTATAGGCTTAGCCATAAATTTTTCAAATCAGAACTATCTGAACACATAATTTCTAACCTACTCTGCTTAGTATTAGAAATTATGAATTCCATTGTTTTTCTTTAAAGAGGACCTGTCACCAAACCAGCCAACCATTCTCTCCCTGTCTGCATTATAACACAGAGTTTTTTTTTTTCTTCTCTCCAAAATGTCAGTTTAGCCCCGCCCCCTGCAGTGACGTCACCGCCTTTCCCTGCCCTGCTCTATGGTTGACATGGAGCAGGGCGGGTATAAGCAGTGATGTCACTGCAGGAGGTGGGGCGGCCAGCCTCCTGCTCTGACATCACCACCTTTCCCCGCCCTGCTCCATGTTAACCATAGAGCAGGGCGGGTATAAGCGGTGATGTCACTGCAGGGGGCGGGGCTAAATGGACATTTTGGAGAGAAGAAAAAAAAAACTGTGTTATAATGCAGACAGGGAGAGAATGATTGGCAGCGGTGGGCAGATTACACATGCAGGGGGCGTGAATCTGCCCTTGGCTGCAGCCCCTAGCCACCTCCTACTTGGCTGGAGCATGTAAGTTTTCTAAGTGTTTTATCTCGGGGTACTGGGCTGCTCAAGTGCTGGGAGACCCCTTGTCTGGATGCTACAGACATGCTGCATCCAGTGCTGTAATTAGATCACCATGCCTGGTGTGGTGACAGGTCCTCTTTAAAGAAAAACCTGCTTGTCGCTTCTCTGAGAGTCTTGCCAACTCGTCTTGGCTCTTCTGGCATATGTAGTCCGTCCATCTCTCAGGGCCACGTCACACACACAGATATCTGTGCAGATATTGTTGACAGATCTCTGGTTGCAGTGAAATGGTCACATTGTTACATTTTGTATCCGTGTACAAATGGAATAATGTGTCCATGATTTCACTGCAACCAGAGATCTGCCAACAATATCTGCACAGATATCTGTGTGTGTGACGTGGCCTTCAGACTTCTTTATGTGATACAGCATATCTGCACATTCATTCCTTACTTCAGAAAATTAAAAAAGCTCATCCGACTTTGTAGAATCTTGATTTTTTTTTTGTGAAATCTTCAATCTTCCCCCCCCCAACAAGATTCGAGAAGATGGATTATCGGGGCTGCTCGCCAATGTTAAATACTGTCATATGTGAGTAACTATCGTCATGTGCGAATTATTGAGAACAGACAGAAAAGTATGACTATATAAAAAATACATAATTTGGTTTATTCTAAAAAGAAATAAATGTGGTTGCATAGGTTGTTTTGCATAATAACAAAGAAAAAGTTATTGTCCTTTAAAAGCAATTCTAGTCTATTTCATCTGCAGCTCCTGGAGACCATCTGTTTCATCTTGAGGTAGCCATCTTTCCAAGGGCAAAGAGTAAGAGAGAGCCCAGATCCTCTTTACATCGATTCCTATATACTGTAACTCTAACAGGTGTTTATACTATGTATAGAAGCTGATATACTGTACTATGTGTTACCTCATTACAGCTAAATATATATGTATAGCCTGTATGTACAGTCTGAGTACATATCTTCATGTCAGCAATATATGAATATAGATATGTACTTGAATTAATTAATATACTATTACTTTGATAATTATGGCCAACATTATTTTACAATACAAATAAGGTCAACTATGTTTTAACAAAACCCCAAAACTGGGCCTCACAAATGGCATCTTTCCAAAATTGATGTTAAACAACTTTGTATCAAGCATATGATTCTCGATCAAGCTCATCTGTTGCAAGTAACAAGCATGGGCAATATGAAAATCACAACTGAAAGCAGATAAAAAAGGGGAGGAGAAGTTGACTAAATGTTTGCATTGTATGTCTGTGAGTGCCACACAAAGCATGAAGAACAAAGAGAGTGTACATCAGTGTCTGCGTAAAATATTCATTGTCATTTGAATGAAATAAAGTGCTATGGCAGGAGACCCAGAAGGACCCCACTGCTTACGAAAAGAGATAAAAAGCTAGATTTTACTTTACCATAAAGTATGTGAGTAAGCCAAACTTTCTCCCTATTGACAGATGAGACTAAGGCTACTTTCACATAACGATTTTGTAAAATCCGATACTGTCCGATATAAATCGGACAGCATCGTATTCTTCTGATGCATGGAATCGGATGCCAAATAGGCGTCCAATTCTGACATTTTATCTGATGCCCACCCTCACCTCGCTCCCTGTCAGCTGTCATCAGCTGTCTCTACCCCAGTCCTCCAATGTGGTGCCCCGTCCTCCCCTCTTCTCCCCCGGTCCTCCATAGCGCTCCCCCTTCTCCTCCGGTCCTCCATTGCGCTCCCCCCTTCTCCCCCGGGCATCCATTGTACTCCCACCGTCCTCCATTGCGCTCCCCTCTGCTCCCTGTTCCTCCATTGCAGTCCCCCTGCTCCCCTGGTCCTCCATTGTGCTCCCCCCTTCTCCTCTTTTCTCCTCCAATCTTTTCTCACCTGTCCACGACTCTTGCACGGTCCCGCGCGTCTCCGGTGTCTTGCTGTTCTGTGCTGACAGGACCTCGCGTGACGTCACAATCACATGACTGATGGTTATTGGTTACTGGCAGTCATGTGATTGTGATATCACAGCAGGTCCTGTCAGAATAGCAAAACACCGGGAGATGCGCGGGAGATGCCGGGGGCCTCGTGGACAGGTGAGTATAGATTTTTTTTTTTTTTTAATTAACCCCTTAATTTACTTTTAGGAGATATTTTAGTGTACTGAGCATGCTCAGTACACTAAAATCGGGTCCGAGGACACATCAGATGTTTCCTCGGACCCTGCTCCATAGGGCCCCATGTCAAATTGATCGGGTCGGATCGGATGTGCACTAAATGCCATCCGATTTGGTCCTATCCGAGTTTGTCCGATTTTATTTTCAGTGGAAAAATCGGAGCATGCTCCGATTTTTGCACCGATAAAAATATCGAACAGAATCGGATCGGACCAAATCGGATGGCATTAAGTGCACATCCGATTCAATCCGATGCCCATAGGGCTGCATGGGGGCCAGAATCATTCCGATGCTGTCCGATTTTTATCGGACAGCATCGGAACATAAAAATCCGTAATGTGAAACCAGCCTAAGATACAGTTTTTTTCTGGTAAAGCATATCATTCTACTGTTTACCAAAAACTGAACGAGAAAAGAACATGGTATCTACAGTCAGATATAGAAGAGATTCAAATATGTTTGGTAGTTGTTTTGCTTCCTCTGGCATTTGGCGCCTTGCCTTGACTGTAATCAAGACATCATGAAATATGAAGATTACCTGGAGATTTTGGGTCACAATGTAGTGCCCAGGGTTAGAAGGCTTATTTTGTGTCCAAGGTCATGGGTTTTCCACCAGGACAATGACCTCAAACATACTTTAAGAAGAACCCAAAAATAGATGGAAACAAAGAGCTGGAGTGTTCTGACATGGCCAGCAATTAGTTCAGATCTAAATCCCATTGAACACATATGTTGAAATCAGTTGCTACTGGGAGGAGGCATTCTTTAAATATGAGAGACCTGGAGAACTTTTGAAAAGAAGAGAGATCCAAAGTTTCAGTTGAGAGGTGTAAGAAGCTTGTTGATGGTTATAGGAAGTGATTAACTGCAGCTATTTATTGCTAAGGGTGTTAAAACAAATATTAAGTTGAGGGTGCCAACAATTTGTCCAGTCCATTTTTGAGTATTTTTGTGAAAATATCTCTAATTTACCTTTTTTTCTCTGTTATTTTTTATGTTGTTTCAATACACACAAAGGAAATAAGCATGTATAAGTAAACATATAATTGCAATAATTTTCTGGGAGCAATATTTCATTTTCTGGAAAATTTCAAGCTTGCCAACGCTTTTGGTCATGACTGTATGGGTTACAATCCGTAAGACATGCGATTTTAATGGATACATTATAATTACTATAACAGGAAACTGTATTTAAACTGTAGTATTAATTTAATTGTTCATGTTAAAAATGAATGCTTTATGTATGTACAAAATGGACATACAATTTGAATACAGATGTAACACACAGACATGGACGGCATATTTATGATTGTATAGATGACAAATACTTTATTTTGAACAATTTTTCATACCTAATTATTTTTAAACCAGCTTCAGCAACAAGGACAAAAAGGTGATGTGCCTAATTCAGCCAGCTCATAACCTGATTCACCATGAATGTAGAGGGAAAAGTGCAGTACAATGACAGTAGAGAGTTGATGAAACAGCATAGTGGATTAAGAAGATATCTGTGTTATAGTCAAGTTGAGTGTAGGCCATGGAATTTGATTGCACCTGAATAATAGTTATGTGAGATAGGCCTCTTTGAAAATACAAGTTGTCAAGGTAGATTTTCCATTTTAAATGTTTGCATGGAGGTTTAATTGCTTCCAAAAAATGATTGTAGCACCAGAGAAATATTAACCTCCGGTGCTATTGTTTCAGTCTTTCTTTTTTGTGCATTCAATGCAATAAAAATATGACAACATGATTTTCCAGCTCAGTACATTTGTGGTGAACTTATAGTTTTGTTCTGTCCTCACTAAAAGGGCCGGGGGCTCATGTAGCTATACAGGAAGGTAAACCGCTGCACCGAGGTCCAATAAGGAGATTGTGGTTGAATCTGTGTTTTATTGAACGTAACAGTACATTGGCGCGGTAAAACTGAAAGCAATCAAATACAGACAATTAGTGGAGGGTACAACAAACATGCATTTTCCACATAGTCACACAATATGCATTAACATTTTTAAACTAGTAACTAACCTAGAGTGCAACTGGCTAAGATAGGTTAATATTAGAGTGGAACACAGCTAAAGAAGGTATAGTTACGTACCGGCAATGATATCTTGTGGGAAATGTGCTACTGAGTGTCTTCTTCCTTCCAGATATAAAGGTAAAATGGAGGCTGAGCTACCAGAATGCATTGCGAGGAGGAGGAGAATTCAGACATAGGAAATAGAATTACATAAATTACATTGGCCGCTAGAGGGAGCCAGAGCACTACATATGAGATAAAGCTCATTAAGAATCTACAGCTATACTAATTAATAACAGCATTATGCAAAAACAAACATTTGGAGACGAATTGGGAGTCGGAGACAGAACAAGTTTATTTTGATAAGTGGTGAAGAAAGGGAAATTTGCACAAAATACAGTTTTTGTACCTCTATTTTGTGTCCCGAAAAGATTTTACATTTTTCTGTCAATGAAGCTATGTAAGGGCATTTATTTAGTGAGACAAGCTGGTATTTTAATTTGTACTATTTTAGGTTTATATGATGTTTTAATCAATTTTAATAGCATTTTTGTTGGAGGTGGGCAATTCAGGGTAGAGGAAAGGATGGATTCTGGCAAGTAATTTGATATTCAAATAGATTATGAATTTAAGTTGGGAATACCAATTTTAAAAAAAAAAAATTTTAATTTTTTTAATTTATTACATATTTTTAAGCTATTTCTAAAACTTTTCAAATTTACTTTTCAGCTGACTTAAAGGAACCTTTACCCATATGGCAACTTTACACGTGGCTACATTTCTAGCTTATCCACAGGTAACTTACTGACTGCAGTGAAATCATGGAGACATTATTCCATTTGTACACAGCAACAAGATAGAACCATGTCTCCATGATTTCACTGCAGCCAGTAAGTTACCTATGGATAAGCTAAAAATGTAGCCGCGTGTAAAGTGGCCAATAGAGATATCTCTGGAGACATTGCTTGAAACTTACTGGTTGCAGTGAAATCATTGGCACATTGTTCCATTTTGTTGCTGTGTACAAAATGAAACAATGTGTCCATGATTTCACTGCAACCAGTGAGTTGCAAGCAATGTCTCCAGAGATATCTCTGTGTGTAACGGTACCTTTAGAGTATTTGGACCTGCAGTTTTTTGTCACAATAATTTAAAGTATCCGTAAAATTATGATTTCCTGTGAAGCACCTCTGGTCGCTATTTGGCTGTTAAACCATGGTACCACCAATGATTGTCAACTTTCTGCCAATGCAGTGTATACAAAAAGCTGTTAGTTGGTGTTGTGGGAGGAGTTATACAATTTTTAGCATTCATAAATTACATAGATATGAAGCAGTTAACACAGTGTTTTTATCAAAACTGTATCAAGCAACGTATTACATGATACATTGCTGGTATCAGGGTCGCTGCTCTAGTATGGATTGGCAAATCCTGGTATCGGATTGCCTTTTAATGCTAGTGTCAGAGATTAACAGTTGCATTCAAAGGGTTAACTGAAGCACAAATTGCTGATGTTAGTGGTAGATTCTGGCTGTATAAAGCCCCTTTCACATGTGCAATCATTGTAATTCATGGCAGATCCAGCAGATGTCGCCACATCTGCAAGATCTGCCTCGTAATGGCTTATTTGCGGCACCGATTTGACAAGCCCCACTCATTGTCTATGGGTCTTGCGGTTAGGTCCAGCAACTGCGGTGCACCACAAAAAAGTGCTGCTAGCAGCGTTTTTTTGCATGCAAGTGCCAGATCTGCCTGATTTGGCAATACCGCATTTGCCACACCTGACCGCAAGCCCCACAGAGAATGAATGGGGCTTGCCAGATCGGTGCCGCAAGTCGGCCATTACGCGGCTGATCCGACAGATGACGCTACATCTGCTGCAAATTAAAATAATCGCAGATGTGAAAACAGACTTAAGGCTGGGTTACATGACTAAATGTCACAGTGATCCTACCAACAATCAGGATCACTGGGACATTGAAAGCTGATTGCTGGTGAGCTGTCACACAGGCAGACTTACCAGCGATCCAGACCAGCGAGCATGCTGGTATCCAAGGTAAACAGTGGGTAACTAAGCGCCGCGTGGCGCTTTGTTACCCGCAGTTTAGCTTGGATACCATATCCCAGCGTTGCTGTGCGGCGCTGGGAGCTCGCTGATCGTTGGTCTCCCGCTGTCAGATGCAGCGATGCTGCGCATTTAGCGGGCGACCAATGATACATTTATGAACCGGTTCATAAATCTGCGATCAACGACTCATCGTTGATCGTTGATAGGTGTCACATGCAACGATCTCGTTTAGACATCGCTGCAAAATCACCAAACCAGTGAGGTTGCAATGATATCGTTACCGATATTGTTGTGTGTGACGGGCCCTTAACTAGAGATGAGCCACCACCCCGGTGTTCGAATTCGATTCGATTCGTCGACTCGACGGGGTGTTCGACGAATGTTCATCGAATGCTCGACGAACACCGTCGAACACCCCGGAAAACGAACAAACCGGGCCTGTGGGGCATTTTCACTTCCACAATGTATATACATACATTGTGGAAGTGAAAAAAAGTGAAAGAAAGTGTTAAAAATAAAAAAATAATCAATGCTCACCTGTCCGCGGTCCACCGAAGCCTCCGGCAAGGTCCTGCGGCTTCTAGGACCTGTGGTGACGTCATGTTCTTGCGCGAACTCCGGTCACATGACCGGAGTTCCGCGAGAACATGACGTCACCACAGGTCCTGGAAGCACAGGACCTTGCCGGAAAGCTTAAAATAGATATTTTTATGTTTCGGACCCTTTCTTTAAGTAACTTTTACTTAAAGAAAGGGTCCGAAACATAAAAATATCTATTTTAAGCTTTCCGGCAAGGTCCTGTGCTTCCAGGACCTGTGGTGACGTCACGTTCTCGCGGGAACTCCGGTCACGTGATCGGAGTTCCCGCGAGAACATGACGTCACCACAGGTCCTATTATCAATAGGACCTTGCCGGAAAGCTTAAAATAGATATTTTTATGTTTCGGACCCTTTCTTTAAGTAACTTTTACTTAAAGAAAGGGTCCGAATCATAAAAATATCTATTTTAAGCTTTCCGGCAAGATCCTGTGCTTCCAGGACCTGTGGTGATGTCATGTTCTCGCATTATGTCACCACAGGTCCTAGAAGCCGCAGGACCTTGCCGGAGGCTTCGGTGGACCGCGGACAGGTGAGCTTAGATTATTTTTTTATTTTTAGCACTTTTTTTCTTTTAGGGAATAATTATTTTGGCTCAAAATGCGGCAGATGCGGTTTTCTGACCGCATCTGCCGCATTTTTGAACCAAAATCGAACATGTTCGAAATTCGCTGAATTGGAACCAAATTGTTCGAATTCGGCGAATGACTCGAATAGCGCCAAAATCGACTCGAATTTGAGATTGGCGACCTATTCGAGTCGAACATCGCTCATCTCTACCCTTAACTAATCAGTCATATAAAGTTTGTGGAGTGAGCTCAGCTCCTAAGGCTGTTTTCACACTTGCGTTTATTTCAAATCAGAAAGATCAGTTGTTTCAGGTAAAAACCTGATTATTTCAGGAGCTAGTTTTTTGCCCATTCACTTTAATGATGTCAGGAAGAAACCTGAAGCAACAGGATTCTACCTGACATCATTAAAGTGAATGGGCAAATAACTGGATTCTGAAAGAATCAGGCCTAATTCACATCTATGCAGCCCCTGCGTTTGCCTGCCTCCCTGCCCTGCGTTAGCGCAAATGCAAGCTCATGTGCATTTACAGGCAAGTGCAGGCAAGCGCATAGGTGCATAGATGCACTGCTCTTGCGCTCACCTGCGCTCGGTGCCCCATTACCTTCTATGGCCAAGCACAGCAGAATGCAGGAGCCAAAAACCCGGAAGCACGAGTGGGAATAAGCTGATGTCACCATGCATGCACTTCTCCAGACGCACCCGGAAACATCGCATTATGCGTTTCCGGGTGCGTCTGGCCAAGTGCATGCGCAGTGATGTTGGCACAGTCACACTTGCGCTTCCGGGATTTCGTTTCATGCGCTCGGCCATAGCAGGTAATGGGGGCACCGAGTGTAGGCGAGCACCAGAGCAGTGCATCTATGCGCCTATGCACTTGCCTGCACTTGCCTGTAAATGCACCTGCACTTGCATTTGCTCTAGCGCAGGGCAGGCAAGCATAGGGGCTGCATAGATGTAAAAATAGCCTCAGGTTTTTACCTGAAATAACTGAACTTCCTGATTTGAAAAAAAATGCAAGTGTGAAACCAGCCTAAGACCCCTTTCACATTAGCAATTCTGTCCGGATCCGGCAAATTTACTGCATCTGCGGCATAACGGCCGACTTGCATTACACTTGCGGTAAGCCCCCATTCATTCTCTATGGGGCTTGCAGCAAGTGCGGCAATTGCTGTTTTGCCATGATCCGGCAAATCTGATAGTTGCAGCCGCGAAAAAAAACTCCATTGGCAGCACTTTTTTTGCCGCCGCAAATGTCGGATCTGAACTTGCCCCAGCCAACTGCAAGCTCCATAGACAATGCATGGGGCTTGTTCCAATTGTGCCGCAAATGTGGCCGTTAGGCGACAGATGCGATAAATATGTTGCATCTGCCGCATTCAACAAAAAACGCTGATGTGAAAATGGCCTAAACTTGCTCCATATACTTACAATTAATGTGTGACTGACATGTACAGTTCCTTCATAAAGTATTCATACCTAATGATTTTTTTTTTATGTTAAATCCATACACTTAAAGTATTTTATTGGGTTTTTATGATGTATACCAACATGTAAGCAGCAAGTACTAGTAATGCGTAAAGGAAATTATATATAGTTTTTTAAACAGCTTGAATGTATAAATCTATACATTTTGACATGCCTTTGTATTCAGCTTTATGAGTCAATACTTCATAGGACTTTAAAATTGTTAAAATACCTCCTGTGGCTATGGAGGCACTACACCTCCTGTTTGGGGTGCAGTACCTCCCTGTGGCTCAGAAGCTATGCTCAGTACATAACTGGTCTCTCCCTCCTCTCCTTTCTCCCCACTCCTCCCTCCTCCATGTCTCCTGTCTCTTGTCCTCCCCCCTCCATTTTCCTCCGGTATCAAAAAAAAAATATCCTCAGTGAGGATTCCTCACTCGTCCGCCAGCTTCTGGGATGCGACCAACTCCACCCTGGGTGGGCTGCCAGTCATCTGACCGACCCGATCAGCTGACGTGTCACATGGCCGAGGCAGAGGCGGTCGCATCCTGGGAGCTGGCGGACGGGTGAGGAATCCTCACTGAGGATAATTTTTTTTCATACCGGAGGCGAGAGGAGGGAAAGGGGGCGAGGAGAAGACACAGGAGACATGGAGGAGGGGGGAGCAGGGAGACAGGAGAGATAGAGCAGCAGGGAGGGGAGGAGAGGAGAAGAGGGAGAGAGCTGAATCCATCCAGATCCTGCAAAAAATTGAAAATGGGTGCCTATTTGTCATCCGATTGCAGGCATCCGTTTGGATCCATTGTTGTCCGGGGGATAGTGCAAAAAAAAGGATAACCTCGGACAGCAAAAAATCTTGATGTCAAACCAGCCTTAGTTGTCTCTGTCCATATCTTTGACATGAATGGAAAGCAGAACACATGAGCAATGAAGTTTTTTTTTATATATTTATTTAGTGCCATCATATTCTTTACCTCTTTCCAGACATACCTTTTACAATTCCAATATACCGTATTTTTCCTTTTATAAGACGCACTTTTTTTCCTCCAAGTTTTGGAGGAAAGTGGGGGTGCGTCTTATAAAAGGAATATAACATTCTAGCATCCTCAGTTGCTTGGGAGGGGGGGACAGCAGTGAATAGGGGACAGAAGTGACAGGGAATGGTCCCTGCTGAAGAATCCGGGGCAGCAGGAGCACCACGTGTCCCCGGCTCATTATCTACTTAAATATTCACTTCACTGCTCCCAGTCTCCACCCACCTCTCTGCACTGAACACAGCGCGGAGAGGTGAGAGCACAGGGAGCAGGAGAAGCTGCTTAGCCAGCACACATGGTCGCTCCTGCAGCTGCTAGGGACATTGTGTGCTGCAGATAGTGAGAACGGAGGAGCTGGGTGCAGCTGTGGCAAGTGAATCAGCACTGAGCTTTGTGCTGATTCACTGCCATGAAGACAGGGGCAGAGCAGGGCAGATCGGCACTTTATCACAGCAGGTACCTTGTTTGTCAGTGTCCTGCCTCACTCCCTCTGCTCAGTGTAATGTGTCCTGCTGAGCCCTGACACCAAGCAGAAATGCAGGAAGCTCGGTCTGCAGTTCAGGAGCTTCAGTGTATGGAGAGCAGGGCTGGAGCCTGCATATAATGGCAGTGTACAGCTCCCCTGGCCCTGCATACAGGTCAAGCTCTGTGGTGACTTGTAATTAGGAGACAGGGCTAGAGCATCATATTTCAGCACAGTGTACAGCCCCCCTCCCTGGCCCTCCCTCATACAGTACATCACATCAGATCTTTATATACAGACTGGCCACTTCCTTCATTTCAGCCGGGTGATGGCAAAGCAGGACACATTAAAGTGAGTCCACATGTATATGTAACATAACCACTAATAAAGTAAAGTTAACACTACCAATACTGTGCTTAACTAGAACTCCAAGCATGCTATAGGATCTACAGTACATGCTGGGAGTGATAGTTCTTAAAGGGATTGCTACTACATGAACAAATCCCATCTCATTCATCTTGTTGGCCCTTGTAAAAGTAATAAAGACCATACTAAGGGTGTGCGCTCACAGTCGGGAGTAGCTGTGTGTTGGACGCGGCTCCTCCGGACATAAGTGAAGCCACATGTGGAGGCAGGGAGACCCCAGCTGCCCTGTACTCACCATGTGCGGCGGGTGCAGGGCGGCTTCTCCCTGCAGTCCCCCGATGGGAGCCGCTTCCAACTCCACAGCATGAAATCAACATGCTGAGAAGGAGCGGAATGGTGGCAACCCGCACCGCAGCTGTCAGAATGCTGCGGTCGGATGAAGCATAGTGAGTATGGGATTTCTACAAATCCCATCCACTATGCTTGTACTGTACTACGCAGCATTTTGGACACAGCAGCAAGACGCTGCGTCCAAAAGGCTGCGTATACTCATCGTGTGCACGCACCCATACCCCTGATTCTGCAGCAGTTCCAACGTTATCAGAAGTTGCATAGTCATGTCCCATGTGATATTGATATGAGACTCAGCCCTCTGACCAGTCAGTGCTGGCGTCTGTCTCCCCGCCAACAGACACTGGAGCAGAAGTCATTGGTGTTGCTCACATGCTGCACCTGCATCCGAAGGAAACAGACGGCAACACTGACTGGTTGCAGGGCCTGAGTGTCATATCAAAGTCATTTTTTGCTACAAATATTTTTTTCCCTATTTTCCACCTCTAAAATCTGGGTGCGTCTTATAATCCGGTGCGTCTTATAAAGCAAAAAATACGGTATATTTCTTATCAGTATGTCTTTGTAGTGTTGCGGCGAAACTGGAATACCCAGAGGTACTTGGATAAGTGATAATTGTCTTTAATTGGACACTCCCTTTAAAGGCCGTTTCACACGCTAGGATATCATTAACTATATCCTTAAAACATCACGGATTTGTGAACGTTCCAACGATATCATTAGTGCGTCCTTGCGTGTAAACGAACGATGTAGGATGAAAAATCGTTGGGACGGTCATCACAAAGATGAGATCCTGACCTCAAATCTATCGTTAATCGTCCAATTAAGGAACTGTGAAGAAGCCACATCGTTCAGTGTGACACCTTTTTGAACGATCTCGTTCAAAATTCTCCTATTCCTGCCACTTTAGAAAATCGTTCAAAGGATCTTCTCCAAATCACTGGCACATTGCCAAATGCAAGATCGTTAAAGATATCCTTGCGTGTGACAACCTACCAATGATGTTGGAATGATCGCAGTCACGTGACATAGCGAATGATATCGTTCACCTATATCCTTGTGTGTGAAGCGGCTTTAAGAGACACTTGTGCATTTGTATCAAATACCAATGTTATAAAATTGAGTAACAAAAACTATTTGCATGACAGGTTTTCACAATCTAAAATTAAAATGTTATGCTATTTCTATATAGTTTCTAAACACCTGGTTGCAAGATGGATGGAACAAGGTAAGAAACTCCAGGTGGTCATCAAAAGTTCCCTCCTTCACGCTATAGAACAACCGGACAATTACACATTGTACAATGGCACCTGTATAATGTGGTAAAATCCTAGGATACAATTAACTGCAGGTTCAGAACCACGTTAGCATTTTTCCCTGTGGGATATAAATGTAGCATTTCAAGAATGCTTCTTGTTTTTCATAAACAGAAGTGAGGCTGCTACATCCATCAAGTTAATCTTTTTCCAGGAAAGTAGTTCTGTTAGTTGTGAAATAGCAAAAAAAACAAGGGTGGAGGGGAGAGGAAAAGCAAACAATTCCATTTCAATTTCTTAACAGCAACAATAAGGGTTTTTTTTGTGTGTGAGAATGAAGCTACCCACACTCCGTATGTGTAATATGCTGCAGAGAGAAGGATAAAATAAGCAAAAAGAAAAACAATCCAATTGATCAAAACTGACATTTCACACATATACCAAGGCAATAAAAATGACAATGAAACAGAGAACCAGAAATGTCATTAATTTAATTGGCGTTTAACATCTGCAAGTTGCAGAACACCAAAGATTCAGTAACAAGAGGAAACTGTATTTGCATCAAAGTGAAATGAAAACTTCTTGGTAGCTCTCCTTTCTAGCAGTTTATTAAATGAAAAAAAGCACTAAAATTTCAAGAAATAATATTTTACTTCTCAATGTGACTGATTTACAGTTACTCACAAGAGTTGAGCATCTTTTTAATGACTTAGGGCTTTGAAATGTTATTTTATATATGTGTGGATGGGATCATAGTTTACGGCAGGTATTTTATTCAGTATATCTGTGGATAATTCTCTTGGAGAGAACGTATCCAGCAAGAAAATGACTGTAGCCGATCTCGTAGATCTAATGAGATGCATCTATTGGTGCATAGTTACAACAGTAAAAATTGAGTGAATCACATGGTCTTATGCATTTCGAGTGACCTCCTCTCTTAATCATAGCAATAAGTGGACCTTCATATATATTTTGCAAGAGTGGGACACCAGACTTCTTTGTAATTGTCTTCCTCCATTACTTCCTGGTAACTGTCCCATGGATTTGTCCTTGTAACCGCATACTTGATGATTCCCTTATGTTCCTCCTTTATTTGGTGAGCTGATGGGGATGTCTGATAGATACCTCTCCATTACTAACACCAGAACGTAATGCCAAGTGACACTAAACAGCTGATATCAACCTTATAAACCATTACCCAGATTGTCAACACACCACGGCAATCGGAAAAAGCTGAGGTAAACGACCAGAATTAGTGCATAGATTTTAATGTGCCAATTCTGAGGTAGCTGCAGGCTGCTATTTTTACGCTGAGAAAGGCCAAAACACTACGGACCTTCCCAGCATGATAATACCAGCCTAAAACTGTCTGCTTTACCATGGCTGTTATCAGAAATAGGAGGGACCGCATGTTGTTTTATTTAATTATTCACTTATTAGGGTAAACCAAGCTAAAAACAGCTTTTATTGCCTTATGTAAGGCACTAAAGGGTGCTAGTGTATAATATGTAGGGGGCGTGACATTCATTTGCTTTGGTCCACTTCCTGTTTATTCTGCATCCTGTCTTTCAGTCAACTTTACTGAGACAAATTATTATTACTGTTTGAGGCCTCTGTTTGTGCATATATAATATTATCATATATTTCTATCTCTTAAAGGGATATTCAGAACGCTTATTATTTTTGTGTATGGGACTAAGAACTAACAGGCAGATAGTTGCATCACCTTCTTTTTTCTGCATCAATTGCCAACATCATTCTAATTGACAGCCATTTCACCACAGCAAGGGCCCACCTGTTAATCAGCATTATATGTGCAGTCATGCTGCTCTGCCGACATGATATCAGCGGAAGGAGGGAAATCACTGGCAGGAGCTGTTCTTCACTTCTCTGAAGAAATCACATTACCTGGCTGTTAGTTTTTAACCCCATATGCAATAACAATAAAAGTCCAGAATTACCATTTAAGAATAACGAGCAAATTGAATGTCAGAGGTCACATATGTACATTTTGGACTGGGAGGTGGAAAAACCTATGAGGAAATAACAGTGTGAAATTAGAAAGAAAAACATTAATTTGGGTGCAGTAAGAGCACTTGTTGAAACCAGCAATTCTTCTAACCCATTTTTTATACGTCAATGTAAGTTCACATTCCACCTCCAATCTAAAATATTTCATTCTTATAGGGATATATTTTATTTATTGTTGATGGTTCCATTCATATCTTCTTCGAATGTGTTGAAGAGTTATCCGTCTTTAAACATTGGTTGTATGTTTTTCAAGACACTAAATAAACCACCTTAAATAGTAAATCTTGTAATTTTACCATTTTCTCATGACCCTATAAAACATGTTGACTCACAACACTTCTCTACTAGAGATGAGTGAGCACTAAAATGCTCGGGTGCTCGATGCTCGGGTCGAGCATCCCAAAATACTTGTGTACTCGGCCAGAGCACCGAGCTCAATTTAAGTCAATTAGTGACAGGCTTCGCCCACAGACTTCCGTCTATAAAACGAGTGTTTCTGGGAAAGGGCGGGTGGGTGGTCTTTTTCAAATCGCCGCTACATACAACACCTTGCTGTGCCCACAAGAGGGGTCCTAACAATCAATCTGCTCCCTGTGAGGTGCCAGCTCACTGTGTGCACTGAAAGGAACTGTGTATTTGTGTCAGATCGCTTATTATTAGTGAGGAGTCCGAGCATCTCAGCGGTACTCGGTGCTCGCCGAGCATCCCGAGTACCTGGATACTCCCGCGAGTAACGAGTAGCGCCAAGCATACTCGCTCATCCCTATTCTCTACCCAATCATCCATTTACATTTGATATGTACCTAATGCCATTTACTTATAAAGGAGGAGTCTAGGGAACTCTTTTAATTAACATTTTATTCTTCATTTATGCTTGGAGGAAATCAGTGCAAGGGTTAGAAATTAGTAAGTTATTTATTTTATCGTAATAAGGGATTAATCAATGATATTAATAGCACAAATTTCTGCAATGCTTTTTAAATATTGCAGAACCAGTGCTTTTTTTGTGGGGGTACATACCGGTACGCCGTACTGGAAAATCTGAAGATTGGCAGTACATACCGGTACGGCGTACCGGAAAATCTAAAGAGCATGCAGCACTGACCTGCTGTGTCACTCACAGGCTGTGTGTAGTACAGTTTCCCTCAGCGCCGGAGGACTTGCGATGATGTCACATACATGTGACTCGGGTGGGCGGAGTTTTGCCCACAGGGAAAGAAGATGGAGGAGGACGACTAATGCAGGCTGCAGTGCAGGGTATGTGACAACAGCACTGACAGACTGTCAGTGACAGTGACTGTGATGAGTGCAGAGGGCGGCAGGCTGTGCAGGGGGAGAGGATGCAGGGGAGATAGAGATCAGGACAGGCAGGGTATGGAGAAATTGAGACAGGAGGGATGGAGGATGGAGAGATCAGGGGGATCGAGGATGGAAGGAACAGTGGGATGGATGATGAATTGAAAGGACTTGGAGCAGGGGGATGGAGAGGCCAGGGGGATGAAGAATGGAGGGAGCAGGAGAATGGAGGGAAAAGGGGATGAAAGATGAAAGGAGCAGGGGAATAGAGGATGGAAGGAGCAGGGGGATGGAGGATGGAAGGAGCAGGGGGATGGAGGGAACAGGGGGGATGAAGGATGAAAGGAGCAGGGGAATAGAGGATGGAAGGAGCAGGGGGATGGAGGATGGAAGGAGCAGGGGGATGGAGGGAACAGGGGGATGAAGGATAAAAGGAGTAGGGGAATAGAGGATGGAAGGAGCAGGGGGATGAAGGATGGAGGGAGCGTTGGATGGAGGGAACAGGGGGATGGAGAGATCAGAGGGATTGAGGATGGAGGGCACAAAGGGATGGAGAGATCAGGTGAATGGACGATGGAGAGACCTGGAGGATAGAGGGATCAGGTGGATGAGAGAGCAGGGGGATGGAGGATGGGGAGACCAGGGGGATGAGGATAGAGACCAAGGGATGGAGAGACCAGGGGATGGAGAATGGAGGAAGCATGGGGATGGAGGATGGAAGGAGCAGGGGGATGGAGGATGGAAGGAACAGGGGGATAAAGGATGAAAGGAGCAGGTGAATGGTGGATGGAAGAAGCAGTGGGATGGAGAATGAAAGGAGCAGGGGGATGGAGGATGGAGAGACCAGGGGGATGGAGAATGGAGGGTGCAGGAGGATGGAGGAAACGGGGGATGGAGAGATCAGAGGGATTGAGGATGGAGGGTGCAGAGGGATGAAAATCTGAATTACATAGCTTTGGATTGAAATTGGCATATAGGCCACAGAAGTGAATGACGAGACGTAGGGCTGCACTCCTCCCCCACTTCTCAATCAAGCTCGACCGGCGCCTTACAGCAACCCCCCCCGGTCTCGCCTCAGGTATGCGTACTAGGAAATATTTTTTTCCAAAAAAAGAACTGTGTAGAACTAACATATTTTAATATTGTACTCGAGTTTCTTAATATTAGAAAAAATTTGGTGTTCATTTTTGGATAGATATGAAACACAATTTCAACTAAAGGGATCTTGTTAAAGTTCTTGTTGAGTAATTACTAATATAATAGCATCATTTATTGGTAGCAAATAAATGAAAATATATTGGTTTCATTGACCCAAAGCAAATGAATTATCCTGGTAGAGTTTGCTAGAAGAAATTTAATGGTAACCAGCTATGATTCTGGCAAGTGGTGGTTTTTACAAAGGGCTGGGAATAATAAAGCAGTAAGGCATCTACTAAAATGTACAATATAACATAACCTGTTAACAATTCCTAATATGTACTAATTTTATAAGGCAACAGAACATTCATTTATTTAGATGGACCTGTCGATGCTATATAAAAATTTAATGAAGGGAGAAGGAGTAGTGTCTTTGATGTACTGGCTGACAAAATGTATTTTTCGTATTCCCATTGAACATTTGAGGCACTAACCTCAGTTTAGGGTTAGGTAAACTTGCTCTAAAAGCACCTTTGAGAACATCTACTTAAGGCAATGTTTACATTTGAATATTTAATAAGGGTATGAAAGCAGGTGCATACTTTTTTCAGGTCTGATTGACTCAACTGATAAATCTTTTCATTAGTGAATATTTGTAGTACATGCTCTAAAGCTGGCTTCACACTACGGCTGGTATCCGATCCGTGGATTTCGGCTTGAGGCAGACAGCCGCAGACCGGATCAGCAGACAAAACTGGATGGCTAATTTGCCCTCCAGTCCAGTGCGCAGCCGCACGCAGCTGCCGCCACTGATAGGTCAGGACGGCGGCTTGTGAGGAGCTAGCCGCGGTCGTGAACTGTCAGGAGGGGCCGGCGCTGAGCTTCAGCACCATGGAGCTGTCCCCTCTGTCAGATCAGAAATGCGGCTCGCTCCTTGTGAGCTACGGTCCTGAGATATCAATGGTGGCAGCTGCGCCGGCTGCATATCGGACCTGAGGGCAAATTAGCCCTCCAGTTCTGTGTGCTGATCCGGTCCGCGGCTGTCTGCCTCAAGCGGACAGCCACATATCGGATCCCAGCCGTAGTGTGAAGCCAGCCTAAGAGACTCCTGGAGGCCGTGATTTGGTTTCTGTTTGCAATTATGTGTAGTTTTACTTTGGCAATTAGGTGACTTTCAATTGATAGAGTTACACCACAAAAAAGTGTTTTGGAAATCAGAATTAAAATGGTGGACAATCAAGCACCTTTATAATTGTCATAGGAAGATATTTTTAGTGGGAGATAAGTAGAATTTAGATTTGAACAATCTCAGTTTTTAGCTTTTCCTTAACCCCTTCATCACCCGGCTATTTTTTGTTTAAGTTTTTCATTTTTTGCTCCCCTGCTTCCAAGAGCCTTTTTTTATTTTTCCATCAATATAGATATGATGGCTTGTTTTTTTGTGAAACGAGTTGAACTTTCAGATGCAATCATTTATTTTACTATATAGTGTACAGGAAAATGGGGAAAAAAATTCAAGGTCGGTGAAATTGCAAAAAAAAAAAAAGCAATTACACATTTGGGTTTTTTATTCACCATGATCACTACTTGGTAAACATGAACATAACAGTGTGATGCCTCGGGTCGGTACGAGTTCGTAGATACCAAACTTATATACTTTTACTGTTAGCTAAGTGGTGGAAAAAAATTCAGTAGTTTGAAAGAAAAGAATTGCACTTTTTGTGCCATGTTCTGCGACCTGTAGCATCCTCATTTTTCGATGTCTGGGGCTGTGTCATTGCTTATTGCTTGTGACTTGAGCTGACGTTTCTAATGATACCATTTTTGGGTGCATACGCTGTTGTGGTCGCCTGTTATTGCATTTTGCGCAATGTTGCGGTGACCAGAAAAAAGTAATTTCGGCGTCTGGACCTTTTTTTCCATTATGCAGTTTACAACTCTCATTATTTGATTTTATATCTTGATAGATCGGGCATTTCTGAACGCGGCGATACCAAATATGTGTATTTTTTTAAATACTTTTATTTTGAATGGGGGAAAAGGTGGGTAATTTATCTAGAGGGTTGAGAATGCGCACATAGGGTCTTATCCTTTATAGGCAGGTAAATGTGAAAAAATCAGATTTGCTCACCTGGTCAGGTTGTGTAGCACACAACCAGCGTAATCGCTCGAACAATGCAGCTGCTGCAGGGACTGTACTTCCACGAGGTGCGGTGCTGTGATCAGGTATTTTGGACGAAGTACCTTAATGTCCGCGCTGCTGCCAGAGAGGAACATACACCAACGACACTGGGACGTCTGAGTACTGGTAGTAGAGGTTTATTTCCAACGCGTTTCGGAGCCACGTACCGAGCTCCTTCCTCAGGGAACATCCTGAAGGTGGGTAATTTGAACTTTTGTGTTTTTTGTTTCATATTTTAAAAAACTTTATTTTTCATTCATTCTTTATTTAACAGTGCCCCATAGGGCGCCACAGTGCTGCAGGGTCTGATTGCTTGTGCCATGTCCTGATGAGCTGCAGCACATCGTGACATGGCGCTTGCTTTCACTTTCAGTGGTTGGCAGCGCCTGCCAACCACTGAAAGGAAGGGGTCCCTGATAGCTTCCAGGTTCACACCAGAACCTGGGGCTATCCCATGAGCACCAGAGATCCCGAGATCTTATTGCAGAATCTCCAATGCAGGTGGTGAACAGCGCGATCTCCGCCGCAGCAGTTTTGGATCCCACTATAAGTGAATGACAGCGGGATTCAAAGGGTTAAATAAATCTGGGATCGGTACTGAAAGGCCGACATCTCAGCTGATGAGATCAGCTGAGATGTCGGGTGTTTGAAATGAGAGCACCAAACACGAGGACCCGACACATGACGTTGTATTATGACAAAGGTCGGGAAGGGAGGGGGTTAAACAATCAAATAAATGCAGTGAACATACTAAATGTTCACAAAATTAAAGTTGCAGCAAATGTAGAAATCTTTAAAGAATGTAAATTAGAGTAGCTAAATAGTTATAGGAGATAGGAATAATAAACAATGATAACATACAGTGATACCTTGGTTTTTATCAATTATCTGTCTGAAAATAAGCCAATAACAAAACCACTGAAAACAGAAGCAATTATTTCCATAGGAATCAATGTACGGTAAATAAAATTAGTTTCAGACACATACATACCAAAAACCATTTCATAGAGAATAAAGACAGCATTTAATACTAAAAACATTAAGGCCCCTTTCACATCTCTGCGTTTGCTGCGTTTTGCTGCGTTTTGCTTCATTTGCGTTTTTTCCGCGTTTTTACCGCAAAAAACGCATGAAAACGCATGCGTTTTTGCCCCCATTGATTTTAATGGGAACGCATGAAAAACGCATGCAAAAACGCATGTCAAAACGCATGTGCGTTTGCAAAAACGCAAAACGCATGCGTTTTTGCAAATGCAGCCCAAAACGTTGTTTGCCACGTTTTGAGCTGCGTTTGCAAAAACGCATGCGTTTTGCGTTTTACCAAACGCACATGCGTTTTGACATGCGTTTTTGCATGCGTTTTTCATGCGTTCCCATTAAAATCAATGGGGGCAAAAACGCATGCGTTTTCATGCGTTTTTTGCGGTAAAAACGCGGAAAAAACGCAAATGAAGCAAAACGCAGCAAAACGCAGCAAACGCAGAGATGTGAAAGGGGCCTAAGAAATTAAAATAATATGAATTTAAAATTCTAAAGTAAAGAATAAATAAATATTTATGGTGTTTACTTTTCTAAAGACTCTTCTTGGGGTATTGAAAATGCCGAGGAGGGGACAGAGAGGAGCGGATATTATTGTTTGGAATGTAACCATGTGGGTAACCCTTTTTTCTTGCAACATTAGCAGTGAGGTCATCTATGTACACCAACAAAAACCGAAGCAACCAACAAAAACTGAGACAAAATTTTCATTGAAAAAATCATTGAAAACTGAAATTGGTCCCAAAATAAGTATAAAATATCTTAGGAAAATACTACTTCTAGCACTATGCCACATACATACAGAACGTTTATTCAGTACCATGGACAACTCTGCCCAATTAGGCCAGGGTCACACTTGAGTCTTGAATCAGGTTTTTGCATCATTTTGTGCACTTTCTTTTCTAAGGCTAGGGTCACACCTGTGGTATTTTTATACATCCAGATCCGGTTTTGAGCATTAAAATTGCTCAAAACCGCATCCGGATTTGCAGCCTATAGGCTTCAATAGAAAAAACGGGTTTCACTATTTGCTATCCAGTTATCGCATCCGGTTTTGTAGCCTGCGGTAAAAATCATGCAGGCTTCATTTTTCGGAGCGGTTGCAAAACCGGATGCATTTTCTTTAACATGGGCGCCTATGGGAACCTTGCGGTACCGGATTTGGATGCGGTTTTCAAAATTGCAAAAACCCACATTCCAAAACCGGATGCATTAATCCATCCAGATCCGGAATGAGGGTTGCAATTTTACTATCAAAAGATAGTATGAAGGCACACGGTAAAACCACATCCGGTAATGGATGCGGTTATCGGATTGTGCCTATTAAGTGTGACCCTAGCCTAAGTCCAAAACCTGATGCCAAAAACTGATGCTGCACTTAAGTGTGACTGCAATGGTGTCAGTTTTTTAACTGGACCCCAAAAACGCTGCTAGCAGAGTTTTTGGGTGCAGTAAAAAAACTGATCAGGTTTTTTTAACATGGGGCCCAAAGGGAAAAGCGATCCGATTTTTAATGGCACAAAAAACCTGATCAGTTTTTTCTAACATTTTTTGGGAAAAAATGACAAAGTCCAAAAAAAGAAGAGCAGCACAGGAGGGTCAAAAACCAGCCAAAAAACACCCTTTAAAAAAAGCATCCAGTATTTGAGCTTTTTGCAAAAACTGATGCACAAGTGTGAACCCAGGCTTAGGCAATGTTCGCACGTAGAGTATATGGACAGGCTAGGTTCAAACTGCATTTTTGCTGTGCATTACAACGGATCCGTTTGACAGCAGCACAAACGCAATGTAACACATCCTTAGACTTGTATTCAACAAACGGATATGAACTGCATATGAATTGCAAGTATGCATTTTTTTCAGCAAACATGAAAACGCGGTCTGTAGCGTTTTCATGTGCGTTGAAATAAACGCATACTTGCTGATGCATGGGTATTTTGACATATGTTCATGAATCAACCAGAGCTAAGGGATGGGGCACTCGGTCACCAGGTCTACTGAATAGGGAGTCACGGATGGATGGAATCCCGGTTCCGTGCCCTGCTGATCAACTGTGGTAGATGTTGATGATGGGGGATAAAAAGGGTTATTTACAGAGGATTGTGTCGCCACCTGCAGTGTCCGGTAATTTGGTACCGGCGCTGCCAGCCGGCCGCTGAGGTGATGGATGGGGCAGCAAAGTGTTGTACAGCTCCCCACAGGTGGAGCTTTACCTCAGGGCAGCAATTGTAGGAAGATGGTGAGGGAGGGCAGTGATGTAGATGTTGATGCTGAGCCCTTCAGGCTGCGGCTGGAAGAGTAACGGAAACCAGTTCAAGTTTAACTCCACTTTACTCGGTACCGGTTGAAGACATAAACAAAACACGGTACAGTTTGGTTTACAGGGTGGATGCTGCCAGCTCAGGGTTCCCCTTATGGAGTCTCTAGATGTCCTCTTTTTGTCTTTCAGGGTTAACTTCTCTCTTCCTTTCTCAATCTTTCCCACCCTTGCAGAGCTCACCCGCCTGTCCTGCAGTCTGTATCTAGTAGGCTTAGCTAGACTTGTACCGGTGCAGATGGGAACAGCAGAAACGCACAAGTTTCCCCTCCGACACCGGGATTCAGTCCTCCACCTCTAGTGTAGAACCGTCTTTTGGGCTTCAGGGGTGAGGTACCTTTGTGGGGCTCTCAGCAACCCGGTTCTGTTGGGCCTGCTGCTTGTCGGTTTTGCAGTCAGGGTTGAACTCCTGGCTGCCTCGGCTGTCCGTGTCGCCAGTGCTCCATCAACGTGACCAGCTGGCTCCTACCAGTCCTGGCCCGTTGCCTTCTGTCCTGGGTCCCTACTTAAAGATGGGACACCCTCCTCTCAGCTGGGCTGTCAGGCCTGACCACTCTGTCTGCCTTCCCAGCACCGTCTGAGGTAAACTGTCAACTGTCACTCTTCCTCTATCCTAAGCTCCACCCCCACCCTTCTGGGACCTACCAAGTACAGGTTCACCCTACTCTAGGTGGTGTGGTCCTAAGTGAGAGTAGAAACAGACTCCATAAGGTTTAAATCCCAAACTAGCAACTTACAAAGAATATTACATTTTTATAATAAAGTGCAATACCACTCTGTGGCGCCTAGCCGCAGGGGCGCTACATTCATATGCAAGCCTATGGATGTGTTAACACATCGGTTACATTGCATTTGTGCTGCTGTCAAATGGATCCATTGTAACGCACAGCAAAAACGCAATGTGAACTTAACCTTACAAAAATGTCTGCAACAAATCTGCATCTCCTGGCAGAAAAGCACACCCAAAACGCAGTGTGTTTTTGATTCTCTTTTGATGCGTTATTGCTGCATTTTTATGTATTTTTCCATGGAGTTTTTATGCATCTTGGGTGAAAAAATTCAGAAAACATTGACATGCAAAGGTATTTCTGCACCAAATCTGCAAGGGAAAAAAAGCAACATGTGCACAAAACTTTAGAATTCTCATTGCCTTTGCTGGCATAAGGATTTGCTTGCAGTTTTATGACAAAACTGCACTCAAAAACATATAAAAAAGGATAAAAAAACACACTGTGTGCACAGGGCCTTAAACTTCCACTACTGAAACAAACCTTTTATGTGCTAGAGACTGCATATGAAGAAACTGAATGTACTTATTGTTTCAGTCATTTACATCATATAGTGTAAAAATATAACTTTGACTTTGATTATGATTAATAATTTTGAGACGAGTTTGTCCCTGTCATCTCAAAGTAAGTCCGAATATAAAGTACCCATTAGAAGAGAAAAATCACTTTTGTTCTTCTACAATAGAAAACATCAAGTAAAATGTAAAAAGCATTAGAATATGTATTGCTGGCAATGTGAATGGCTGGTACAGCATTCAGACTATGAAAGCATTTGATGAATAGCACTCAGCGGAGCATAAATTATATCAGCACACAAATATATAAAGTGTACAGGAACTGATTTACTAATCTGTTCATCAAACACAATACTTTAGTGCTAGATCTATGCTACAAAGTGAGATTATTGAAATGAAAAATAATATGAAATTGAAATGATCCATTACTAAGAATGAAGTACATATTGGGTCTAACATTTTCGTTCTGCATAGTTTGATATTGAGACCTACAATTAGCATTTTTGATATAACCTAGACACTAAATAACATTTATTATTCACTTTGAATGGCTGGGGTCACATTTAAAACGTGAATTGTAGTGTTGAGCGAACATGCTCGGCACTACTCGTTACTCGCACGAGTATCACTGTACTCGGGCGACTCGCCGAGCACCGAGTAATCTCGCGATACTCGTGCTGTGCTCGTGGTCGTCATCTCTCCATGTTGGCGCTCTTTTGAGAGCCAGCCCACGTGCAGGGATTGGCTGACAGACCACTGCAATGCCACAGCCCTGTTGGTTGTGGTATAGCAGTGATTGGCCGGCCTGCACAGCGTCACCGAGCCTTTATAAGTCCCGGCGCGCTGTGCTCGGCACACAGCCTTCCAGACAGTGAGTGTAGGGAGAGTGTCTGCTGCTGATTAGGGACAGATTTGCGGCCCTCATAGGTAGATCCGGATCAGGGCTGCAAACTGCTGCTGACCACAACAGTCCTTCTCAGGACTAATCTAGGAGGACATAGGCAGGGTGATCCAGATCGGAGTCCAAGATTTCCAGTGACCAGAACAGTCCTTCTCAGGACTAATCTAGGAGGATATAGGCAGGGTGATACAGATTGAAATCCAAGCTTTTCTGTGACCATTAGAGTCACCACACTCTTGTACTTAGTACCTTAATACAGGTTAGGGACTAAAATCCTCTCTTCAAACCATTACAGTCACCAGACAGGTGTACGTACTACCTTAATACAGGTTAGGGAACTAAAATCCTAACTCTTGTCATCAAAACAGTCACCAGACAGGTGTACGTACTACCTTAATACAGGTTAGGGACTAAAATCCTCTCTTCAAACCATTACAGTCACCAGACAGGTGTACGTACTACCTTAATACAGGTTAGGGAACTAAAATCCTAACTCTTGTCATCAAAACAGTCACCAGACAGGTGTACGTACTACCTTAATACAGGTTAGGGACTAAAATCCTCTCTTCAAACCATTACAGTCACCAGACAGGTGTACGTAGTACCTTAATACAGGTTAGGGAACTAAAATCCTAACTCTTGTCATCAAAACAGTCACCAGACAGGTGTACGTACTACCTTAATACAGGTTAGGGACTAAAATCCTCTGTTTAAACCATTACAGTCACCAGACAGGTGTACGTAGTACCTTAATACAGGTTAGGGAACTAAAATCCTAACTCTTGTCATCAAAACAGTCACCAGACAGGTGTACGTACTGCCTTAATACAGGTTAGGGACTAAAATCCTCTCTTCAAACCATTACAGTCACCAGACAGGTGTACGTAGTACCTTAATACAGGTTAGGGAACTAAAATCCTAACTCTTGTCATCTCAACAGTCACCACACTGTTGTACGTCATACGTTTCTACAGGTTAGGGAACTAAAATCCTAACTCTTGTCATCTCAACAGTCACCACACTGTTGTACGTCATACGTTTCTACAAGTTAGGGAACTAAAATCCTAACTCTTGTCATCTCAACAGTCACCACACTGTTGTACGTCATACGTTTCTACAGGTTAGGGAACTAAAATCCTAACTCTTGTCATCTCAACAGTCACCACACTGTTGTACGTCATACGTTTCTACAGGTTAGGGAACTAAAATCCTAACTATTGTCATCTCAACAGTCACCACACTGTTGTACGTCATACGTTTCTACAGGTTAGGGAACTAAAATCCTAACTATTGTCATCTCAACAGTCACCACACTGTTGTACGTCATAAGTTTCTACAAGTTAGGGACCTAAAATCCTAACTATTGTCATCTCAACAGTCACCACACTGTTGTACGTCATACCTTTATACAGGTTAGGGAACTAAAATCCTAATCTCCTGTGACCTCCACAGTGACCAGGCAGTTGTCGCTCTATACAGGCAAAATGCGCAAAGGCGTTGGCAAGGGCGTTGGCAAGGAACAAGGAAGTGGACGTGATGGTGGTGCAGGCAGAGGCCGAGGTCGTGTGCAAGCACTCATTTCGCAACAACAAAGGGCCACATCTCCTCGCTCGCACGTCCTGTCCCAAATTCTTGGGGCCCGCAGCAGTACACCACTGTTGAACCAAGACCAGTGTCAACAGGTTGTTACTTGGATAGCGGATAATGCTTCAAGTCAGATGGGCACCTCCACAAACACCCTGTCTTCCGCACGGTCAACTGTCAGTAGCCGTGATACTGCACCGCACATTTCCCAACCTGATCCTCCTTCCTACCACCTGGCCGATTACACGTCCACGGACATTACAGATCCCACACTAGGACACTCGGAAGAGCTGTTCACGTATCCATTCGCAGAATCTGGCCTGTCGCCACCTCCTCTTGAAGTGGGTCATGAGGAGATGGTATGTACAGATGCCCAAATATTTGAGCAGCCGCGTTATGACGAACGGAACGTTGTCAAAGTGTCTCAACAAGGGGTGGACGATGATGAGACACAATTGCCAGGAAGTCAGGAGGAGGATCAGGGTGCGGAAGAGGAAGACGACGTGGTGGATGATCCAGTAGCTGACCCTACATGGCAGGAGGATATGCAGAGCGAGGACAGCAGTGCACAGGGGGAGGCAGGCGTAGCATCACAACAGCCAGTACGAAGCAGGGGTGCGTCCGCAGGCAGAAGGCAGGCAACCGTTCCCCGGAACAACAACACGACTCAAGGTGCCTGTGCAAATGTTCGGTCTTCCCGAGTCTGGGAGTTTTTTAAGTTGGCTCCAGAAGACTCTAAAAAGGCCATTTGCCACACCTGCCATGCCACTATCAGCAGGGGTACGAAAACTAGCAGCCTGACCACCACCAGCATGATCAGGCACATGTCAGCCAAGCACCCGACTTTGTGGGAAGTACCACAGAGTCGAGGAGCGGTGCGTGCTGATGTCACTGCTAGGTCTTCGGCTGTTGTGCATGCAAGCCAATCCCCTGTCCATGCTGGCCGCGAACAAGCCTCCTGTCCTGCACCTGAAGTTGCTGAAGCACAAATTACGCCACCATCAAGCACGTCCTTGTCCCAGCGCAGCGTTCAATTATCCATTCAGCAAACATTTGAACGCAGGCGCAAATACGCTGCCAATGCCCCACATGCCACAGTCCTCAATGCTCACATTTCGCGACTCATAGCGCTAGAAATGTTGCCTTTCCGTCTGGTGGAGACGGACGCATTCCGCGACCTGATGGCGGCTGCTGTCCCACGTTACTCGGTCCCCAGCCGACACTATTTCTCCAGATGTGCCGTCCCCGCATTGCATAACCACGTGTCCAACACCATCACACGTGCCCTGAACAATGCTGTTTCAGCCAAAGTCCACCTAACCACAGACACGTGGACAAGTGCTTGTGGGCAAGGCCGCTACATCTCCCTGACGGCACACTGGATTAATATTGTGGAGGCTGGGACCCAGTCTGAGCGAGGGACGGAACACGTCCTTCCCACACCAAGGATAGCAGGCCCTACCTCTGTCATGGTTTCACCGACACTCTACAGCTCCGGAATGTCATGCTCTTCAGCCTCCTCCTCCTCCACCTGCGCATCCTCATCCACTGTACCCTCCACACCAGTCCCAAGCTGGAAGCACTGCAGCACTGCCTCTGCAAAGTGGCAACAGGCTGTGCTGAAGCTAGTCTGCATAGGTGACAAACCCCACAATGCAGAAGAGGTGTGGACAGCTCTGAAACAGCAGGCAGATCACTGGCTCACACCTCTGAACCTAAAGCCAGGAAAGGTCGTGTGTGACAATGGCCGGAACCTGGTGGCAGCTTTGAGGCGAGGGCAGCTGACGCATGTTCCATGCGTGGCCCATGAGCTCAACCTGGTGGTTCAGAGGTTTGTGAAGTCATACCCGGAGGTGTCTGACCTGCTGGTAAAAGTTCGGCGTCTGTCTGCACATTTTCGCAAGTCACCTGCTGCTTCAGCCGGCCTTGCAAGCTTTCAGCGCCGTTTGCGTCTTCCAGCCCACAGACTGGTGTGTGATGTCCCCACGCGTTGGAATTCAACGCTGCACATGTTGGTCAGGATATGTGAGCAGAAGAGGGCAGTTGTGGACTACCTGCATCACCTAAGCCGTCGGGAAATGGGTCAAACCCCACACATAACACCTGAGGAGTGGAGATGGATGTCGGACCTATGCACCGTCCTCCAAAACTTTGAGGACTCCACCAAGATGGTGAGCGGTGATGACGCCATTATTAGCGTCACCATACCACTACTCTGCCTTCTAAAACGGTCTCTGCTGAAAATAAAAGAGGATGCATTGCAGGCAGAGCGCGATGACTTAGAGCAAGAAACTGTAGTGGGTGTGGGTGAAAACACACAGCCCAGCCTCATGTCATCACAACGTGTAGTGGAGGACTATGACGAGGAGGAGGAGGAGGAGGAGGATGAAGACATGGAGCAACTCTCAGGCCAAATTGGGGATATGACATGCACACCAGTCATACCCTCGATTCAGCGTGGCTGGCCAGAGGACAGGGGAGATGAGGAGGAGGAGGAGGAGGAGGACAGCATGTTCAGTCATCGTGTTGGTCTGGATACTGATGTGATGGCTGTTAAGAGTCTGGCGCACATGGCTGACTTTATGGTAAGCTGCCTGTCTCGTGACCCTCGCGTTCAGAACATCTTGGCCGACAATCAGTACTGGTTGGCAACACTCTTAGACCCACGCTACAAGGAGAACTTTATGTCTCTCATTCCTGAGGCGGAGAGGTCAGCCAAAATGCTGCAGTTCCAGAGGGCCATAGTCACGGAAGTTGTGAAATCCTTCCCCTCACAAAACGCTAGCGGCATAGGTCAGGATTCGATGGACAACCAAGGCGTACGGCCGAGAGGGGCACAAGTCCAATCCGCCAGAGGCAAGGGAACTGTCTTTACGATGTGGGACAGTTTTCTCAGCCCCTCACGTACCACAGCCCCTGAGGTGCGGGGTAGTGCCACCAGAAATGCTAAGTTCGGGCAGATGCTGAAGGAGTACCTTGCAGATCGAACAACTGTACTGCGAGATTCATCGGTGCCTTTCAATTATTGGGTCTCCAAGCTCGACACGTGGCATGAATTGGCTCTCTACGCCTTGGAAGTCCTGGCCTGCCCTGCCGCTAGCGTTTTATCAGAGCGTGTTTTCAGTGCAGCAGGTGGAATCATCACTGATAAACGCACCCGCCTGTCAACTGAAAATGCGGACAGGCTCACTCTGATCAAGATGAACAAGGGTTGGATTGGGCCAGACTTCACCACACCACCAGCAAATGACAACTGAATTTTATTTTGTTATTTGAATTTGACATGTACCTCCACTCACCAATGGGTACACACTTCCGTACTTTGGCTAATCGCTGGACTCCTACTCCTTCTCCTCATGTGACACCATGATGAGCGTTAGAATAGTTAGGCTCTTGTTTGAGGTATACGCACAGTGGTAAATTTTGTAGCCCATTCTGTTAGAATGGGCATTACAACGACAGGAGACCCGCTCCTTTTCAATGGGAAAAATATTTTTAGGTACTCCTACACGTCTCTATCCAGGGACAAAGAGGAGCCTCCAAATTTTTGGCTGCCCTGACAAAAGGGCTACACTACAATACACCCTGTTCTTCTTAACAGGCCCTCCTGCACGTCTCCATCCAGGGACAAAGAGGAGCCTCCCAATTTTTGGCTGCCCTGACCAAAGGGCTCTACTACAATACACCCACTTGAGGGTTACAGGCCCTACTACATGTCTGTATGCATGGGTCATTGTTGAACCTCCCAATTTTTGGCTGCCCTGACCAAAGGGCTCTACTACAATACACCCACTTGAGGGTTACAGGCCCTACTACATGTCTGTATGCATGGGTCATTGTTGAACCTCCCAATTTTTGGCTGCCCTGACCAAAGGGCTCTACTACAATACACCCACTTGAGGGTTACAGGCCCTACTACATGTCTGTATGCATGGGTCATTGTTGAACCTCCCAATTTTTGGCTGCCCTGACCAAAGGGCTCTACTACAATACACCCACTTGAGGGTTACAGGCCCTACTACATGTCTGTATGCATGGGTCATTGTTGAACCTTCCAATTTTTGGCTGCCCTGACCTAAGGGCTCTACTACAATACACCCACTTGAGGGTTACAGGCCCTACTACATGTCTGTATGCATGGGTCATTGTTGAACCTCCCAATTTTTGGCTGCCCTGACCAAAGGGCTATACTACAATACACCCACTTGAGGGTTACAGGCCCTACTACATGTGTGTATGCATGGGTCATTGTTGAACCTCCCAATTTTTGTCTGCCCTGCCAAAGGGCTATACTACAATACACCCACTTGAGGGTTACAGGCCCTACTACATGTCTGTAAGCATGGGTCATTGTTGAACCTCCCAATTTTTGGCTGCCCTGGCCAATGGGCTATACTACAATACACCCAGTTCTTGTTTACAGGCCATCCTGCATGTCTGTATCCAGGGGCATTGGTGAACCTCCCAATTTTTGTCTGCCCTGGCCAAAGGGCTATACTACAATACACCCACTTGAGGGTTACAGGCCCTACTACATGTCTGTATGCATGGGTCATTGTTGAACCTCCCAATTTTTGTCTGCCCTGGCCAAAGGGCTATACTACAATACACCCACTTGAGGGTTACAGGCCCTACTACATGTCTGTAAGCATGGGTCATTGTTGAACATCCCAATTTTTGGCTGCCCTGACCAAAGGGCTCTACTACAATACACCCAGTTCTTCTTAACAGGCCCTCCTGCACGTCTCCATCCAGGGACAAAGAGGAGCCTCCCAATTTTTGGCTGCCCTGACCTAAGGGCTCTACTACAATACACCCACTTGAGGGTTACAGGCCCTACTACATGTCTGTATGCATGGGTCATTGTTGAACCTCCCAATTTTTGGCTGCCCTGACCAAAGGGCTCTACTACAATACACCCACTTGAGGGTTACAGGCCCTACTACATGTCTGTATGCATGGGTCATTGTTGAACCTCCCAATTTTTGGCTGCCTTGGCCAAAGGGCTATACTACAATACACCCACTTGAGGGTTACAGGCCCTACTACATGTCTGTAAGCATGGGTCATTGTTGAACCTCCCAATTTTTGGCTGCCCTGACCAAAGGGCTATACTACAATACACCCACTTGAGGGTTACAGGCCCTACTACATGTGTGTATGCATGGGTCATTGTTGAACCTCCCAATTTTTGTCTGCCCTGGCCAAAGGGCTATACTACAATACACCCACTTGAGGGTTACAGGCCCTACTACATGTCTGTAAGCATGGGTCATTGTTGAACCTCCCAATTTTTGGCTGCCCTGGCCAATGGGCTATACTACAATACACCCAGTTCTTGTTTACAGGCCATCCCGCATGTCTGTATCCAGGGGCATTGGTGAACCTCCCAATTTTGGACTGCCCTGGCAAAGGAAGATACTACAATAGACCCAGTTCTTCAAAATGGGCACATTATTTCTAGACAGGGCTTCATGTACGTCTCTTGTCAGGGTCATCGGAGTGCCGCACAATGTTTTCACGTAAAATCTTTCATGTAATCACAAAAAGTAACATACACCAGCTGTATCTCACTATTGGGTATGTGCCCTTAACATTTCCACCCTAAATATTCATTTTGGTGTCATTTTGGAAGGTTTTCTGGACACTCCGTAAAATTGGCGTGAAACTCGGACAACATTGTTCACAGCTGTGACTTTTGAGTGAGAAATGCTTCCAGGGGTCTTCCCCATGGTGTTGCCATGTCATTTCAGCACTCTTCTGAGACTTTTGTGACATTTTTAGGGTTTTTCCAGGCAGCCGGCAGTCATTTCATAAAAATACTCGTGTCTCCCATAGGATAACATTGGGCTCGTTACTCGGGCCGAGTACACGAGTATCTCGGGATGCTCGGCCCGAGCTTCGAGCACCCGAGCATTTTAGTACTCGCTCATCACTAGTGAATTGCATTCACCGCATCCAGATCTGGATGCGGTGAACGCAATACCGGTCACACACATTTTTTTTCAAAAATGTGTGCAGAATACCGCTGTGCAGTAACCGGATTGGTCAGGATGTGTAATCCTGAGCAGTGCGGCTACTGCATAGTTTGCTGATCCCGGCTATTGCCGGCATGAGCAAATTGTACTATGAATAGTAAAGAGTTACATTTAATAAATGAAAGCATGCTTGAGGTCTCTAGGGGGGCTTAGACCCCCTAGAGACCGGACGCCCACTCCGGTGGGCTTCTTCTACAATGCCCCCATGCCACGGGCTCCTCCGAGCTCCGTGCATGTCACCCGAACTCCCTCCCCCCGTATCTCTATAGAGGGCTGCACCCCTCTGTTATCAGTCTCCCTATTTGTGCCCCCACTAAGTATTACAGTACAGGAGGAGAGTTATAGTTACGTTCTTCATCCTGAAGTGTCATTATCCCTCCATGGGCGGGGCTGTGTGCTGCAGCCTCCGCCCGCTAATTGATTATGGCCGCCCCCTGTGGCTTGGATTCAGTGTTGTGAGGGCGGCCGCGTCATGAAAGGGGCGGGGCTAAGTTTGCGTCTTAGGGATAGCACACAGCCTTGCCCATGGAGGGATAATGACACTTCAGGATGAAGAACGTAACTATAACTCTCCTCCTGTACTGTAATACTTAGTGGGGCACAAATAGGGAGACTGATAACAGAGGGGTGCAGCCCTCTATAGAGATACGGGGGGGGAGTTCGGGTGACATGCACGGAGCTCGGAGGAGCCCGTCGCATGGGAGCATTGTAGAAGAAGCCCACCGGAGTGGGTGTCCGGTCTCTAGGGGGTCTAAGCCCCCCTAGAGACCTCAAGCATGCTTTCATTTATTAAATTTAATTCTTTACTATTCATAGTACAGTTTGCTCATGCCGGCAATAGCCGGGATCAGCAAACTATGCAGTAGCCGCACTGCTCAGGATTACACATCCTGAGCAATCCGGTTACTGCACAGCGGATCAGAGATCCGCTCCGAAAACTGCAGCCTGCATGGTTTTTAACGCAGGCTGCAGTGCCGGAGACGGACACCGGATTGCTTGTGAAGCAATCCGGTGTTTAGCATTGGCTCCTATGAGGAGCGTTTCCTGGTCCGGTTTTGAGCTTTTTGAAAGCTCAAAACCGGATCAGGATTCTTAAAAAAAAACGGAGATGTGACCCTGGCCTATATTGACAGATTGGTGCAGAAATGCACAGGTTAAAAAAATCACAACTAATATTTTATCAAATTTGCAACATTTTTCATATAAACATGAATCAGGTACGAAAAGCCATCACGGTTACATTGTGAGTGAGGTTTAAGGGTATTTGCACACAACATACTGTATTTTATACTGTGACTTATTCGCATTGTTCTTAAAGCAGAAAACATATCAAGAAAATATGAATGGTGTTTCCTGGCAGAAATGGTCAGGTTAATTCTTTAACCCCTTAAGGACCGAGTCACTTTGCAGCTTAATGACCGGACCATTTTTTGTAATTCTGACCACTCTCCCTTTATGAGGTAATATCTCTGGAACGCCTCAATGGATCCTCGCGATTCTGAGATTGTTTTTTCGTGACATATTGGGCTTCATGTTAGTATTAAATTTAGGTCGATAATTTTTGCGTTTATTTGTGAAAAAATAAAAAATTTGGCAAAAATTTTGAAAATTTAGCAATTTTCAAATTATGAATTTTTATTCTGCTAAACCAGAGAGGTATGTGACACAACATAGTTAATAAATAACATTTCCCACATGTCTACTTCACATCAGCACAATTTTGGAAGAAAAAAAAAAATTTGTTAGGACGTTATAAGGGTTCAAAGTTCATCAGCAATTATTCATTTTTCCAGCAAAATTTACAAAACCATTTTTTTAGTGACCACATCACATTTGAAGTCCCTTTGAGGTTGGCACATGACAGAAAACACCCAAAAGTGACACCATTCCAAAAACTGCACCCCTCAAGCTACTCAAAACTATATTCAAGAAGATTATTAACCCTTCAGGTGCTTCACAGGAACTAAAATAAAGTTGAAGGAAAAAATGGACATTTTTATTTTTGTAACAAAAATGTTCTTTTAGCCTCAATTTTTTCATTTTCACATGGGCAACAGGATAAAATGCATCCTAAAATTTGTTGGGCAATTTCTCCTGAGTACACCGATACCTCATATATGGTCATAAACCACTGTTTGGGCGCACGGCAGGGCTCAGAAGGGAGGGAGCGCAATTTGAATTTTAGAGCCAATTTTCCGTTCAAAAAGTGAAATGGCGCTCCTTCACTTCTGAGCCCTGCTGTGCGCCCAAACAGTGGTTTATGACCACATATAAGGTATCGGTGTACTCAGGAGAAATTGCCCAACAAATTTTAGGATGTATTTTATCCCTTTGCCCATGTGAAACTGAAAAAATGTAGGCAAAAATAATTTTTTTTGTGAAAAAAAAGTGTTTTTTTAATATTTATGAATGAATTTGTGAAGCATCTGGGGGTTCAAAGTGCTCACTATGCATCTAGATACGTTCCTTCGGGGGTCTAGTTTCCAAAATGGGGTCACTTGTGGGGGAGCTCCAATGTGGAGATACACAGGGACCCTCCATACGCGACATGGTGTCCGCTAACAATTTGAATGGAAAATGAGCTCAAATTGTTAGCGGACACCATGTCGCGTTTGGAGGGTCCCTGTGTATCTCCACATTGGAGCTCCCCCACAAGTGACCCCATTTTGGAAACTAGACCCCCGAAGGAACGTATCTAGATGCATAGTGAGCACTTTGAACCCCCATATGCTTCAGAAATTCATCCGTAAAAATGAAAAAGCACTTTTTTTTTCCACTAAAAAATTATTTTTTCATTATTACGGATCAATTTGTGAAGCATCTGGGGGTTCAAAGTGCTCACTATGTACCTAGATATGTTCCTTTGGGGGTCTAGTTTCCAAAATAGGGTCACTTGTGGGGGAGCTCCAATGTGGAGACACACGGGGACCCTCCAAACGCAACATGGTGTCCGCTAACAATTTGAGCTCATTTTCCATTCAAATTGTTAGCGGACACCATGTCGCGTTTGGAGGGTCCCCGTGTGTCTCCACATTGGAGCTCCCCCACAAGTGACCCCATTTTGGAAACTACACCCCCAAAGGAACATATCTAGATGCATAGTGAGCACTTTCTACCCCCAGGTGCTTCACAAATTGATCTGTAAAAATGAAAAAAAAAAATTTGTGTGGAAAAAAAAGTGCTTTTTCATTTTTATGGATAAATTTGTGAAGCATCTGGGGGTTCAAAGTGCTCACTATGCATCTAGATATGTTCCTTAAGGGGTCTAGTTTCCGAAATGGGGTCACTTGTGGGGGAGCTCCAATGTGGAGACACACCGGGGCCCTCCAAACGCGACATGGTGTCCGCTAACAATTTGAATGGAAAATTAGCTCAAATTGTTAGCGGACACCATGTCGCGTTTGGAGGGTCCCTGTGTGTCTCCACATTGGAGCTCCCCCACAAGTGACCCCATTTTGGAAACTAGACCCCCAATGGAACGTATCTAGATGCATAGTGAGCACTTTCAACCCCCAGATGCTTCACAAATTGATCCATAATAATGAAAAAAGAAATTTTTTTTGTGGAAAAAAAAGTGCTTTTTCATTTTTACGGATGAATTTCTGAAGTATATGGGGGTTCAAAGTGCTCACTATGCATCTAGATACGTTCCTTAGGGGGTCTAGTTTCCAAAATGGGGTCACTTGTGGGGGAGCTCCAATGTGGAGACACACCGGGGCCCTCCAAACGCGACATGGTGTCCGCTAACAATTTGAATGGAAAATGAGCTCAATTTGTTAGCGGACACCATGTCGCGTTTGGAGGGTCCCCGTGTGTCTCCACATTGGAGCTCCCCCACAAGTGACCCCATTTTGGAAACTAGACCCCCAAAGGAACATATCTAGATGCATAGTGAGCACTTTGAACCTCCAGGTGCTTCAGAAATTCATCCGTAAAAATGAAAAAGCACTTTTTTTCCACAAATAATTTCTTTTTTTATTATTACGGATCAATTTGTGAAGCATCTGGGGTTCAAAGTGCTCACTATGCATCTAGATATAATCCTTTAGGGTCTAGTTTCCAAAATGGGGTCACTTGTGGGGGAGCTCCAATGTGGAGACACACAGGGGCTCTCCATACGCAACATGGTATCCACTAACAATTGGAATTGTTAGCGGACACCTTGTAGGATATGAAGAGCCCCTATGTGCCTAAACATTGGAGCTCCCCACAAGTGACTTCATTTTGGAAACTAGACCACCCAAGGAACATATCTAGATGCATAGTGAGCACTTTGAACCCCCAGGTGCTTCACAAATTGATCCGTAAAAATGAAAAAAGAAACTTTTTGTGGAAAAAAACGTGCTTTTTTCATTTTTATGGATGAATTTGTGAAGCATCTGGGAGTTCAAAGTGATCACTATGCATTTAGATACGTTCCTTTGGGGGTCTAGTTTCCAAAATGGGGTCACTTGTGGGGGAGCTCCAATGTTCAGGCACACAGGGAGGGGCTCTCCATACCCGACATGGTTTCCGCTAACAATTGGAGCTAATTTTCTATTGAAATTGTTAGCGGACACCATGTCGCATATGGAGAACCCGTGTGCCACCAGCACAAGGGCAACTGGTAGAGTTGGGGTACAGCACCAGAAAATGCCGCCTCTAATGAATGCGCTATTTTCTTGGGTGGCTGTGGGTTGAAATTTGCAGCGTGGGGGACCCACAACATTTGAGTCTCTCCACGCTGAGGATTCCAGTCAGCCAGCTACCAAGTTGTACTTGGCTGGCTACAAATACAGCAAAGGCTTTTTTTTATTTCTAGAACTAATTCTAGGAAAAAAAAATGATGTGGGGCTCCGCCATATTTTTGGTCCAGCCAGGTACAACTTGGCAGCTACAGACTGCCAGCAACCCCCAGCTGCCTCGTTGTACCTGGCTGCAACCAAAACTACAGCGAAGCCCATTTTTTTTTATTTCTAGAACTAATTCTAGAAAAAAAAAATGACGTAGGGCTCCGCCATATTTTTGGTCCAGCCAGGTACAACTTGGCAGCTACAGACTGCCAGCAACCCCCAGCTGCCTCGTTGTACCTGGCTGCAACCAAAAATACAGCGAAGCCCATTTTTTTTTATTTCTAGAACTAATTCTAGAAAAAAAAAATGACGTAGGGCTCCGCCATATTTTTGGTCCAGCCAGGTACAACTTGGCAGCTACAGACTGCCAGCAACCCCCAGCTGCCTCGTTGTACCTGGCTGCAACCAAAAATACAGCGAAGCCCATTTTTTTTTATTTCTAGAACTAATTCTAGAAAAAAAAAATGACGTAGGGCTCCGCCATATTTTTGGTCCAGCCAGGTACAACTTGGCAGCTGGGGGCTGGAATCCTCAGCATGGAAAGGCCCAAGCGTTCTGGGCCCCCCATGCTGCGAATTGCAGCCCGCAGCCGCCCCAGAAAATGGCGCATTCATTGAAGCGCCATTTTCTGGCGCTGTACCCATGCTCTTCCAGTTGCCCTGGTGCCGGTGGCAAACTGGGTAATAAAGGGGTTAATGCCAGCTTTTTATTGGCAGCTGGCACTAAGCCCGAGATTCATAATATAGGGCCAATGTTAGACCCGCCATTAGGAATCTCTGGTAAATAGTCAGAAAATACACACATAGAAAAATCTTTTTATTTGAAAAAAAACCACAAACAAAATTCGGACTCCATCTTTATTATAAAGATCCGACGTAGTCCACAACGAAGGTCCCACGACGCTCGATTGCTCCGACGTAGTCCACAACGAAGGTCCCACGACGCTCGATCGCCTCCGACGTAGTCCACAACGAAGGTCCCAAGACGCTCGATCTCCTCTGCTCAATCCAGAGACTGCAGCAAGGGATCAAGTGTCCTCTTCCTACAGTCTCAGGGGTCAGAGTTATGGTGCACTGTATGACAATGATCAGTTAAACAGTGCACCAAGGCTATGATCCCAGAGACTATAACAAGAGGACACTTGATCCCTTGTTGCACCCATCCATCCACCTATGCACCCTCACCCGCACGCACATCCACGTACGCACAAATCCACGTACGCACACATCCACCCACGCACATTCACACACATCCACGTACGCACATCCACGTACGCACAATCCACGCACATCCACGTACGCACATCCACGTACGCACATCCACGTGCTGACATCCACGCATGCACACAACCACGCACGCACATCCACGCATGCACACATCCACGCACGCATGCTGACATCCACGCACATCCACACACACATCCACGTACATCCACATCCACGCACATCCACGTACGCACACATCCACGTACGCACACATCCACGCACACACATTCACACACATCCACGTACGCACATCCACGTACGCACATCCACGTATGCACATCCACGTGCTGACATCCACACAACCACGCACACACATCCACGCATGCACAAATCCACGCACGCATGCTGACATTCCCGAACATCCACACACACATCCACGTACATCCACATTCACACACATCCACGTACGCACATCCACGTACGCACATCCACGTGCTGACATCCACGCACACATCCACGTACATCCACATCCACGCACATCCACGTACGCACACATCCACGTACGCACACATCCACGCACACACATTCACACACATCCACGTACGCACATCCACGTACGCACATCCACGTATGCACATCCACGTGCTGACATCCACACAACCACGCACACACATCCACGCATGCACACATCCACGCACGCATGCTGACATCCACGAACATCCACACAACAATCCACGTACATCCACATTCACACACATCCACGTACGCACATCCACGTACGCACATCCACGTGCTGACATCCACGCACACATCCACGTACATCCACATCCACGTATGCACACACCCATCCATCCATCAATTCATTCATTCATTCATTCATTCATACTTACCCAGCGATGAGGAGGAGGAGCCCCTGAGAGGAGGAGCCACACCGGACTGCAGAGGAGACCGAGCGTGCAGCCGCCGGGATAGGTGAGCGGGGCTGGGGACCGGGGGCTGGGGACCGAGTTCCGGGGGCTGGGGACCGAGTTCCGGGGGCCGGGGACCGAGTACCGGGGCTGGGCACTGGGCACTGGGGGCTGGGGACCAAGGATCGGGGGCTGGGGAGGAGGAGGGGGCCCTGCAGCTTCGCCCGCGGGCGCATAAGCCCGCTGGCAGATAAACTATGTCGGGTGGAGGGCGGGGATGGACGGGCTGCAGGGGGGGCTGCACAGGGGACGGGGACAGGACACAGGGGGCTCAGGACACAGGGGGGGGGCACCAGGACACAGGGGGCTCTGGACACAGGGGGCGGGACAGGAGACAGGGGAGCTGGAGCAGCAGCTCATTGCCGGCGGGTGCGGTGCAGCCCGCCGGCAGATAAGTGTGATTGGGGAGGGGGGGGGGTGAAGGGGTTAACAGGGGTGCCCACACCTCTGCCCCTAACCCTTGGCTGTCAATGACAGCTTTTAGATTTGAGCTGTCACTGTTCGTTTAGGAGCAGTGACAGTTCAAAGCCATGACGAGTATACTCGTCATGATGCGGGAACTGACAGCTTTTCATGACGAGTATACTCATCATTGGTCGTAAAGAGGTTAAGTCACTGCTCAGCTTTTGAAGCTTGAAGCAGTTAAAAGAAGTTAAAAAGATTGAACAAATGCATTGGAATTAGTGATGGGTGAGCGCCAACTGTACAATTCAGGATTCATGCTGATCACCTATTAGGGTACCTTTACACGCCGCAACAGCGGCGAGAAATATTGACAGCGATATGTCACTCTGGAACCATTGCCATCAAATTGCCTCCCAATTGCGGCGTGTAATTGGAGAATTTGGCGGCGATTTTTCGCCTCGCCACGGTCGCCTGCAGGCTCTGAAATCAGGCGACCGTGGCGAGGCGACAAATCGCCACCCAATTTCCCAATTACACGCTGCAATTGGGAGGCAATTTGACGGCAATGGTTCAAGGGCGACATATTGCCGTCAATATTTCTCGCCACAGTTGCGGCTTGTAAAGGTACCCTAAAAGAGAACAGATACAAGAAAGAGTGTATAATGATCGGGATTACCAAATATATTTAGAAAAAAATATTCAACTTTATTAAGGCACAAAGACTCATGAAATTCATGTGTTATTACCATATCAGCGCTAATTCGGTGGTGTTCGGAAGTGGAGACTGCGCAGATGCAAAGAGACAGAATGAGGTGAAATGTCTCTCAACAAATGAAAGCACATGCATGCACAGACCAGTCGGTCAGAAAATGCTGAAGCAAAAGGCAGCTGAGAAAGAGATGGAGGAGCGATGCATGTGCAATGGACAATGGAGGTCCTGTGCTGCAGAGACATACACAGGAAGATAAATGGTTGAAAAAAGGCTGAACAGAAGCGATGCTTGTTCAAAACATGAAACATGAATAACTTCAATGTCACATAGAGGTTCATAATACAAATATATATACATATATATATACATGTATATATAACTAGAAAAAAATTCTCAGCAGCACTCAGCTACTACCAATGTGCAAACATGCTAACAAGCGGTATATATTTGAGGTATATATCATGCACCCTCATCACCCACAGGTGGTCTTAGGTTGAGATGGTGTCCACACACTTAAGAGTGGGATAGGGAGGAAAAGGAGGACAGGGATGTCAGCATTAGGACTCATCAGAGCGGGGGTCGCCTTGTCGCGGCTGATGAGCAAACGGACATTGGCCAATGTGCGTACCAAGAACCCCAAGAAAATAAAAAAATAAGATTTTTGAGTTTTTTGAAAAAAACTTAAGTTTTTAAATTTCTTCCTCAAATATATACCGCTTGGTAGCATGTCTGCAGAGATTTTTTTTCTAGTTGTTTGACCCAGTGTCCCTGCTGGCACCAGTTCACATTATGTCTGTGAGTGCTGTGCAGTTTATTTCTGTTTTGTGTTACATATATATATATACCAGTCATTATACGTACTTATACAAACAAGGAGCAGCGAGTGGTGCTGGCTTTCCCGGGTGCAAAGCGACCTCCACCGTCCACAGTGTTTCTCAATATACATACAAATGTCGCAGCACTCCCTTGGTGGTGTATAGCAGTTGTTTATTCCAGCTTGAATAGGTACAAAATGGCAACGTTTCAGGCCCCCACGCCCTTATTCCTGCCTTTACCAGTCATTATATATATATTACCAGTCATTTAGGACAACATTGGATCATTCAGAGATCCTCACTGAACTGTTGGAGTGAGTTTGCTGCACTGAAAGTAAAGGGGTCGAAATAATATTGCACGCCACACTTTTCAGTTTTTTATTTGTTAAAAAAGTTTAAAGTATCCTATAAATTTCGTTCCACTTCACGATTGTGTCCCACTTGTTGATTCTTCACAAAAATATTACAATTTATATCTTTATTTTTGAAGCCTGAAATGTAGCAAAAGGTTGAAAAGTTCAAGGGGCCAAATACTTTTAAAACGCACTCTATATATATGTGTATTAACTTCCGGTATTATTTACTGCACTGCCCAGAGCTCGGCAATCTCCTCCAGCGTCGGCAGTGTTCGGACTGTGTCGGCAGGGTTCACCCGCGGTCAAAGCCCGAGCTATGACCTGCTATGCAGAGCGATGTAGCAGTGCTGAGATTGCATTTTTGGACTACGTCGGATGGAAGAGGAATTTTTTAATAAAGATGGAGTCTCTAAGTATATTTTTTGTTTAATTTCTAATAAAATATTTTTTTCTGTGTGTTGTGTTTTTTTTTTTTAATTCTATTGAAATTCATGGCGGTCATGTCTAATATTGGCGTAACCCCATGAATTTCGGGCTTAGGGCTAGCTGATAACACAAAGCTGGCCCTAACCCCTTTATTACCCAGTGAGCCATGGCACCAGGGCCCTGGATGAGCTTAGTTCAACGCCAGAAGATGGCGCTTCTTTGAACGTCCCATTTTCTGGGGTGACTGCGGGCTGCAATTTGCAGCAGGGGGTGACCAGAAAGCTTTGGCCTCCCTGCGCTGCGGATTCCAGCCCCCAGCTGCCTAGTGGTACCTGGCTGGACACAGAAATAGTGCGGAGCCCCATGCATTTTTTTTTTTATTAGTTCATGAAATTCATGAAATAATAATACAAAAAGGGCTTACTTCTATTTTGGTTTCCAGGCAGGTACAAATAGGCAAATGGGGGTTGGAGGCAGCCCGTTCCTGACTGCTGTACCTTGCTGGACACAAAAATACGGTGAAGCCCACGTTCAATTTCTTTTGAAAAATCATAAAAAAATACATTTAGGGACTGCATTTTTATTAATCCCTCGAGGCCGGAATGCAGCAGCATTGTAAGGGGGGTTAACTCAGGTCACCCGAGGACAGCGCAGGTGGCATGACCTTAGCTATCCTCGGGTGACCTGAGTTACCCCCCTTACAATGCCGCACTGCTCATTCCTTGAGGGGTTAATAAAGATGGAGACCCTAAATGTATTTTTTTAATGAATTTATCCCAAAAAATTTGACGTGGGTTTCGCCGTATTTTTTTTGTCCATTCAGGTACAGCAGGCAGGAACGGGCTGCCTCCAACCCCCAGGTGCCTATTTGTACCTGCCTAGAAACAGAAATAGAAGGAAGCCCTTTTTTTTATTATTTCATGAATTTCATGAAATAATAAAAAAAAAAAATATGTGGGGCTCCAAGCTATTTCCATGTCCAGCCAGGTACAACTAGGCAGCTGGGGGCTGGAATCTGCAGTGCAGGGAGGCCCAAGCTTTCTGGGCACCCCTTGCTATGAATTGCAGCCTGCAGCTACCCCATAAAATGGATCATTCATAGAAGCGCCATCTTCTGGCGCTGAACCCAGCTCATCCAGGGCTCTGGTGTGGTACTCACTGGGTAATAAAGAGGTTAGGGCCAGCTTTGTATTATCAACTGGCCCGAAGCCCAAAATTCATGGGGTCACGCCAATATTAGACATGACCGCCATGAATTTCTAATGAATTTAAAAAAAAAACACAACACACAGAATTTTTTTTATTAGAAATAAAACAAAAAATACACTTAGAGACTCCATCTTTATTAAAAAATTCCTCTTCCGTCTGACGTAGTCCAGTGGAGTCTTCTTCTTTAGCTCAGCTACATCTCTGGTGGAGAACCTCTACCAGAGATGTAGCTGAGCTGTGCAGCCATGGGAAAGTTCATGTGAGTTCATGCTGCATGAACTCACATGAACCTTCCCCTGACATCACAGCGGCTAGTTCAAATGAACAGCTAATCTGCATCAGCTGATCATTTGAAATGACTGGCGGGAAATCCAGCGGTGAGACTTCACCGCCGGCTTTCCTGCTCTGTTCTGTGCTCCCCCGCTCCCTGATACCCCCTCATCGCTTCCCCCGCCACCTTCGGGTGGGGAGCGCAGCACCAGGGAGCGGGGAGTGAAGGACCAGGGCGGGGAAGTCGACGGCGGTGAGATGACTTCACAGCCGGTTTTCCTGCTCTGTGCTGCGCTCCCTGCTCCCTGATGCCCCCTCCCTGCTCCCTGGATCTGCTCCCCCCTCCTGGTCCTAACTTAGGATCAGGTGGAGGGAGCATATCCAGGGAGCAGGCATCAGGGAGCAGGGAGCGCAGCACAGAGCAGGAAAGCCGGGGTGAAGTCATCTCACTGCCATCGGCTTCTCCGCCCTGGTCCTTTGCTCCCCGCTCCCTGGTGCTGCGCTCCCCGCCCAGTCCTAACTTTTGATCAGGATAAGAGGCAGCAGGGCGAGCATAGGATCGGGATGGGAGACTGCGGGGGGGGCAGAGGATCGGGCTGAAAGATTGTTTAAAAGCCGGTGGCTTTTTACCACCGGCTTTTAAACAATCATGCCCCCATTTCAGCCTTTTCCTCTGCCCCAGACCACTTTATAGGGTCCTTTTGGTGAACAAACTGTTATCAAACATAACCTCGAACTGCTGAATTGTAAGCTAATTGTTCGCATTCGTCGAATGACTCGAACACTGCTCAAAACAGCTCGAATTAGAGATTGGCGAATGTTTCGAATCGAACATCACTCATCTCTATTTACTATATGCATGTAATAACCTTGACATTAGGGTTGGTGTACTACTGTGGTCTTGCAACCAGTGAAAGTTCCCTAATATTGGGCTAATGTGCTTCTGATCTCTTCTTTGACCCTTGTATAATAATATTATATTATAATACATATAATATATTATATATATTAATATATTATATTGTATTATATTACTTGGAGCACCCTATTTTGTCTTAGTCAAATCCAAATGTAACCATGAAGCACCATCTATACCTTGTATATTATCCATCATAACGTGCCTAATGTCATATAGTTTATTATTTATGGACCTATACCATCGTTGTTCATTACCAATCACATTGACCTTTTCACATAAAACCTCTCTGCCCAGGTTGTCTATTCCCTCTCACCCCTTCCCTCATTTTTTGAAACATTGCTTTAAATACGATTGTATTTGTAGGGGCTGTTTTATCATGTTACATTGGAACCACACTACCTCATGTCAATGATCCCTGTTTTTTTACATAAAAAGTGTTTTTTTCTCTTGTGTTATTGTCATACCATAAGTTGTAAGAGTGACTCGACCTACTGCTTTTAATAGTTTTTTTTTTTGAACCATCAATTTTTTTTGTTTTCAATCTTAGAGAATATACAACAATGTCATCAATAGTGATAATAACAAAGGAAAATAATAATTCTCACAAATTGCAGGAAAAGGAATATAGATGTAAATACAGTCATATGAACAAATTTCTGATTCCTCGCCTATTGTTAAAGTAACCTTTCTTATTCCCCTCTGAAGTGATTATAATAGAAAAAGAACGAAAACAAAGAAATTATATATTTTATGATAACTCCCCAGCCTGTAAGGCTAATCAAACATATATTAAAAGAACCTATTCTAAATTTGCCCCCTGAGAGTTTCATATCTGTTGTGCAGTTGACTTAACACTAAGAGAACATATGGATCAAATTCTTGGTATTTCAAATTGTCATTCCTTTTTTCTACCGCAGTCAAACTAATTTTAGCCGTCCCAACGTGCCATTGAGATCCTCCAAGGTGTACCATGACGAGTTCTTGTAAGGCATCATAAACATTTTAATATCAGAATCTCCCAGTTCGCCTTCAATAAATGGTCTCCATTTTAGAAAAAAGTTTGTCGCCAATCTATCTGTATTTCTTCGTGTTTCCAAGGACTCAAGATCCATGACTTTTTTTAGGTTCTCCCGCACCATATCAAGCCCTGGGACACGGTCCCTGAGCCAGTTCTGGAGCAGTAACCTCTTTGCCACCATAATAATTGTATGGAATAAAATATGTGGTTGTCTCCCACCCTCCACATCCCCTCTATAGTGGAACAAGCATAGCATTGGGTTCAATCTGTCGCTCGTGTTAAGCATCCTTGAGGTCAAATCTCTTACTCTATCCCAAAATAATTGTGTCTCCACATAGGACCACATCCCGTACTCCAGGTCCGTCCCATACATTTTACATTTGGAGCAGTGTACCCACCGTCCTGGATTGATTGGAGTAGGTGGTAGGTTAAAATTCTGTACTGTTCCATGCATGAGACGAAACTGTGAGTCTTTCCATTTATCGTTAGTTATATACTTTCTAACTAATCTCCAACCTTCCAAAATATTTTGTGATAAGTCTGGATCATCTAAATGTTTCTTCCACTTGGAGAACAGTTTCTCTGAACAAAGCGGTCTAAGTGTGTTCTGTAATCTCCCATAAATATAGGATATAGCTGTATCTTCCGCACCCAAGGCCAACAGATCATCCCAAAGGGAGTGGTCCAGTTCCCCTGAAATATCGGTTAGGTTAGACCTGAGGAAGCACAATATCTGCTGACACTGTAAAATATGTGACCTAGGGAGATCATACTTCGCCAAAATCTCTTCACCCGTCATCCATTTCTTTTCATCTCTGTGCATAAGGTCACCCGCCGTTAATATCCCCCTCTCTCCAAGCTCGAAAGAGTGTATTCTCTTATCCTATTTTAAATGCAGGACAGGCCCATGGGCTTACACCTTTAGAAATTTTCCAGGAAGGCGCATTTTCTTCCTCACCCCCTTCCACGTTAAAATCGTGTCTCTACAAATAGTCGTGTTTTTAATATTCGTTGGTAGACTAGGTAATGGGGAATGTAAAAGTAAATACAAATCCCACGGTTTTGACAGCTCTCCCTCCAACTCAACGTCAGAGAACCTACTAGTGTTTTTGACCCAATCTAGCACATTTTGTAATATACACGCCAGATTATATCCTCTGACATCCGGGAGTCAGAGCCCTCCCTCTAACTTTGGCTGTAATAGTGTGTTGAAGGCTATTCTAGGTTTTCTACCTCTCCAAAGGAATTTTGAAAAAGCACTGTTAATCCTCTTAATATCCACATGTTTCAATAGCAGAGGGATCGTCTGGAGCGGGTAGAGAAATCTTGCAAAACTTATCATCCTAATAAGGTGGCCTCGGCCTAGTAACGACAAGGGCAGATTCCTCCATCCGTCCAGCTCTTTTTCAATTTTAACTATAATTGGGGTAAAATTTAGTCTATATATCTGTCCAGATGTTCTTGCTAGGTGAATACCTAGATATTTGATATCATCTTTCATCACTTTCATCCCACAGAATTTATCTTCGCCCAGAGTTCCCCCCTCCCCTTCTTGATAAAGAGGATCTCACATTTATCCCTATTCAAGCGCAGGCCAGAAGATTTGCCCAGCCTCTCAATATCCGTCAGAATAGACGGAAGGTCTCTGTCTGGATTCTGCACAAATAAGATAATATCATCTGCAAATAACGACAACTTCATCTCTTTTTTCCCTATTGTTTTACCTTCATAGGGACTATGGGATTCAAGAAAGATTGCAAGGGGTTCAATCGCTAAATTAAAAAGTAGGGGGGACAAAGGGCAGCCTTGGCGGGTCCCCTTCTCTAATTTAAATGTGTCAGAGAGGAAACCTGGTATACTAACGCAGGCTCTCGGGTCAGTATAGAGAGACCGTAGAAACTGGCGAAAGGGTCCCAACAAATCAACAGAGTCTAGCACTCTATCCAGCCATGACCATCTAACATTGTCAAATGTCTTTTCGGCATCGAGGGTGATCATGGCTGGATTTTCTCCCACATTCCCGGTCTGTCTCCCCACTTCATCCATAAGTAGCATCGCCTTCCTTATATTAGTGGCAGTCGAACGTCCCTTAATAAAACCTGCATGGTGAGGTGCGATCAACTTTGGCAGAATTTGTGCTAGTCTGTCGGCTAATATTTTTGATAATATTTTAAGGTCTTGATTAATGAGGGAAATGGGTCTAAAACTCGCTGGATCAGTCGGGGTCTACCTGGTTTAGGAATTAGTTTTATATGGGCCATATTCATTCTGTCCAGAATTGGGCAACCTTGGAGGAAAGAATTAAAAAGATCTTTTAGAAAAGGCGATATTTGTTCCTTCAATGATTTAAAGAAGGCCCCATTAAAGCCGTCCGGGCCAGGGGCTTTACCCGGATTCAATGACCTGATGGTTGATTCTATCTCCTCCACTGATATGGGGTTATTTAGGAAGTGGGTATCATCATGATAGCTTAGGTAGTTTAAGCATTGTTAGCCACAAACTCTCTCTTAGCCCAACTTCGCCTTCTTCTTTGTATATTGAAGCGTAATATTTCCCCAATGCTTGAACAATATCTTTTGGGTCAGTCAAAGTATTCCCATGTTTGTCATTAATCATCCTAATCGGAGTAGATATCAGTTGACCTTTGGCGAGACGTGCCAGTAAACGTCCAGCTTTGTCTCCGAATCTGTGCAAGTCCAACTCTAATCTACTCTTATACAGGGTCTCCCGTCTCTCAGCCCACATGTCAAACTCCTTTTTGGCCAGCAGCCAAGCCTCCCTGTCCACGTCAGTCATAGATTGTTTGTATAGAGAATAAGCCCCACGTAAAGTTACACTAGCTTTTAAGTACTGTTCTTTGACCCTCTTTTTTAACCTCATACTATACGCCATGATGTTGCTCCGTAATACCGTTTTTGCCGTTTCCCAAAACAGGGAAGGGTCTGATCGATGTTCCCCATTATGCACAGAGAAGTCTGCCCACCATTCCCCGAGGCACTTGACATTGTTCTCGTGCACCAAAGTATCCGGGAATCTGCACAGATAATCCGTCCCTTTTTTATATGAATCCTTCGTTCCCATGACTATTGGGCTGTGATCAGAAATGACCATGTTCTCAACCGTAGCCTCATCCACTCTTTGAAATTTCAGAGGTGTGGCGAAAAACATGTCCAGCCTCGAACAAGATTTGTGAGCGTGTGAGTAATGGGTAAATTCCCTGTCTAAAGGTTGAAGTGAGCACCAGACATCGCTCATGTTGCATTGGTTGAAAAGATCTTCCAGAAAATGAACCCCAGAAGTAGCTGTACCCCCCGGGATAATGGGTCGGACACAAGGGCCGTGCTGTCTGTCCTCATCTTCATTAAGCACCATGTTGAAATCCCCCCCCACTATTCTATTGTTTTCTTGATCAGTTAATAGATGAGCTTGTAGTTTTTGTAGAAAGGGCTTTTGAGCTACATTGGGGGTTTAGATATTGTATATGCTGAAAGTTTCTTTTTGAATTTCGAGATTTAAATGGATCAATCTACCCTCCTGATCTGCATTGGAAGTCAGAACAGTGTGCTAAAGATTTGTTAATCAGAATCAGGACTCCAGCTTTCCTATTGACCGCACTAGAACCATAGATCTCCTCCACCCACATCTTCTTCAATCTAAAAAAATCATCAGTTGTCAGGTGGGTCTCCTGGAGCATGGCCACATCTACACGCAAACGCTTGAGATGACATAGAACCATCATGCGCTTCGCAGGGGAACGCAGCCCCTTCACATTCCATGAGACCCACCTAACCATGATTGCGGAGCATATTTGATTTAATCAGAGAATCGTTTAGAGCTAATCGGGTACGACCAGCACGCCGGGAGCCTATGTTCACACCAATAATTTATTTGCTCGGAAAAAGTGACAATTGTACAACAACAAGTGAGACAGCTCTACATTCCCCTAGTATTTTCAATACGACACTCTCTCCTCTTATTTTAAACCCCCCCCTCCCCATGACGTAGTCTAGTGACTTCTCTTTTTTCCTCTCTGATAACAGCCACCGACGCCCCTAACCCGCCGCACATTTCAACTATACATAAGACTAAAGTAAAATCGGCCAGCTATCCCCGAGCTATCGCCTCTCCGCCTCCCCATCTCCTCCTCATAATAAGAACATCCAGACCGAACAGTCACTCTAGGCCAGTCTCCGATTATAGCATAGACCTAGTGTCTATAAGATATGCTTTGCCCAAAAATGCAGGAGTACCGGTCAATGGGAGAAGAGGAAGAGTAACAAAACAAAAAAAAAAAAACCCACGACAACCGTCTATCTTCTCCATCCGTTGTTGGTGAACGCCTAGTATGATCCCCCTTAAATTTAGAGGTGACGCCAGACACTTTTCTTTTGGAGAGTTGGATCACACTGGTTTTTTCCTGTTCCACCTCATTGCCGGTTGCCATTGTTGTCTCGGCGTTGAAGGTCTCGTCGTCCCCTCTTCCAGGGCAGAGTCTGAGCGCAGTCCATAAGACCTAACAGAGTCCTGGTTTAAATCAGTTGATTCATCCATCCGTCTTGGGCTGGTGGATCCCCCAGATCTAGGTGACGTGTTGTTACTCTTGACCTCTGCCATCGCTTCCTCAGGAAAGGTGAAGGACATCATCACCCCTTCTGGTGAACGAAATTTTAAGGTGGCAGGGTAGTTCAGTTGAAAAAGAGTATTTCTTTTATATAGAATTGTGTACACCTCGCTAAAGGCTCTCCTGCGCCTTGTCACTTCGATGGAATAGTCAGCAAAGACCAGAATTTTATTTCACAAAACCACTAGGGGGGCCTTTTGGCTTTGTAAGCGCGCAAGATTTCTTCTTTGTCCCTATGGTTTAGGTACTTGGCAACGGCATGGCGGGCTTTGTTTGCGTCTCTCCCTTCTACGGAGTTGTTACCCTCTCCTTCTTCATGTGGGTCTCTGGGCGGATTGATTCTATGAGTGCGTTCTGTTTTGCATCTATGCGTTAAGCCTAACGCCTTAGGCAATTCCACCTCAAAAATCTCTTCCAGTTGATTTATAGGAACTCTCTCAGGGAGTCCCACTATTTTTAGGTTACTTCAGCGCGACCTATTCTCGATGTCATCAAGTTTATTTAGGGCATGCTCATTTTGTTTCTGGAGTGTCTGTATCTGACGTTCCAAATCAATTACTTTATCTTCTGCTGAGGAAATTCTGGCTTCAGCCTCATGTAATTGTTAGTCATGAGTGTCTATTTTGGTTTTTATTTCCTGAGTTGATGCTGTCACCAAGTCTGAGATTGCTTGTTTAAAATCATCAGCCAGATAATGGGCCATCTCCTTAGGTAGAGACTTGTAATCTAGTTGATGGAGTGAAGGGCTCTGTGCATAGAGTTCTCTGCTTCGCACTTCCCCACCTTCTTCCTCACACTGGTGCTGGGAAAGCTGCTGGGACAACTGCTGGGATGAAGCTGCTTGGTCTTGGCTGCCTATCATCCCCCAGTTACTTATACTTTTATGTCCCACTACCACCGCTACCATCTCTTTCTGTTTCTCTGGTGGGAGACTGTCCTGGCCCTCCTGTCTCGGGGTGGCCGCCATTATCGTTTTTGCGCCATTACGCGCTGTCTCCTGTGTGTGTGCACTCTTTTCACCTTCACTGCCCCTTGTAACATACCGGTCCATCGTGGCCGACGGTCTTGTTTTAGTCCCGGACATTGCAGAGCGGGTTGATCAGCAAGGGCCCGGGAGAAGGCCTGGTAACTGCGGCGGGCTGCGGAGCTTCCCTCACACACGACCGCTCATGGAGGCGCCGGAACCGGAAGTCCCTTTTAATTGTTTTTATTACACTGGGTTCCTGTTTACTTAAATTAATTTTGAAAATAAAGTTCACCTTGCATATAATAGTGGTTTCCACTCCTTATACGGAACTTCCTTCTGTAATTGGTTGCCATACACATTAGTGAATAGCAACCAAGCTACCCTCACAGTAGGGTTAAAAAAAGAAAAAAATTTAATAAATAAGTCACATGGCTGCAAGCTGCAGCCACCAGCTGTATGCATTATCTTGGCGGTGTATCAGAATATGGTGTACCACAAATTTATTTTTTTATTTAGATAATGAAAAAAATGGTGTGGGTTCCCCCTCAATTTTTATACTCAGCCAAGATAAAGAACATGGCTAAGGGCTGACATTCTCACCCTTGGAATGCTCTTGGTAATTAGGTCCCCAGGCTAAGAATAGCAGCCTGCAGCCACTCCAGATATAGTATTTTTTTATTGCTCCAGAGCAGTTGCAATCCTGGTAATATAAGGCGTAAATGACACCTCTGAGTTGACAGCTGATATAAAGTCCTGGATTGGTGATTTACAGGCCTCTATGAGACCCCCACATAACCAATCTTGTAAATAAATATTTGAAAATACAGACACAGAGAAAAATCCTTTATTTGTAATAGAACACAGACACCATCTTTTACCCATTTATTAACCCTAAACATACCTTTGCAGCTATAGTGATGCAAAAGGAGATCCCTTTAATTTATCTGTCTCTGCTACATTCAAAGCAAGTGCTGATTGGTGACATTAAAGTTACCACTAAACACGAGTTCTGGTACAAATTGACGGCAACGGAAGAGAGTCATGACTTCAGTGCGTTCTCAGTTGTGGTCAGTAACCAGTAATTCTAGCATTTTTATTTTTTTTCTCATTCTGCCATTAACAGATCAAATTAATGTATCTAATATTTTGAAAAAGTGGACATTTACGAATATAGCAATACCAAATATGTATTTCTTATTTTTTTTTTAGTGTAACAAATAGTGGTTATTTTAATTTTTGGGATTTTTTTTTGCATCTTTGAAAACCTTTCTTTTCATTTCTCATTTTGTTTAATAGACCTCTTATATGACTTGAACCTGCAATCATCTAATCACTTGTGCTATATATAGCAGTGCATCAACACTCTTGCATATGTCTGGCTATTGTTATTTCTCATGTCCATAAATGAGATAGATTAGTCAAGAAGTCCAGGGTCAAATACCAAAAGTGTATGTCAAAGGCAGTGATGCAAGATAAAAGAGTAAACAAATCACAGTCCATGGTCAGCAATTACAGCAGTGTGGGCAGAGATAAAAGACTAGACAATCGAGTAGTCAAAAGCAAGGCCCAAGGTCAATAAGCAAAGATCAATACAGTAAACACAAGGTACATGCTCCACATAGCAAAGCTACAATAGACAATGGTCTGGTAAAGAGCCCGCCAGGTTTAGTGTCTGATTGGGCTGCTGAAAAATACTTAAAAGTCTAGATAAAAGAGTAAACAAATCACAGTTCATTGTCAGCAATTATAACAGTGTGGGTGGAGATGAAAGGGCTAGACAAGCGAGCAGTCAAAAGAAAGGTCCATGTGCAATAAACAAAGATCAACACAGCAAACACAAGGTACATGCTCCACATAGCAAAATTACAATCGACAATGCTCTGAGAAGTGTCCGCAAGGTCAAATCTCTGACTGGGCTGCTGAAAAATACTTGAAAGCCTATAATGATCCCCAAAATATCTATTGGGTGGCCGATCTTTCTATAAGTGTGTACCAGATACACAGTGAGTGGCCGTTTTGTGACAGTAACCCCTCATCTATGTGGCCTCCAAATCACAGGATTCCCGGAAAACTTTCAATTTAACGCCCTGACCAAACCATCAGCATTAACCGATCGAGTGTAATAATAATGAAGACACTCTGGAATCTAATATCATGAGATATGACGAGACTGAAACCAGGGTTTGGGTAAATAATATTGATTGCAAATAATCAAACAGTTTAAGACACAAAACCGAACAAAGGCAAATACCAAAATTAAATGCAAATGCAATCAGCACAAATCTGAGAATGTCCAGGAATAGTAAGTAAAAGCGCAAGCAGCACGATTACGGAAATGTCCAGAAATAATATGCAGTAGTGTGACCAGCAATATTACATGAATATCGAGAAATATTGAAGAATAGTGAAGTGTGCAGCAATCAATTGGTTATCAGTGAACTTCTTTGGGCTGAAAAAGTCTCGCTCAAATCGAGTGCACAGCGGCACTGATTTAGTCCTGTATTAAGTACACTGGTAATTAGATAAAGAATCAAAGTTCTTAAGGTGGGTTTACACGCTTCAATCGCAATCCGATATCGCAGTTCATTGGCGCGGGAGCGAGCATTTAGTGCACGTTTCTCCCGCATCGCATTGAATGTTTACACGCTGCGATATCGGAATACAACGTCCGTGCGATGTCTACGCCCCCCAACCCAGGATTGCACACTTAACATGGGAGTCAATGGGTGACGTTTCAATTCGCATCGTAGTTGTGCGTTTACAGAGCACGATCCGACTTCAATCTTCCTTCAATATCGGGGCATTGAATAGCACGCTCATTCAATCCCCGATATCGCATTGACATCGTTCCTGCATCGTATTGGACGTTCACACCATACAACGCAGGCACGATGTCGGGTCCAACGATTGAACCACGTGACTTTTGATTGAAATCGTACTATGATATCGCGACGTGTAAACCTGCCATTACAGAACAAGGAAGTCCTGAAGTAACAGAGCTCTTCTCCTAGATGTCTTGATGAGACGAAAACAACAGCCATGATCAGGGTAATGCACTGCAGACTGCAGGTAGCTGAGACATAATGAGGTAGAGCACAAAGTTAACAAGCGGCAGCAGGAAGTCCAGAAGCAAGCCAGGAGTGATGCAGAAACCAGCTACCACAAAATACTGAAGAAAAGAATAAATCCCAGACCGGGAGTTATAAGGAGGACCGACAGGAAATTCAAGGACAAGGAGAGACACCAGACTAGAGAAGAGTGAATAACTGAGGGTTCGTATCAGGTTTGGTTCTACGAATGCTAGGATGTTCACCAAATTGTTCCTCGAATAGTTTGCAGAACACTCCAAACCCCATTGAAATCAATGGCAGGCAACATCAAACATATAGAAAACATATTAAAAGTGGCCCAAAGTCTGTCAAACACAGCTCAAACCATTTTAGAGTGTAGACCCGCTGTTTTGACACAGACATTAGCTTTCTACACTGTTTGTCAGGACTCCTGACATTCTGAATAACTTTTGGACATTCTTGCCCTCATTCAAAATGGCATCCTTTACTTCAGTCCTCTTAATTTGCCTTCATTTATAAACTCCAGTCCGGCTTCTAGTTCTTACTTGACTATTCTGCCTGGTTTCCTGCTCTTTGTGGTTTCTCATTTTTCTCCACCTACTTCTGCAAACCTTGTGAGAGTCTGATGCTGCTACTCATCTGAGGTTCTGTTTACCTACACCTGTTATCCAGTGGCGTAGCGTGGGGGGGGCATGGGGGGCGGCCCGCCCCGGGCGGCAGTGTGTGTGAGGGCGGCAGCAGGGCTGCATTTACATGGCAGGGGAGTGCGAGCGTTTTTTTTTTTTTCTTTACCTCCCTCCCCCAGGCTCCATATGAAAACTGGAGTCTTTGTGGGGGAGGGAGGGTGTCGCCGCCGGCTTGCCGCCCGGCCGCGGCGCATGTACTGTGCTCCGCTCCCGGCCGGCCCCCCAGCGCTGAGAGCGATCACGCTGACAGGAAGCCGCTGGGAGCTCTGCTGCTTCCTGTCCCATGATGGCTCCAAGTGCTGTGGCGGTGCGGTGGATGCGGCTGCGGTGCTGGCGGCTCCTCCACTCAGTCGGCCCCCATGGACCCGGAGAGGTGAGGAAAACTCTGCAGGGGGCAGAGGAGAAGAGGACAGGGGGGCAGGAGGACATTAACAGGGGAACAGAGCAGAGGAGAAGAGGACAGGGGGGGCAGAGGAGAAGAGGACAGGGGGGGCAGAAGCACAGGAACAGGGGGACAGAGGAGAAGAGGACAGGGGGGCAGGAGGACATTAACAGGGGAACAGAGGAGAAGAGGACAGGGGGGGCAGAAGCACAGGAACAGGGGGGCAGAGGAGAAGAGGACAGGGGGGGCAGAAGCACAGGAACAGGGGGGCAGAGGAGAAGAGGACAGGGGGGCAGAAGCACAGGAACAGGGGGACAGAGGAGAAGAGGACAGGGGGGGCAGAGGAGAAGAGGACAGGGGGGGCAGAGGAGAAGAGGACAAGGGGGCAGGAGGACATTAACAGGGGAGCAGAGCAGAGGAGAAGAGGACAGGGGGCAGAAGGACAGGAACAGGGGGACAGAGGAGAAGACGAGCAGCTTGAGGGACAGGGGTGCAGGAGGACGGGGGTGCAGGAGGACGGGGGTGCAGGAGGGACAGAGGAGCAGCAGGACAGACAGAGGAGAGGACGACAGGGGTGGAGGAGGACGGGGATGCAGGAGGACGGGGATGCAGGAGGGCAGGAGCAGCAGGAGCGACAGAGGAGGACGGTGCAGGAGGAGAGGAGGACGGGGGTGCAGGAGGGACAGATTAGAGGAGGACGGGTGTGTGTGGTGATAATGGCAGCTGTACCTGGTGTCTCTTCCTCCATGCGGCAGCCTCCACCTTCCTGTGTTGGAAGGGTGTGGCATGCTGTGAATTGTAGTTCTCCTGCCTGTTCTGGCATTAGTATATGGTTTCTGGGCAGTGTGTTGGGTGCTGGGAGCTGTAGTTCTCCTGGGCTGGCTCAATGTTCTCCTGCCGCCTGTCTGTGGTTATTGTGCCTCTTCTGGGATGTCCTCAGCTCTGTGCTGTGCACAGACCGTGTACCACCATGTCCTCAGCTCCGTGCTGTGCACAGACAGTGTAACACCATGTCCTCAGCTCCGTGCTGTGCACAGACAGTGTACCACCATGTCCCCAGCTCCGTGCTGTGCATAGACAGTGTACCACCATGTCCCCAGCTCCGTGCTGTGCACAGTGTACCACCATGTCTTCATCTTCGTGCTGTGCACAGACAGTGTACCGTATATTGTCTGTGCATAGCACGGAGCTGAGGACATGGTGGTACACTGTGCACAGCACGGAGCTGGGGACTTGGTGGTACACTGTGCACAGCACAGAGCTGAGGACATGGTGGTACACTGTCTCCCGCCGCCTTAAAATCGGTCTGTTTCTCATCCAGGAGAGTCGGATGAGTGACATCCGTTTTTTGGTCCATTTGGCAACTGCTGTGCGAGTGTCCGACATTTCTCTCAGATCACATCCATGTGCAATCTGTTTTTTCCTCAGCAGCTATTACTGTAGAATCATTTACAGGAACATTTTACAGTTGTCTCAGCTACAGAATGAGAATGTATCAGTGAAAAAAACAGATGCCTCTTGGATGATCCGTGTGCGGTCAGTGATTTTGTCGGACCCGTAGACTTGCATTGGTGAGTCTCGTGTGGGAATCACATACTGTCGCAGCATGTTGCAACTTTTTTCTCATCCTGAATCTGGATGAGAAAAAAGCGTCCGACACTCGCCAATCTGCTCTCAGAGATTGATTGCAATGCGAGAAAATCACACATCGCACTCATCAGAGTTTCACGCCAGTGTGTCCGTACCCTAATACTAAAATCCATATAGTAATCCTGGGAGGGTTTATGGCTCAGTTAGTACACTCCATACTTCTCGTTATTAACCAGTTAATGCTCTCTTGTCCACCGCACTGCAGTGTCAAAAGAGGACGACAGCGAGGCAGACAGCAACACGGCATCAGAGAGCCCCTGACCTCCAAATAGAAGATCCTCAGATCCCGGTATTGTGACATAATATTAAGAATAAAGTTTTTTGCATTTTTATTACACTATGAACTCCACAGTACAGCGTCGAAAATTGCCCTCCTTGAGTCCTGCTTGTTGCCATACACTGGGGTTGTGCAGAGGTGGCGGTGCACAGTGACAACCCCAATAGGTGAGTGGCCATTTGGCCCAATACTTACCCCCCAATTGCGCCCCTTGTCTTTGTGTTTTAGTATAGTAGTTATATTCTTGTATATAGGGGCAGACAGTGTATACTATGTATACTTCCGGATTATCAACAACCAAAGGGGCGGCAAATTTTTCGACCGCCCCGGGCGCCACAAACTGTTGCTACGCCTCTGCTGTTATCAGCATGCCTTCTGCTCCTAGTTTTTCATGTTACTCCCTCTTGCCCACTTGCCTTTGCTGACACATCAGCTGATTTACTTTATTAAAGGGAAATTGTCAGATTGTTTATGCCCTTAAGCTATCGGTACCTGCAGATTCATAATCTTTAGCTTAGCATTCCTGTCTTAGCTAATAGTGTAATGTTAAAGTTGAAAAAAAGCAGTTATGAACTTACATTTTCTTATGTAAATTAGCACACAGTCTAGTCTAGCTAATTTAGATAAGAAAATGTAGGTTTATAACAGCTTTTTTTCAACTTTAAAAATACACTTTTAACTAAGACAAGGATGTTTTGGTGAGGACTATGAAGCAACATGTACTGATAAATTGGGGAGCATAAATTAACTGACAGTTTCCGGTTAAGTGCTCTGTCACTTCCACGTTCAAATAGATTCAAAGCATGGGACTGTTCTGGACTGAGATATTTTGCTCTATGTCTGGTTCAGGACTTCCTTAGACTTTCTTTCCCAGGCCTCTCTGGGTATGCTTATAGACTTTGCCTTAAAGGGATCCTGTCACCCCCAAAACGCCTCATAAGTAGTGATGGGCGAATCCTAAATTACTCGGAATCGCTTGACTCTAGCGAGTCCGAGCACAGGACTCGCTACTCGTTGCGAGTCTAGCGAGTCCAATGTTAATGAATGGAGAAGCGAGTAATAGCGAGTAGTGTGAGATTTACAAATCGCAGATGTGTCTCGGAAGCTTCAGTCTGAAGCAATCCTAGTTTTGTCATTTATTTGCATTGGACTCGTTTACTTTGCAACTGTAATCGCTGGGAAACTCGCACAGATAAGAGTCCTGCTTTCTCCTCTGTGCTGGCTGCCACAGCTCCAGGGTCCTAGAGCCTGCCTGCTGCCTGATGTAGCAGTGCTGAGATTGTTCTCAGTCTGCTCATTCCCTGTGTACAGACATGAATGTCTGTGCACAGAGATGATGTAGCAGAGCTGAGATTGTTCTCAGTCTGCTCATTCCCTGTGCATATACATCTATATCTATGCACAGGGATGAGCAGAGAGGACATCGCGTTTTGGACTGCGTCTGACGGAAGAGGATTTTTTTAATTAAAGATGGAGTCTCTAATGGCTTTTTTTTTTATTTCTAATAAAAAAATTTCTCTGTGTTGTGTTTTTTTTAAAACAATTTAATAAAAATTCATGGCGGTCATGTCTAATATTGGCGTGACCGCCATAAATTTCGGGCTTAGGGCCAGCTGATAATAACCACCGCTACCAGGGCCGCTGGAAGAGCGGGGTTCAGCGCCAGAGGATGGCGCTTCAATGAACGCGCCGTCTTCTGGGGCGGCTGCGGGCTGCAATTTGCAGCGGGGGGTGCCCAGAAAGCTTGGGCATCCCTGCGCTGCGGATTCCAGCCCCCAGCTGCTTAGCTGTACCTGGCTAGACATAGAAATTGCGCGGAGCCCCACGCATTTTTTTGACTCCGACTCCGAGACGACTCCGACTCCGAGACGACTCCGACTCCGACTCCGAGACGACTCCGACTCCAAGACGACTCCGACTCCGAGACGACTCCGACTCCGAGACGACTCCGACTCCGAGATGACTCCGACTCCGAGACGACTCCGACTCGACTCCGAGACGACTCCGACTCCGAGACGACTCCGACTCCGAGACGACTCCGACTCCGACTCGACTCCGAGACGACTCCGACTCCGAGACGACTCCGACTCCGAGACGACTCCGACTCCAAGACGACTCCGACTCCGAGACGACTCCGACTCCGACTCCGAGACGACTCCGACTCCGAGACGACTCCGACTCCGAGACGACTCCGACACGACTCCGACTCCGAGACGACTCCGACTCCGAGACGACTCCGACTCCGAGACGACTCCGACTCCGAGGCGACTCCGACTCTGAGGCGACTCCGACTCTGAGACTCCGACTCTGAGGAGACTCCGACTCCGAGGCGACTCCGACTCCGAGGCGACTCCGACTCTGAGGCGACTCCGACTCTGAGGCGACTCCGAGTCTGAGGCGGCTCCGACTCTGAGACTCCGACTCTGAGACTCTGACTCTGACTCTGAGACTCTGACTCTGAGACTCTGACTCTGAAATTCATTAAATAATAAAAAAAATGCGTGGGGCTCCGCGCAATTTCTATGTCTAGCCAGGTACAGCTAAGCAGCTGGGGGCTGGAATCCGCAGCGCAGGGATGCCCAAGCTTTCTGGGCACCCCCCGCTGCAAATTGCAGCCCGCAGCCGCCCCAGAAGATGGCGCGTTCATTGAAGCGCCATCCTCTGGCGCTGAACCCCGCTCTTCCAGCGGCCCTGGTGGCAGTGGCACGCTGGGTAATAAAGGGGTTAATACCAGCTTTGTTATACAAGCTGGTATTAAGCCCGAGATTCTTAATGTCAGGCCACGTTTGACCCAGCCACTAAGAATCTCCAATAAAGGGTTAAAAAAACACAACACAGAGAAATTTTTTTATTTTGAAATAAAAAAAAAAGCCATTAGGGACTCCATCTTTAATTAAAAAAATCCTCTTCTGTCCGACGTAGTCCAAAACGCGATGTCCTCTCTGCTACATCCCCTGTGCATAAATATAGATGTCTATGCACAGGGAATGAGCAGACTGAGAACAATCTCAGCACTGCTACATCATCTCTGTGAGCAGGCGGGCTCTAGGACCCTGGAGCTGCACAGAGAAGACAGCTGGACTCGGCTCGCAAAGAAACAGCAGTTATCTGCGAGTTTCCCTGCTATCACTGGGACAGTAGCCGAGTCTAATGCAAACAATGGCAATCCTAGTTTTGTCAGCGTTTCTGACAAAACTAGGATTGATATTGATTTGCATTGGACTCGTGCGAGTAATCACTGGGAAACTCGCAGAGTACCGAGTCCTGCGAGTCCCTTACTACTCGCCGAGTAACGAGTCCTAGCGAGTAGATTCGCCCGTCCCTAGAGCATAGTAACACTTACCCTACACTCCTTTTTGGTCATAAATGCATCTAGTGAAAATGTAGATAAACGTTATTAAACTCACTCATTAGGTATGTTAATGAGTGGCTACTATATTCATAGTCACCCAGGCAGGCTCTCCCTCTTCATAATATCACGCCTTAATAGGCGTGATCTTGAACGGTGATTCAAATGTGTGCCTCCCCGCTCTCCTCTGTGTCGGGCGGGCTGCAGTGCGGCTGTATGACGCGAACAGCGGCATTTCCGGCTTTGGGTGACATATGTACACCCGCGCCGCTCTGTTAGCTTTAAGCCCCGCACAGCGCATGTGTGCTGGAGGCATAACAGAGCGGCGCGGGTGTACATAGGTTACCCGAAGCCGGAAATGACGCGATTCACGTCATACAGCCGCACTGCAGCCCTGCCGACACAGAGGAGAGCGAGGAGGTGCACATTTGAATCACCGTTCAAGATCACGCCTATTAAGGCGTGATATTATGAAGAGGGAGAGCCTGCCTGGGTGACTATGAATATAGTAGCCACTCATTAACATACCTAATGAGTGAGTTTAATAATGTTTATTTTCATTTTCACTAGATGCATTTATGACCAAAAACGAGTGTAGGGTAAGTGTTAATATGCTCTAGGGACATCTTTTAATAGCTTATGAGGCATTTTGGGGGTGACAGGATCCCTTTAACATAGCCTAGTTCGACTTGCCATTGACTATATTTTTTACAGCATCCTCTAGTGTGAACTAAGCTTTAAAGTCTGCTCTGTTGATTGCATTTTCCTGTGATATTTTTAGATTTTTCAAAAGACTTTTCCTTTAAAGGGAACCTGTCACCAAGTTTATGCCCCCAAACCTATCACTATTTGTCCCTGCAGCTTCCTAGTACATCCCTAAGCATTACTGTTTGACCTAATAGTGTCCTGTAATTGCTGAGAAAATGCTTTTATTACTTAAACTAGCTGTGAGCCCGATGCAAATGCATCGGGTGTCTAGAATTATTTTTACATTTTTTTTTATATTTTCAAATAATAATCCAATTATTCCAATGACATCTTTACACCAACTACATATATTAGTATGGTTGATATCATTTAAGGAAAATTGAACTATTATGTTGTAAGGGTCTTAGAACACAAAGTAGCAATACTTCTTAATATGTCAATTTTTTGAATTGATGAATTAACAGTACTAATATATGTATCAGCCACTTTGTGTCAGCCCACCAATCGCGTCAAGATGCCCTTACGCCTGGTGGGACCTACTCTAACTAAATCCGAATTGATATAATTTAGATATTTTTAATAGCTGGATTTTTCTTAGATTTTTTGAGGATTGTGATGTAAATAATAAAATTTTGTAAATTGATACAGAAGGAGTTACCAACTACAGACTTGCAGCAATATCCATACAATAACAAAAAAACTTGTAGTTAACCTACAGTAAATGGAGTTAACATAGCTTCAGCAGGTGCATAAGATGCATCCACTAACTAACCACAGGTGACTGCAGTTGATGTGGATGACACTGCCGCAACTATGTTGTCTGCACAAACTGCAAGTTAAGTACAAATTACATATATGCAATTATGAAAATTACAGCAAGTATGTTCTTGATAAGTCCTTCATGAACAATTATTATCATTTAGTATATTCCTCAACAAAGTGAAAAAATCTAAGAAAAATGTCGTGGTAGAATCTAATTAATAATTTATGTTTGTCCCTATCTATCTAAACATGTGGAACACACCTTGCTAATGAGATGTGTGTGAACAGCCGTCCCACCCGTCTCTTAGCTGTTCACAAAAACCTCTCCCTTTAAAGAATAAGAATCAAATCTCTCAGCACGTAAAGCACTGGAGCTTTAAATAGTGGTTTCTATCACCCTGTGAGAAAATCAGAATGATACACATCTCCAATGAAATCTGAAATGTGTTTTTCAACAAACATTGTATAAACTATGCACATAAAAAACTGAAATTGAAAAGACTAAACTAATTTTTTTTTTTTTTTTTTTTTTTTTTAAATAGAAAAGGTAAAAATATAAAATATGCAAAAGTTCATCCCAAAATATTCCGATAGACAATATTTTTGGTGAAGACTTTCTCACAGTTAGGCACCAATTTGCCTTGAATGCATGAATCCACCACTTTCACCTTCACATTGCATCGTCTCTTCACACGTGAGAAAGCCACATATAATTGTCCATGACCAAAAACAGGTTCTGGCAAATAAATCCCCACTTTCTCCAAAGTTTGTCCTTGGGATTTATTTATGGTCATGGCAAAGGCAGGCTTCACGGGAAATTGCCGACGTCTTAGTTTGAAAGGCAATCCAGTCTCTGATGGACAGAGATCAATTCTTGGAATGAAGACTACATTTCCTTCATCCGAGCCAGAAATTACTTTTGCTTGTATCAAGTTGTCAAACAAAGCAATAATAATCATCCGAGTCCCGTTGCAAAGTCCTTTTCTGCTGTTAAAATTACGCAAAAGCATTATAATTGTACCAACTTTTAATTTCAGGAGATGAGAAGGCATTCCTGTTGGTGTTAGAGAATTTAGAAATTCCACGGGATATTGTTCGGGATTTTCTGTCTCATCTGGATCAATGGAATCATGGCTCATATATTCCATGTATTCTCCAGGAATACAATCCATCACTTTTGAATTGATCAAATCCACAGCGTCATTTTTGGGACAAAGAATGGCATGTGATGCAGCATTCTGAATACTTTCGTCATTATTCACATCAATGACAATGTTTTCACCAAATATGTCCAAGATTAAAGAGCCAGTGCAGATCATGTCTTGCGGGATCTCAATGACATCATCACCAAGGTTGTAATCATTGGACAATTCTCCATTTCCCAATTGAATTAACCAATTGCTATATTCAGAATCAATGGAGCGCATGTTGTTAATGAGCGGCAATTGATTGAAAAGCTGCCATTGTCGTGAATATTTAATGCAGCTCTCTACGATGTCTGTCCTTGTTCCATGAGAGATGATAGGAAGACACTGCCGAAAGTCTCCTCCCAGAACAATGACTTTCCCTCCAAAGGGTAATTTATTTTTCTTGGAGACATCAGTTGTCATGACATCCCGTAATAATTGATCAATTACATGCAAAGCGTATTTTGACAACATAGTAGACTCATCGATGATGAAGAGTTTGGTAGTCTTCAAATGTTGGGCCGCATCAGTATCATTTTTGATTCTTGAAACGGATGTCTCATTAATTGGTATTGGTATGCCATACAGTGAATGGATAGTTCTTCCTCCTTGCAATAGATTAGCAGCAATCCTGTACTGGCTGCAGGTGAGACAACTTCTCCTTCTCCTCTCAGTTCATGAATCAATAGATGATAGAGATATGTTTTCCCACTTCCACCGGGACCGTCAAGGAAAAAGCACTTTGGCTTATCACTTGTATCCTCTAAAGCTTTATGGATTGCAGTATAGGCCAAACGTTGTTGATCATTTAAGGTGGCTTTCATTTCATGTGCTCTTACTAACTCTTCTTCTTTGTTGTATTGAGGACGAATGTGTGGTTTTCTTTTTGGGCGTGGCAGATTAAAATCAATAAAATGTTTAGCATGAAATTTTAAAACATGTTCAACATCAGTCATGGCATATCCTTCACAATGCTCACAATCATCAGTGTCAGGGTGGTAGGCATGGCAGTAATCTTGAACGAAGTGTTGTTTAAATTCTTGCCACAACTCCAGGGGATGATTAGGAGGACCAAAGACACATATATATGCAAACATGTCACGGAGCTGTGCAGGCATATTGAGAACACAGGCATCCAATAAAGTTTTTCTCCAAACACTGTCATCGAAGAGCAATCCAAGGGCTAATGCCGCCTCTTTAAACGTTGGGTATGTGACTTCCTTAACAGTCTTAAGGTTATCAAAACTTGTAGCTCCTTTAACATGGAGTAACAACAGCCTTAAAAAATAACGTTCTTGTTCTTGAATACTAACAGTGTAGAGTCTACCAATGACTGAAGCACCTCCTCTCCTTCTAACTTCCCATGCACCTTCTTTCCAAACATAATGCTCAGGAATTTGACGATATAAGTACTCCCGAGCATTGGGATCATTCTCATTGAGGGTAAAGTAGGCCATGAGTGTTGATTGTCTGTCCATTGAATAACTGATGTTGTCCGCAGAATCACCCTCGTGAAAAAAAAGTGATTGTGAATGAGGCAGATGTACTGCAAGACGAATAATGCTGTGAGATTGTCTATGCATTGGGAAAGCAAAGATTCGCCAAGCTGCCTCTGGTGCACTGACATATCTGGAATCCATGAATTTATGAGTTTCATCGTGTCTGATGTTAGTTTCACAAATTTCCACATTGGCTTTGTCATGACCTTTGTACACATATTTAAAGAGGTATTTTACGCTCTGAATGGAAGCACATATTTCCACATTGATATGGCACTTATATTTTAATAGAAGGAAAGGGTTATATGGAACCACCCAAGAATTATCAATCATCTTGGAATGGTGTTGAAAAGAAGGTCCTTCGTTTCTTTGATAACTTGGATATGCATCCTCAGGTATAACAGTTTTTGTTTGAAACTGTTTGGGAAAAGCTTTTTTACACTTTCCATTCTCCATACATGGAGAATTGGGATTGTGTTGTCCACAGGGGCCATGGATCATGTGTTGCATGACAATTTGATGGAGCACAGGGTAATGTGATGGATCAGGAATTTCAGCCCAAACAGTATTGTCCACTTCCACCTCAGTTCTTAGTTTTGAGTTGGCATCCAGAATAATTAGAATGTGAGCATGTGGTAGGCCTCGCTTTTGAAATTCTATCACATGAACCATAGCACAAACCTTGCCAAATAATCCAGAATTAATATCTTTCAAAAGGGCTTCAAGTTTAATCCTGAATACACGTGCCACTAAATCCGGGCGATGTTCAGCACGCTGCCATGGCTGTAAATTGGTTGCAATTTCACTCCATTTCGGATTGCAGGTCATCGTTATAAAAAGATCTGGTCTTCCAAATTTAGTTACAATCGCCATGGCATCTTGATACCTCTGCTGCATGTTTCGGGGACTTCCCTCAAAGGAAGATGGTAAAATTACGGTTTTGCCAATGGGGATTCCTTTTTCTACGGATTTTCTCAGCAAATGTTCTTGAAGGAGACAATAATCTTCCACCTTCAAATCCTTCTGGTGTTGTCGTATAAAATTTAAACGATTGGCCTCGATCTTAACATAGGCATCCACCAAGTACTGCTGTGTCAGTTTACCTCCATTAAGGACAGGATTGAATTCTGTCCGTACTGACAGCAAATAACAGTAATACTGCAGCTGTGTCACCCTGCGAACATTTTGGCCTTGGTGCATGAGTGATTCATGCCACCCTTGCTCTCCATGAGGGAAAAACAATGGATACAGTAATGCATCCAAATTACTGTGTAATATACTTATTTGCTGTGTTTTGGGGGCCAACGGATTATTTATGTCTGGTTTTAGATGTATTAAAATGTCTCTATTAAATGGTGGCTCTCCATCAGCATTTTCAAAGATGACTGCAACTTCATGGACAGTAGGGTTGTTATACCGTCTTGGGTCTTGCTCTCTGTCTTGTTTAATTGCCATGATGATATTAGGCATTTTTGTGCCATGTTCCAATGCTTTCTGTTCTTCCTCTTCCTCCACTTGCCGTAACATTTTGTAAGCTGAAACAAAGGGATTAATACCTTCCAATTGCTCAGCAATAATTCTCATCAAGGCTGGATTACACTTGAGATTTTCTGGAGACTGTAGGCGTTGTTCTGAGGCAGCCAAATGGGCCAAACGGCGTTGTTTTGAGGTAGGTGACATAATTTGTAAACGTTTTACTTTAGACAATTGATGTCTTGTCATGGCAGAAGCAATCTTGTCTGTTCTTGTTTTAGAAGAACATTTGCCCTTCACTTTACCCGTGCTAGAGGTTGTAGGCAGTTGAGTTTCAGAAACTGTTTGAGACACAGATATAGGCGCCATATCAGAGGTAGATGGTTTTCGTTGCACCTTCACCTTTTGTTGTTTACGGCCAGATGTTGTAGGCAGTTGAGTTTCACAAAGTGTTGGAGACACAGATATGGACGCCATATCAGAGGTAGATGGTTCTCCTTGCACCTTCACCTGTTGTTGTTTGCGTCTTTTGCGTTCCGCATCAGCTTTTTTTGCCAACCGACTGCTTCTTTCTTCAGCAGACTCCTTTGCAATTCTTGTATTCAAAGCCGTCTTGACCTTAAGCAAACGGAGACGTTTTGTTTCCAGATCTTCCTGCGCACGCTTCTTGCGCTGGCATGCAGCATTCTTAGCTGTAACAGAGCTTTTTTGTTTGTCAGAGCTCATATTGAGCACAGTACTGAAAAATGTATGCAATAATAGCTACAGTATATTATTTAAGGAAGCAATCAATATACATTCTGCATAGCAATATAGTCAAAGTAGTAATATTTATATTGTTAATTGTAATTATATACAATATATTTTTATATATAAATTATATCATAAAAATATATAAAAAAAATATATTATATATATTATTAACTTAAATAAATTATGTATATTATATATTACAAATTAATTACAATGTGTATATATATATATATATATAAATTATATATATAGATTAATATACAATATATATATATACTAATCATATACATATAGATTAATATTATATATATCTATATATCTATATAATATATATCTATATCTATATATATATATAATTATGAATATATCAATAAATAATCGATTATATTGGCCCAAAAAGATATCTTTAGCTGATATTGTAGGGCTGAGGTTCCAGCACTGATTTTCTGACGTCCTTCCACAGTATCACGAAGGCAGAAATGATTTGTAAGGAAAAGTTAAAGGAAACACTATAAAATGGTGGATTAAACATATTATTAATCACTAAAATGGCGGCGTATAGTGATTGGTAGTCAAAAAGCTACTTTTTGTTTCGCGGCCGCACTTGCCGCAAGTGCAAAACCGCACTTGCTGCACCTGCCGCAAGTCCCTCCAAAGTTACTATGGCGATTAACGGAACTGCGCCGCAACCGCGCCGCAAGTGTAACAGTTATATTACTAACTTAAATAAATTATGTATATTATATATTACAATTTATTACAATGTGTTATATATATATTTATATATATTATATATATATATAGATTAATATACAATATATATATATATATACTAATCATATACATATATATATAATATGACATGTATATATTATATATATATAGAGAGAGATTAATATACAATCTATTATATAATCACGAATGGTTTTTTTGCCCCTTCTGAGTCCACACTCGCTGCGAGTCAGTGTCGACATGTGGATACGCAGTTCTAAGGCGACTCGCTATGCCCGCGCAGCAGGCATGGCGAGTCGCCTTAGCAGCGCGAAGCATTGGCCGCGAAGCGGCCATTTTGAGTCCGAGCGAGTCGCTAGCCTCAGCGGGAAATCGCTAGCTTTGTGGCCGAGCCTCTGGTTCTATTTTCGGCCAGCGACTCGCAATGCCCGCTTCCATAAGGATTACCGCAACCGCGCCGCATTGCGACTCGCTGGCTGACTGCGAGCACTTGCGGCGCGGTTGCGTTAATCCCCATAAGGATTACCGCAAGTGCAAGTTGCGGTGCGGTTGCGGTAATCCCCATAGAAAGTATAGGGGACTTGCGGTAAGTGCGGTTTTGCCGCACCTGCCGCAAGTCCCCCTATACTTTGTATGGGAATTACCGCAACCGCGCCGCAGATGCGGTTTTGTAATAAAATCAAATAATCTTCATACAAATAAATTCACGTAAAATAACAAACAATAAATCAATTTAATAATAATAAAAATATAAAAAAAAAAAAAAAAAAAAAAAAAAAAAATAATAATAATATATATATATATATATATATAGAGAGAGATTAATATACAATATATATATATACTAATCATATACATATATATAATATGACATATATATATATATATAGATATATATAAATCTATATCTATATATCTATATCTATATATCTATATATATATATATCTATAGCAATTATATAGTACATTATGAATATATCAATAAATAATCGATGATATTGGCCCAAAAAGATATCTTAGCTGATATATATAGATTAATATACAATATATATATATAGTAATCATATACATATATATAATATAACATCTATATATATCTATATATCTATATATATTAATAATAATTAATAATTAATATTAACACTAATAATAATAATATAAATAAATAATGATAATGAATAATCAATTATATTGGGCCAAAAAGATATATAATTATGAATATATCAATATATAATAATAATATTAATAATATATTAATAATAATAATTAATATAAACACTAATAACAATAATATTAATAAATAATCATAATGAATAATCAATTATATAGAGTCAAAAAGATATCTTAGCTGATCTTGAAGGGATGAGGTTCCAGCACTGGTCTTCCAACGTCCGTCCCACAGGATCACCAAGCCATAATCGATTAATAATGATAATTAATATTAACACTAATAATAATATTAATAATTAATAATAATTACTAATCGATTATATCAGCCCAAAAAGATGTCTTGTAGGGATGAGGTTCCAGCACTGGTTTGCCGACGTCCGTCCCACAGGATCACCAAGGCAGGAATAATTTGTGAGGAAAACTTAAAGTAAACACTATAAAATTGCGGCAGGTGGGAGCATAGTGATTGGTAGACAAAGGGGAGTATGGTGATTGGTAGGCAAAATGGGTTGCTACCCAGCAACAGCACAGTCAGCCACGGGATTTTCGCGGGCAAACTCGCCCTATACTTTCTATGGGGATTACCGCAACCGCGCCGCAAGTGTAGCGACTCGCAATGGCCTCGCGGCCATTGCTCGCGCTACACAGCGAGTCGCAATAGATCCCCATTGAAAGTATAGGGGGAGTTGCGGCAGGTGCGGCGGCTGAGGTAGCGACTCGCAATGGCCTCGCGGCCATTGCTCGCGCTACACAGCGAGTCGCAATAGATCCCCATTGAAAGTATAGGGGGAGTTGCGGCAGGTGCGGCGGCTGAGGTAGCGACTCGCAATGGCCTCGCGGCCATTGCTCGCGCTACCTCAGCGGTAAATCGCTAAGTTTGTGGCCGAGCCTCTGGTTCTATTTTCGGCCAGCGACTCGCAATGGCCGCTTCGCGGCCATTGCTCGCGCGTGGTGACGTCACATAGTGACAAAGCCACGGCGTTTTCGGGGGCCGACACGATTTTGCCTACGGCAATTATAGAGTAGATATCCCTATCTAAATATGCAGGGTGTTATCAAGAGTGCAGACACTGTGGGCATTTTCTCTGGCTCCAAATCCCCCTCGCTCTGCTGTAATAAATAATGAAGAAGTGGGCAGTCCCGGCATAAGAAACCTGTGGGCTTTTTTCCTGGTATGATGTGCCACATGTCATTTCTGGTCCTGTGCAGTGTGGGGGTGTATTGCTTATACTGGCCGACTCTGGAGAATGTGCAGTGCTCATTCTGAAGTCGCCGAATACATCCAATAACCTCAGACATCATCATCATGACTTTTCAGAGTTTGTGACTGGTCACACAGCCGGTATAACTCAGCAAGTAATTCCGCTCTGGCCCCGCCATGTTGTTTGATGCTTTTTTGGATGCAGATTTTGAGAATCTGTATGTCTATCCTGAAGCCAGCAAGTTTATGTGAGTTTAGAAGTGCTGTGCCAACATGATTTTATTTGGTGCAAATTTTGGAGCAGAAAAAAAAATATGAACTACATGTGCAGGTAAACAAAAAAGCAATGTGGCCGCAGCACTTCTGACCTTTCCTAGACTTTGCTGACCTCATATTAGACATGCAGATTTTGATTTAGATTCTCAATCTGTGTAAAAAAAATAACAAACAACGCCTCGTGGGCACAGGGCATAAGTGAGTCCAGGGAGTGCTGCAGTTGTGAAGAAAGGGCTCAAGGATTCCTCTTGACCTCTGGCTACTTCCACAGAGACTTCTAAAGCAGGGCTGGCTAACTACAGTCCTCAAGGTCGGAAAACAGTGCAAGATTTTGGGATTATCTTAACATTGCACAAGTGCCTAATTTTATCACCTGCAGAGGTGATGGATGATTCCAGCACCTTGTAAAATGCTAGGTAAATGATGAAACATGAAACATGAACTCTTCGTAGCTCTTAAAAAATTGCAATTGTCAGGCCCTGTTCTACTGGAGGGAGTGTAATGTCTTGTAGTTTCATACTTCACACCTTTAGGCTAGAGGCATGCAGCTTGTTCACCAGTCTCTTTAGGTCAGTCGCAAGGCACCTGTCATGCCTCCAGGGGAAGGCGCCCTAGAGTGGACTCACTGGGCTGTAGTACCGAACTCCCCTGGGTAAGCTGGTCATAGTTTAACCAACCTCTATACAGGAATTGTCAGGGGCAAGCACAGCGTGTCTAAATACCACAACAGCTAGTACCAGCGGGGTGGCTTCTAGTGTTAGCCTATACTACAGCATAGCTAAGGAGGATTCATGAGATCAGAGCCCGAAGCTAGGAGAGCAGGAATGGGTCTACACAGAGCACAAGGAGGGCCTGACCAACAACCAGAGAATAAGACAAGAATATAGGGAAACATCTTGGACTCACATGTTTAGCAACTCAAAATGCATTGAAAACCTGAGAACTGAGTTGTATAGCTGTAACCCCAGTATAAACAAAGTAAAGGGATCCACCAAATTGCAAGTGCACAAATTTATTATATTAGTAGTGAATCAATAAAATACTGGGGGACTTCACATAAAAACCAAGGGAGGTTACAAGGGGGGTGAACCGGTCACAGACCGCCACAGAAAGGTACAGTTACAGGCAGTGAACATTATCAAGGCATACAGCAAGGTACAATATCAATATGTATAAAATATCATAAAAACCAAGTTGTCAGCCTAGTACCAAGCCCACAACTCACCCATACTGTGGGGTTATGACACGTGTTCAGGGAATGACCCCAATACGTGTTTCAAACAAGTCTTCTTCATGTCGGGCATGGCGAGTCGCCTTAGCAGCGCGAAGCATTGGCCGCGAAGTGGCCATTGCGAGTCAGAGACTCGCTCTTCTAGAATCCCGATGCATGTGCATCGGGCACCCAGCTAGTTTATTAATATTTGCCAAATGCCAGAATAATGAGAGATAATGTTTTAATTCATTTTTATTACTTTCTGCAAAGTCACAAATTTACATACATTTCATTAGTATTCAGTATCCATTCCCTTAAACTGTATGACTTGGATCAAATGTTTTAGATATTTTTCCACAAGCTTGTCACAATAGTTGGTAGGGATTTGGGAGCATTCCTCCTGACAGAAGTGGTGTAACTGAGTGATGTTTAAAGGTTGAATTGCTCGCACCTGCCTTATCAGCTTTGGCCATAAATTTTCAATAGGATTGAGATCAGGGCTTTGTGATGGACACTCAAAAATATTGACATTGTTAACCTTAAGCCACTTTGTAACTAGTTTGGCAGTATGCTTCGGGTCATTGTGTATTTGGAAGACTGATTTCTGACCAAGCTTTAACTTCCTGGCTGAGGTCTTAAGATATTGCTTTAGTATTTCTACATAATCTTCTTTCCTCATGATGACAACAATTTTGTGAAGTGCATCAGTCCCTCATGAAGCAAAACAACCTCACACCATGATGCTGCCAACCCTGTTTTTCACAGTTGGATAGTGTTCAAAGGCTTCCAAGCTTCTTTCTATTCCCTCCAAATTTAACGATGGTCATTATGGCAAAACAGTTCAATTTTAGTTTCATCAGACCACAGGATATCTATCAAAAACTTTAAATCTTTGTTCCTGTGTGCTTTTGCAAAAATGAAACTGGCTTTTTTTTATGTCTGTTTTGGAGTAATGGATTATTCCTTGCAGAGTGGCCTTTCAGCCCATGTTGATTCAGTTGAAACGAGTGTTTCACTGTGGATAATGACACAATCTTACCAGCTTCTGCCATCATCTTCACAAGTGGAGTCCGTGAAGCCTCGTTTAGGAGTCTCAAACACGGGACTACCCAGATATCCCTCCACAGACTCCATTTGCATATTCAAAGTTCCCAGGAGGCAGTGCACCTAGGATTTCACTGTTTTTGAGTGCTTTAGCCAGCTGCCAGCAGTGTTTCCTTAGACTGGTTTTCCTGAGATCAGTGATTGTTTCATGATGATCATCTTCACAAGGTCTTTTCCTTTTGCTCTTGGGTTGATATGCACATGTTGGATCAAAGCATGTTCATCACTGAGACATAGAACCCGTCTCCTTCCATTAGCGGTATGATGGCTGGAAAATCCCATCTTGTTTGTACTTGCGTACAATTGCATAGAATTGCTTGTAAAGATGAATGAAGCACCTTCAGGTATCTGGAAATTGCCTCAAGGATGAACCAGACATGTGGAAGTTCACAACTCTCTTCCTGATACCTTGGCTGATTTCTTTAGACTTTTTCATGATGCTACACAAAGAATCAGTTTGTTTCAAGTGTGCATTAAAATACATCCACATTTGTGTCACTAATTAACTCAGATGTGGCCAATAAATCTATCAGCATCTTCCAAAGATACGAAATGTCATCATCATAGGAGGTGTCCCTAATTGTTTAATGGCATAGTAATCTTAATGGATGTAAATTTAGGACTTTCCAGAAAGTAATAAAAATGCCTTAAAATATTGTATCTATCTCATTATTCTGATATTTGACAAATATAAATAATTATGGTAATCCTCATTGACCTAACACGGTAAAGGTTTATTCTGATTTCATGTCATAAAGTGAGAAAAACATGCATAAGTGTCTTTTTTATAGTGTATGTGAACTTCTTGTTCCAACTATATATGCCTCCCCAGTGTAAGAATACCAATCCCCAGCTGTGCGCTTTATTTTAGCTGGTATCAAAATTGGGGGAGGACCACACACCAATTTTTACAATTATTTATTTATTTTTAAAGAAATCTTATGTTAGTTTAGTTGCCATACTGGCAACCAATTACAGACGCCGGCAGAGAGGGTGGGTGGAGCAAATTTTGACTTCAACCAAACAGAGGAAGCAGTGAATATGTATGAAGTTAATGAGCATGCCCAAAATCAGGGTGACAGCAGCGCTAAAACTTGGTAAGTAATACTGTAGTCTTGGAAGCTAATGGCTGTTTCAAAACAGTAGAACTCAACTGTAAAATGGTTTCTTTGCTTGGCAGCTTTTGGGCCCCTTTAAAGGTGTTTTCTATGCATTTGATTTTGATTTGAAAGGGGTTCGGAGTTTACTATTTGTCGAGCATCTGAAAGTTCGACAAACCAAACTGTATCCGAACATTAAAAGATTTGCTCTTTTCTATTGCCTTAGCCCTGAAAAGAACTTTAGGTTTAATGTTGCACGAGCAGGTACTGTAACACAATGAACCGTGCCTAATTGCCTTTAATACACTATCTATCCCTACTCCAACAGCTAACTCTACAATAATTTCAGCTAAGAGTGGTATTATTACAGACTCGTATCTATTGAAGTTAGCCCTCAAAAGAACTGTTAGTTTAATGTTACTCTAGCAGGTACTGTAAAGCAATACACACTTTCCCTTTTCCAGCCAAAATGTTCCCTAAACTATTTCCAGGTACAGCACACAGAGCACAGTGTCACTGTGTTATATCTAGACATGGCATGCTATGTGGCTGCCAGCTACGGCATTAATGTGGTTGGGAGATAATCCAAAAATGTTTATTGGGTGAAAATCATCTACAAAGTCTGTGGGGCAGGCATTTAAGCATAGTAACCAGATAATCAATCGAGTTCCGAAGCAACTAGAGTACCCAGTAGTTTTGAGCGCACTCACTCATCATTAATATACAGGGTGGGCCATTTATATGGATGTACCTAAATAAAATGAGAATGGTTGGTGATATCAACTTCCTGCTTGTGACACATTAGTAAATGGGAGGTGCAAAACTTTTCCAGAAAGGTGGTGACCATGGTGGTCATTTTGAAGTCGGCCATTTTAGATACAACTTTATTTTTGTTAATGGGAAGTGGGTCATGTTACACATCAAACATATTGAGAGTTTCATAAGAAAAACAATGGTGTGTTTGGTTTTAACATAACTTTATTCTTTCATGGGTTATTTACAAGTTTATGAACACTTATAAAATGTGTTTAAAGTGCTGCCCATTGTGTTGGATTGTCAATGAAACCCTTTTCTCCGACTCTGGACACAGTAATAGCAACCCTGCAGAAGAAATGCTAGCACAGGCTTCCAGTATCCGTTGTTTCAGATGCTGCACATCTTGTATCTTCCCAGCATAGACAATTGCCTTCAGATGAGTGATGAGGCAAACGTTTTTGTGAATGGTGAAGTTAATAAAACCACCGGTATTCGTCTGACACTAACTCACAGTGGCTAGATCCCTCCAAGACTGTTGGAACACAAAAATTGATGGTATGGCGTGGTATATGGGGTACAAAGATAGTGAGACCTTTCTTCATAAATGGAAACCTTAATGGCACTGGATATCTGAAATTGCTGCATGATGATGAGTTGCCTTCTTTAGTCACTGAAGATGGCACGTTCCCTAAGTTTTTCCAGCAAGATGATGCACCACCACATTATGGGTGTCAGGTCTGAGCATCCCTACATGAACAGTTTCCTGGAAAGTGGATTGGTCATTGTGGGCCAGTTGAATAGCCAGCAAGGTCTCCCAATCTGACCCCCTTAGACTTTTATCTTTGGGGTCATCTGAAGGGAATTGTCTATGCTGTAAAGATACAAGATGTCCAGCATGTGAAACAAAGGATACTGGAAGCCTGTGCTAGCATTTCTTCTGCGGTGTTGCTATCAGTGTGTCAAGAGTGGGAGAAGAGGGTTGCATTGACAATCCAACACAATGTGCAGCACTTTGAACACATTTTATAAGTGGTCATAAACGTGTAAATAACTCATGAAAGAATAAAGTTACGTTAAAACCATGCAGAGCATTGTTTTTCTTATGAAACTCTCAATATGTTTGATGTGTAACATGACCCTCTTCCCATTAACAAAAATAAAGTTGTATCCAAAATGGCCGACTTTTTTAAATTCCTAAAATGAATCTCCTCGGCCAGTCCTCACCTTTCATAGTCCTTCTAAAAGCCCCCACTGATTTACCGCACCGTCAGGCTTTTTTTTTTATATTTTATCAACTTTATTGACTTATCTCAATATTTTTTTGAATGCTAACCAGCCCTTTTAAAGATCAGTGAATCCAAGTAAAATAATATATATATAAGCATTAATATAAAATATCTGTATGAGGACAAATACTATTCCACTGGACTGTATAATTAAGGAAGGTTTGCAAATAATTGTAACATTTCTGAATATGAAAATGTTTCACATCCTACAAATCATTTGTTGCAGAGTTTAAAGTCAAATACAGGCTGTCAAATACCTTTCTGTATAGTCAAAGCTTCAAATAAATCCCATCTCTGATAACTTTTCTAAGTCACAAGTCATTCACTCGGAGTATGATTCTTCAAGCATTCAGGAGAATAACAGCTTCTTATATAGTACTTTTCTTTATCTTTTTTTTTTTGCAATGAAATTCCTACCTCTTTATAATTATATAATAGAGTCACAAATTTAAATGATAAAAGAAACAGACACAAAATGGAAATATTTCAGCCTGGAAAAGATGAAGACTTGAAGCACAAGGCATATAGCAGATGTGCACTTAGCGATGCTGTTACTTTGTGAATACCTTGCTCATACAAAAGCATTAAGATTTTAGAATAACTTGTGTAGGCTTTTTTCCATGCTTTCTAGGTATAGAAGTGCTCTTGTATAGAACTTGTGTTTTTATAGAGCTTGGAATTGATCTCTGTAGCTAAATAAATGTTAAGTATAATAGTGTTATGGCATTTTCACGTCTGCGTATAAAGATTCTCAGCCAGAAAAGTCGTTGATTGTCAGGAGAGTGTTGTGTTTTTTTTTTTATTTTCTAGTATATGTATGCCACTTAAGTGCTATGTGAGTGTGTGTTTTCCTAGGTGAGTAAAAAAACATATACTGGCATAAAACGTGCATTACATATGCATGACATATGGATGCAAGGGGACGAAAACACATGACCTTCTCTTGACATTCAAGGCCACCTTTACATCACATTTTTGTGGATCCAAGGTGTATCCGATATGAAACGGATAGCCAGGGATCCGCTTTGGCATCCCATGTATCCCTATGGTCACGGATGGTCACGGATTGGTCCTTAATGGCTGCTCATTTGTGTCATTTTTATGAGGGATCTCTTTGTAGCCACTTTTTTCCGGACCTCAGAATCGGAGACTGCTTCAGTTTTGGGCTGCATTCAAAAAAGAGCGGACACAAACGGACAGAAACGGGTCTGTCCCCCAATGGTTTTTATTTTTGTACCTTAAAATACCTTAATAAAAATATCTTTAAATAAAAAATAACATGGTGGTCTATAGAGAAGGAACTTAAATACACCAATAGCCACAATCTGTATGTACAGTGTTGGTCAAAAGTATTGACACCCCTGCAATTCTGTCAGATAATACTCAGTTTCTTCATGAAAATGATTGCAATCACAAATTCTTTGGTATTATTATCTTCATTTAATTTGTCTTCAATGAAAAAAACAAAAGAGAATGAAGCAAAAAGCAAAACATTGATCATTTCACACAAAACTCCAAAAATGGGCCAGACAAAAGTATTGGCACCCTCAGCCTAATACTTGGTTGCACAACCTTTAGCCAAAATAACTGCGATCAACCACTTTCAGTAACCATCAATGAGTTTCTTACAATGCTCTGCTGAAATTTTAGACCATTCTTCTTTGGCAAACTGCTCCAGGTCCATGATATTTGAAGGGTGCCTTCTCCAAACTGCCATTTTTAGATCTCTCCACAGGTGTTCTATGGGATTCAGGTCTGGACTCATTGCTGGCCACCTTAGTAGTCTCTAGTGCTTTATCTCAAACCATTTTCTAGTGCTTTTTGAAGTGTGTTGTGGGTCTTTGCCCTGCTGGAAGATCCATGACCTTTGAGGGAGACCCAGCTTTCTCCGACTGGGCCCTACATTATGCTGCAAAATTAGTTGGTAGTCTTCAGACTTCATAATGCCATACACACGGTCAAGCAGTCCAGTGCCAGAGGCAGCAAAGCAACCCTAAAACATCAGAGAACTTCTGCCATGTTTGACTGTAGGGACTGTGTTCTTTTCTTTGAATGCCTCTTTTTTTCTCTTCTTTTCTCCTGTAAACTCTATGTTGATGCCTTTGCCAAAAAAGCTGTACTTTTGTCTCATGTGACCAGAGAACATTCTTCCAAAACGTTTTAGGCTGTCTCAGGTAAGTTTTGGCAAACTACAGCTTGGCTTTTTTATGTCTCGGGGTAAGAAGTGGGGTCTTCCTGGGTATCCTACCATACAGTCCCTTTTCATTCAGATGCCGACAGATAGTACGGTTTGACACTGTTGTACCTTAGGACTGCAGGGCAGCTTGAACTTGTTTGGATGTTAGTCGAGGTTCTTTATCCACCATCCGCACAATCTTGCGTTGAAATCTCTCGTCAATTTTTCTTTCCCGTCCACATCTAGGGAGGTTAGCCACAGTGCCATGGATTTTAAACTTCTTGATGACACTGCGTTCGGTAGACACAGGAACATTCAGGTTTTTGGAGATGGACTTGTAACCTTGAGATTGCTCATGCTTCCTCACAATTTGGTTTCTCAAGTCCTCAGACAGTTCTTTGGTCTTCTTCCTTTTCTCCTTGCTCAATGTGGTACACACAAGGACACAGGACAGAGGTTGAGTCAACTTTAATCAATGTCAACTGGCTGCAAGTGTCATTTAGTTATTGCCAATTCCAATTTGTTAAATAAAGCTATATACGGGAATACTTAAACCAATAATCGGTGAACAACACCTGTTAGGTGCCACAGGTAAGCTCCAGGTGTTGTTAATTACACAAATTAGAGAAGCATCACATGATTTTTCTAACAGTGCCAATACTTTTGTCCACCCCCTTTTTTATGTTTGGTGTGGAACTATATTCAATATGGCTTTAGGACAATTCTTCTTGTGTTTTTTTCATTGAAGACAAATTAAATGAAGATAATAATACCAAAGAATTTGTGATTGCAATCATTTTCAGGAAGAAACTGAGTATTATCTAACAGAATTGTAGGGGTGTCAATACTTTTGACCACAACTGTAGGTGCTTTAAGCATCAAACAACATGTTATACCCCCCCAAAAAAAAGGCAAGCCCATAAAGTAAAAATAATAAATTAATTTAAGTTATGTAAAATACAGTACAAAGGAATAAACAGATTGAGCCCCAAGCAGGTACGTGAAGACAAAAGGGCGCAAAAAATTGGAGGACACCTGGTGTATAATAAAAAGGTGAACAATAATACATATAGAAAAAATGAACAATAAACATATATATAATAATGACATCATATATAAATTGTATACAGTCTAGCTTAAGCTAATAGCACAACCTATGGATAGGAGGAGATATAACTAATACATATGTATGTAGGTAAAAAAAGGAAGGGCGATAGAAAAATCCCTAGCATAAGTATGATATTATGATATGGATTTTTCAATCATGTTCCCTTTTCTACTTACATAATTGTCCTGTCCCGTCTGTCATCAACGTCCGGGGTTAGGTTGTCCTCCTATCAAGAGCCAACGGCCTCCACAATATTCGCACACCCAGATGATGGGTGTGCAAATATATTGCCCACTGGCGGTACTGGTAAATTGCACAATTGCCACCAGGAACACCCACCACCAGTGCCACTGTCTCTGACACTGATAATGAATGCCTGAGTAAGGTGGCCGCCATCTTTTCATACCCAAGAGTCCAAATATGGTGGCCCCATGAGTAAGTGTGATTGCACTTGTGTATACAAAAACACCATATTGTACAAAGAGTGCACAGGAGGCAGAGAGAACACACAAGGGGCAAAGAGAGCATTGCTGTAGAGAGCGCACACATGGGGCAGAGAGTGTGTGCAAAGGGATAGAGAGAGCCCATAGGGGGCAAAGGCAGTGCACAGTTGGCAAAGAGAGGGCATGGGGGAAGAGAGAGAGCACACAGGGGACATAAAGATTGCACAGGAGGGCAGAGATAGTGCAAAGGGGAAGAGAGAGCATAGAGGGCAAAAATTGAGCACAGAGGGGCAGAGGCAGCAATCAGGGGGATGGAAGAGTGCACAGAAGGGCAGTGAGAATTAATAGGAGCAGAGAGCATAGAGGGGGCAGAGAGACTGCACAGGGGGCAGAGTGGGCAGAAATAGAGAGCACAGAGGGGAGAAGACAGCACAGGGGGAGAGAAACTGCATACAGGGGGAAGCACAGAGGGGAAGACAGCTCAAAAGAAAGATCACATGCGGGCTGCTGGCCAATCAGAGGCCAGCAGCTGCTGACCCATCAGAGGCCAGCAGCTAACATTCGGCAGCTGCTGGCCTCTAATTGGCCAGTGTCTGGTGGCCTCTCATTGACTTACCATACATCTACAGCTGCGGAACTCAGAGCGCCACTCTGAATACCATACAGCGCAGATTGCGGAGGACTAATAAGTATGTGAGAGTGTGTGCGTGTGTGTGTGGGGGGGGGGTTGCAGGTACCAGTACCATGATGGGTATTTTGTGGATGATGGGGGCAACGTATTGGGGGCTGCAAGGCGGTGAAGGGGATGATGGGGATACTGTATTGGGGCTGGAAGGGGACAAAGGGATGGTTGAGATACCATATTGGGGGCTGCAAGGGGATGAAGAGAATGATGGGGATACCTTATTGGGGCTGCAATAGGATGATGAAGATACCATATTGAGGGCTACAAGGGTATGATAGGGGCTGCAAGGGGATGATGGGGGATGCAAGAGGAGGATGGAGATACTTTATTGGATGCTGCAAGGGGATGATGGGGATACTATATTGGGGCTGCAAGGGGATGATGGGAATACCATATTGGGGGCTGCAAGGGGATGATGGGGCTCCAAGGAGATCATGGGGATATTAGGGGCTGTAAGAGGATGATGGGGACTGCAAGAGGATGATGGGGGCTGCAAGGGGATGATGAAGATACTGTACTGAGGGCTTCAAGGGGATGATAGGGTCTGCAAGGGGATTATGGGGATACCATATTGGGGGCAGTAAGGAGATGATGGGGCTGCAAGGGGATGATGGGAGCTGCAAGGGGATGATGAGGATACCGTATTGACGGCTGCAAGGGGATGATAGGGGCTGCAAGTGGATTATGCAGATACCATATTGGGGGCAGTAAGGAGATGATGGGGGCTGCAATAAACCAACCCCTGAAAATGAGATGTAGCACCTCTTTGGGAGCAAAAATTAGTATTTGACACTGTCTTATTTTTGGGGAAAGAAGGTAGCAAGGAAAGAGTAATTAACCCCTGCAGCACCAAAAGAAAGCAAAAGACATTTAAACATCAATTAAGGTCCCTCAGTCATTAAGTCGTTGTGACCCTCTGGTTCCAGACTTAGCCAAAGGTCTCCCCAGGGTGATAAGTCCCGTCCCCCAAATTGTTGCACCCTTTTGCTCTTACCTACTTGCTTGGGGCTTACTCCTTTTATTTACTTGTATTGCACTTTATATATTACTAGCTGTGAGCCCGATGCAAATGCATCGGGATTCTAGAACGTACGTTAATTTGATTATAGTAGTTATAGCTGTTAGACTAATGCAAATGCATTGGTTGTCTAGAATATGTTTATTGTTTTTTTAAAGATTTTTAAATAATCCAATTATTCCAATGACATCTTTACAGCAACTACATATATTTGTATTGTTGATATCATATAAGGAAAATTGAATAATTATGTTGTAAGGGTCTTAGAACACAAAGTAGCAATACTTCTTAATGCATCAATCATTAAAATTGATGAATTAATAACAGTAATAGGTGTATCAGCCAGTTTGTGTCAGCCCACCAATCGCGTCAAGATGCCCTTACGCCTGGTGAGTCCTAATCTAACTAAATCCGAATTGATATAATTTAGATATTTTTTATAACCTGAATTTTTCTTAGATTTTTTGAGGATTGTGATGTAAATAATAAAATTTTGTAAATTGATACAGAAGGAGTTACCAGCTACAGACTTGCAGCAATATCCATGCAATAACAAAAAAACTTGTAGTTAACCTACGGTAAATGGAGTTAACGTAGCTTCAGCAGGTGCATAAGATGCATCGACTAACTAACCACAGGTGACTGCAGTTGATGTGGATGACACTGCCGCAACTATGTTGTCTGCACAAACCGCAAGTTAAGTACAAATTACATATATGCAATTATGAAAATTACAGCAAGTATGTTGTTGGTGAGTCCTTCATGATCAATTATTATCATTTAGTATATTCCTCAACAAAGTGAAAAAATCTAAGAAAAATGGTGTGGTAGAATCTAATTAATAATTTATGTTTGTCCCTATCTATCTAAACATGTGGAACACACCTTGCTAATGAGATGTGTGTGAACAGCCATCCCACCCGTCTCTTAGCTGTTCACAAAAACCTCTCCCTGTAAAGACTGACAATGAAATCTCTCAGCACATATAGTGCTGGAGCTTGAAATAGTGGTTTCTATCACCCACTGTAGAAATGTGGATGATACACATCTCTCATATTTTAAATGTGTGTTCACAAAAATATAGTAGAAATCAGTATATAAAAGAATAAAATGTGAAACAGTAAAATTTTTTTTTTTTTTCAAAAGATAAATAAACAGAAGAATAGTCATAGGGAAGAGTTCAGTGCAAAATATTCTTGTAGACAATATTTTTGGTAAATACTTTGTCACTGTTAGGCAGCAATTTTCCTTGGATTGGAGTGTCCACCACTTTCACTTTTACATTGGATCGTCTTCTCACTCTTGAAAAAGCCACATACAATTGTCCATGTCCAAAAACAGGTTCTGGCAAAAAAATCCCTACTTTCTCAAGTGTTTGTCCTTGGGATTTGTTTATTGTCATGGCAAAAGCTGGCTTCAGAGGAAATTGGCGACGTCTTAACTTAAAAGGCAAGCCGGTTTCTGATGGGCACAAATCAATCCTGGGAATGAAAACCACATTTCCTCCAGCAGACCCAGTAATGACTCTTGCTCGAATCATGTTGACAAACAAACTGGTGACAATTAAGCGAGTCCCATTGCAAAGACCTTTTCTGCTGTTGAAGTTCCTCAAAAGCATTACAATGGTGCCGATTTTTAATTTCAGACGATGAGATGGCATCCCCGTGGGTGTAAGTGAATTTAAAAACTCAACAGGGTATTGCTCTGGGTCCTCTGTCTCGTCCGGATCAATGGAATCATCACTAATGTATTCTGTATACTCTCCAGCAATGCAATCCATGATCTTAGAGTTGACCTGATCCACATCATCATTTTTGGGGCAAAGAATGGCATGTGATGCTGCTGTATTAATGCTTTCATTGTCATTGACATCAATTACAATGTTTTCACCAAAAATGTCAAATATTAGTGAACCTGTGCAAATCATATCTTCAGGGATTTCTATAACATCATCTCCAAGGTTATAAGAATTGGTCAATTGTCCATTTCCCAGCTGAAGTATCCAATTGCTGTATTCTGGATCAACAGAGCGCATGTTGTCAAGTAGTGGCAATTGAGTGAAAATCTGCCATTGTCTGGAATATTTAATGCAGCTCTCTACGATATCAGTTCGTGTTCCATGAGGAATAATAGGAAGACACTGACGAAAGTCTCCTCCCAGAACAATGACTTTCCCTCCAAAGGGTGTTTTATTTTTCTTCGAGATATCTTTGGTCATAACATCCTTTAATAGTTGGTCAATGACATGCAGTGCGTATTTGGATAGCATAGTGGATTCATCAATAATGAAAAGTTTAGTATTCTTCAAATGGTGTGCAGCATCAGTATCATTTTTGATTCTTGAAACAGACGTTTCATTGATTGGAATAGGTATCCCGTAAAGTGAATGGATGGTTCTTCCTCCTTCCAATAAGTTGGCTGCAATCCCAGTACTGGCAGCAGGTGACACAGTTTCTCCTTCTCCTCTTATTTGACGAATTAACAAATCATACAAATATGTTTTCCCACTGCCACCTGGGCCATCAATGAAAAAACACTTAGCTTGCTGACTTGTATCCTGTAATGCTTCATTTATGGCATTATAGGCCAAAAGTTGTTGTTGATTTAAAGTTTCTTTCATTTCTTGGGCTCTTCTAAACTCCTCCTCTTTGTCGTATTGTGGTTGTAGTTGTTGTTTTCTTTTGGGGCGTGGTAGATTAAAATCCGTAAAGCTTTTGCCATGAAATTTTAACACATTTTGAACATCTGTCATTGCATAGCCTTCACAATGCTCACAGTCCTCATTGTTAGGGTGATATGCACGGCAGTAGTCTTCAATAAAATCTTTTTTAAATTCTTGCCACAACTCCAATGGATGAGCAGGAGGACCAAAGATACATATGTAAGCAAACATATCCCGAAGCTGTGCAGGCATGTTTAGAACACAGCCATCCAGTAAGGTATTTCGCCAAACACTGTCATCCAAAAGTAATCCAAGGGCTATTGCTGCCTGTTTAAAAGTTGGGTACTCGACTTCATTAACGGTCTTAATGTGCTCAAAACTTGTTGCTCCTTTTACATGTAGTAACAACAACCGTAAATAGTAGCGTTCTTCATCTTTCATACTGACCGTATACATTCTTCCAATGACTGTTGTTCCACGTTTCTGCCTAATTTCCCATGCACCAGCTTTCCAGACATAGTGCTCAGGAATTTGGCGGTAGAAGTATTCATGAGCACGTGGGTCATTCTCATTCAGTTCAAAGTAGGCCATAAGAGTTGATTTTTTATGTGTCATGGCAGCAATGTTCTCAACAGAAGCATCTTCATGAAAATAAAGGGGTTGTGACTGTGGCAGATGTACGGCAAGGCGAACAATGCTGTGTGATTGTTTATGCATTGGATAGGCAAAAATTCTCCAAGCTGCCTCCGGTGCACTGACGTATCTGGAATCCATAAATTGGTGAGGTTCATCATGTTGTATGTTTGTTTGAGAAATTTCCAGATTGGCTTTATCATGCCCTTTGTAAACATATTTGAATAGATACTTGACACTTTGAATGGATGCACAGATTTCCACATTTATATGACACTTATACTTTAATAGTAAGAAAGGGTTATAGGGAACAACCCAAGAATTATCAACCATGTGAGAACGTTGTGTAAATGAAGGTCCTGCATTGCGTTGATAAGTTGGGTAGGCATCGTGTGCTATTAGAGTTTTTGGTTGGAAATCTTTTGGGAATCCTTTTTTACACTTTCCAATATCCATACATGGAGAATTGGGGTTGAATTGTCCACAGGGTCCATGAATCATATGTTGCATCACAATTTGATGGAGCACAGGATACTCGGATGGGTCAGGAATTTCTGCCCAAACAGTACGATCGACATCTACCTCAGTGCATAATTTGGAATTGCTATCCAGAATAACCAAAATGTGAGCATGTGGTAGTCCTCGCTTTTGGAATTCTATTACATGAATCATTGCACAAATCTTGCCAAATAATCCACTGTTTATATCTTTTAATAGGGCTTCTAATTTTATTTTGAAGACACGGGCAACTAAATCCGGTCTGTGTTCCACCCTCTGCCATGGTTCTAAATTGTGGATAATCTCGCTCCATTTGGGATTACAGGTCATTGTTATAAAAAGATCTGGCCGTCCAAATTTTGTAACAATAGCCATGGCATCTTGATACCTCTGCTGCATGTTTCTGGGACTGCCTTCAAACGACGATGGTAAAATGACCGTCTTGCCAATAGGAATTCCTTTTTCAAAAGATTTTCTTTGCAGATGTTCCTGTAGTACGCAATAGTCCTCCACTTTTAAGTCTTTTTGATGTTGACGTATAAAATTTAAGCGATTAGCCTCAATTTTTATATACGCATCTACTAAATACTGTTGCGTTAGTTTTCCACCATTTAAAATAGGATTGAACCCAGGACGTACAGATAGCAAATAACAGTAATACTGCAATTGTGTAATTCTCCGTGGATTTTCACCTTGATGCTTCAGTCCCTCATGCCAGCCTTGTTCTCCATGTGGAAAAAATAACGGATACAGTAAAGCATCTAAATTACTGTGGAGAATACTGACTTGCTGTGTTTTTGGAGCTAAAGGATTGTTTGGGTCAGGTTTCAGATGAATTAAAATGTCTCTATTGAAAGGTGGCTCTCCATCAGCATTTTCAAAGACCACAGCAACTTCATTAACAATTGGCTTATTATAACGTCTTGGGTCTTGTTCTCGATCCTGTTTAAGAGCCATGATGATATTAGGCATGACAGTACCATTTTCAATTGCCTTCTCCTGTTCCTCTTGTTCAACAAAACGTAACATTTTGTATGCGGAAACAAAAGGATTAATGCGATCTAATAAGTTAGCAATGAGCCGCATCAATTTAGGATGACATTTCTTATTTTCATCACACTGTAAACGTTGGTCATTAGCAGTGGCAGTATCTAAAATGTAGAGTTGGGCATAAGCAGGAGCTTGATCTGGAGCAGGATGTAGTGTTCCAGTACGGTGATAAATTTGGCCATGAATCCGGAAGCAATAAGGGCCATGTCCAGGTGGGGGAGCAATACTTGCACCCATAGAAGCAAAACCAAAGGAACTATTAATACTTCTGATGTTATCCATCATATTCCGACTGTATGGACTCTGACCTTTAAGAATACATTCCAACATCTCTGGATACTGAGGTAACGGAACCCTGACCTTCCCCTTGTGACAACAGAGAGTATACTGTTTATCCGATGGCATCTCATCCATGAAATGTCGAGCTTCACAATGCTTACATATGAATATCATACAGCCACAGGTATGTTCCACAATGCCAAAATCACTATCTGTAAATCCAGGTGGATATGAAGAGGGAGGTGTAGGTAGGTAAATACGATTTTCTTTCTGCAAACCAACATAGATGAGACGTTGAAGTAATAAAGCAGAAAAAGAGTCAGGATCCACTTGTGTAACAGTAGAAGACGTCTTTTTGCGGTGTTGACGACGGGAGGCACCACTTTTACGTAAGCGGCTCTGTTTGGATAGTGAAGACTCCTGAGCAATTTGTGCCTCCAAAGGAGTTTGTTGTTGTTCAAGGCGAAAACGTTTTGTGCGTGACGTCTCCTGAGCACAATGTTTACGCTTTGCTGTTGCTTTGCGCGGTGATGAAACTTGAGGAATTGTGCTCCTTTCATCCGGTGAACTGCTAGAAAGAGCTAGAGCAAACTGTAGTACTGGTGAGCTTACAGTTGGATCAGCAGACTGTAGTACTGATGAGGTTACTGTCTGATCAGCACACTGAGTTAGATCAGCAGAGTATTGTACAGGTGAGCTTGTAGTTTGATCAGCAGACTGTTGTACTGAGGAGGTTACTGTCTGATCAGCAGAGTGATGTACTGGTGGTGTCACTTTTTTTTTTGACGGCGTTGATGTAGCTTTTGAGCATTTTTGGCCAACCGTACTTGTTTTTGTTCCAGCGACTCCGTTGCAATGCGTTGCTTATACTCAGCTTTAGACTTATCCAAACGACATTGTCGCTCTTCTTCAGTTTCTTTAGCACGTGTCTTACGCATCCATGCGGCTTTGTACCCGCCAACATCCTTGCTAGTATCCTTTGAAGTCATGTTAGAACATACAAAGGTAATACTATGCTTGGAGATGTATAGGTACGCAAGAGCTTTTACAAAAGCTTTTTGGGAGAAAAGAATTCTTGAAAAGTATAGAATAATTATTAGGAAAATAATAAGTTCCAGATAGACAATGAACATATTTAAATATCATGTTTTGTATGTCCTTATAATGTACCCTACAACGTATTACAAATATATAAACATGTTTCTCATTCATATCAATAATAGTAAGAGGTCACTGAATACTTAAGGACATTGAATGTGCATACATAATACCAATACCATAAATATCAAAACCATCATCAAAACCATCATCAAAACCATCATCAATAGCATCATCAATAGCATCATCAATAGCATCATCAATAACAATAATATTAGCAATAGCATTATTATTAGCATTAATAGCATAATTATAAGCATTAATAGCATAAATATTACCATTAATAGCATAAATATTACCATTAATAGCATAATTATTAGCATTAATAGCATAATTAGCATTAATACCATAATTATTAGCATTAATACCATAATTATTAGCATTAATAGCATAATTATTGGCATTAATAGCATAAATATTACCATTAATAGCATAATTATTAGCATTAATACCATAATTATTAGCATTAATAGCATAATTATTAGCATTAATAGCATAATTATTACCATTAATAGCATAATTATTTGCATTAATACCATTATGATTACCATTAATAGCATAATTATTAGCATTAATACCATAATTATTAGCATTAATACCATAATTATTAGCATTAATAGCATAATTATTAGCATTAATACCATAATTATTAGCATTAATAGCATAAATATTACCATTAATAGCATAATTATTAGCATTAATAGCATAATTATTAACATTAATAGCATAATTATTATGTGCATACATAATACCAATACCATAAATATCAAAACCATCATCAAAACCATCATCAAAACCATCATCAAAACCATCATCAATAACAATAATATTAGCAATAGCATTATTATTAGCATTAATAGCATAATTATAAGCATTAATAGCATAATTATTAGCATTAATAGCATAAATATTACCATTAATAGCATAAATATTACCATTAATAGCATAATTATTACCATTAATAGCATAATTATTATCATTAATAGCATAAATATTAGCATTAATAGCATAAGTATTACCATTAATAGCATAATTATTTGCATTAATACCATTATGATTACCATTAATAGCATAAATATTAGCATTAATAGCATAATTATTAGCATTAATAGCATAATTAGCATTAATACCATAATTATTAGCATTAATAGCATAAATATTACCATTAATAGCATAATTACCATTAATAGCATAATTAGCATTAATAGCATAATTATTAGCATTAATAGCATAATTATTACCATTAATAGCATAATTATTAGCATTAATAACATAATTATTAGCATTAATAGCATAATTATTAGCATTAATAGCATAGTTAGCATTAATACCATAATTATTAGCATTAATACCATAATTATTAGGATTAATAGCATAATTATTAGCATTAATAGCATAATTATTGGCATTAATAGCATAAATATTACCATTAATAGCATAATTATTAGCATTAATACCATAATTATTAGCATTAATAGCATAATTATTAGCATTAATAGCATAATTATTACCATTAATAGCATAATTATTTGCATTAATACCATTATGATTACCATTAATAGCATAATTATTAGCATTAATACCATAATTATTAGCATTAATACCATAATTATTACCATTAATAGCATAATTATTAGCATTAATAGCATAATTATTAGCATTAATACCATAATTATTAGCATTAATACCATAATTATTAGCATTAATAGCATAACTATTACCATTAATAGCATAATGATTAGCATTAATAGCATAATTATTAACATTAATAGCATAATTATTATGTGCATACATAATACCAATACCATAAATATCAAAACCATCATCAAAACCATCATCAAAACCATCAAAACCATCATCAAAACCATCATCAAAACCATCATCAATAGCATCATCATCAATAACAATAATATTAGCAATAGCATTATTATTAGCATTAATAGCATAATTATAAGCATTAATAGCATAATTATTAGCATTAATAGCATAAATATTACCATTAATAGCATAATTATTACCATTAATAGCATAATTATTACCATTAATAGCATAATTATTAGCATTAATAGCATAATTAGCATTAATACCATAATTATTAGCATTAATACCATAATTATTAGCATTAATAGCATAATTATTAGCATTAATACCATAATTATTGGCATTTAATAGCATAAATATTACCATTAATAGCATAATTATTAGCATTAATACCATAATTATTAGCATTAATAGCATAATTATTAGCATTAATAGCATAATTATTACCATTAATAGCATAATTATTTGCATTAATACCATTATGATTACCATTAATAGCATAATTATTAGCATTAATAGCATAATTATTAGCATTAATACCATAATTATTACCATTAATAGCATAATTATTACCATTAATAGCATAATTATTAGCATTAATAGCATAATTATTAACATTAATAGCATAATTATTATGTGCATACATAATACCAATACCATAAATATCAAAACCATCATCAAAACCATCATCAAACCATCATCAAAACCATCATCAAAACCATCATCAATAGCATCATCAATAGCATCATCAATAACAATAATATTAGCAATAGCATTATTATTAGCATTAATAGCATAATTATAAGCATTAATAGCATAATTATTAGCATTAATACCATAATTATTAGCATTAATAGCATAAATATTACCATTAATAGCATAATTATTAGCATTAATAGCATAATTATTAGCATTAATAGCATAATTATTAACATTAATAGCATAATTATTATGTGCATACATAATACCAATACCATAAATATCAAAACCATCATCAAAACCATCATCAAAACCATCATCAAAACCATCATCAATAGCATCATCATCAATAACAATAATATTAGCAATAGCATTATTATTAGCATTAATAGCATAATTATAAGCAGTAATAGCATAATTATTAGCATTAATAGCATAAATATTACCATTAATAGCATAATTATTAGCATTAATAGCATAATTATTACCATTAATTGCATAATTATTTGCATTAATACCATTATGATTACCATTAATAGCATAATTATTTGCATTAATACCATAATTATTACCATTAATACCATAAATATTAGCATTAATAGCATAATTATTTGCATTAATACCATTATGATTACCATTAATAGCATAATTATTATTAATAGCATAATTATTACCATTAATAGCATAAATATTAGCATTAATAGCATACATATTAGGATTAATAGCATTATTATTAACAGTAATATCATTAGTATTAGATTTTTTTTTTTAATTTTTTTTTTTCATTTTTTTTTTATTATTTTTTTATTAAATTATTTTTTTATTTTAAAATTAATTATTTTTTTTTTTTAATTATTATTTTTTTTAATTATTTATTATTTTTTATTTATTTTTTTTATTATTTTTTAATTATTTTTAAATCATTTTTTTTATTATTTAATTTATTTATTTTTTTTTAAGTCAGACTGAGACACAGTTCTCATTCCGGTCCGCCTTTTTTTTTCCCATTGACATACATTAGCGGTGTGTCGGCGATTTTATGGCCGGCCACCTGGTTCTATTTGTCGGCCCTAAAATCGCGGACACACCGCTAATGCATCTCTATGGGCAGTCACAGCTCGAATTCTGATTGGTCGGCGTTCAATCCGAAATCAGGCTGACTGCCCATAGAGATGCATTAGCGGTGTGTCCGCGATTTTAGGGCCGACAAATAGAACCAGGTGGACGGCCATAAAATCGCCGACACACCGCTAATGTATGTCAATGGGAAAAAAAAAGGCGGACCGGAATGAGAACTGTGTCTCACTCTCGCAAGTAAAAAAAAATAAATAAATTAAATAATAAAAAAAATGATTTAAAAATAATTAAAAAATAATAAAAAAATAAATAAAAAATAATAAATAATTAAATAAAAATAATAATTAAAAAAAAAAAAAAGGCGGACCTGAATGAGAACTGTGTCTCAGTCTGACTTAAAAAAAATAAATAAATTAAATAATAAAAAAAATAATTTAAAAATAATTTAAAAATAATAAAAAAATGAGGGGCTCTTCTGATTGGCTGAGGGCAGTATACAGCGACCAATCAGAAGAGGACGTCGGAGGTGGAAGTTTGCGAAAAGAAGACAGAAGATCCCCGGGGCCGGACGAAGAGGCGGAGATGGCGGAAAGAAGAGAGAAGATCCCCGGGACCGGAAGAAGAGGACGCCTGGCCGGACGGAGGACTTGTGGATCGGACGGACGATCAGATGACTTGAAGGCATGTAAGTGATCGACGGGGACGTTAGGTTAGGGGACGGCTGGGGCTTCGGGTGTAGGGCCTTAGGTGACAGCGGCGTTAGGTTAGGGGACTGCGGGGGCTTAGGGTGTAGGGCTTTAGCGAGAGGGGCAGGGGGTAGACGGCGGGGCTTAGGGGGTATCGGCGGGGTTTAGGATGCTGCGGGTCGGGGGTTAGGTAGTCGGGGCTGCTGCGGGGCTTAGGGGCGGCGGTGGCTTAGGGGGTAGACGGCGGGGCTTAGGGGGTATCGGCGGGGGCTTAGGATGCTGCGGGTCGGGGGTTAGGTGGTCGGGGCTTAGCGTGTAGGGGTGCGGCGGACTTAGAGGGTAGGGCCTTAGGTGCGGCGTGGTGGTTTTGTTGCGGGGTGGGTATGCGGACATGGGGGGGGTCTGTGCGGACATGGGGGTGGGTGTGCGGACATGGGGGAGCGAGTTGCGGCTCAGGCAGCGACTCGCTCCATGGTCCCGGAGTAGCTATTGGCGGGGGGGTGGGGCTGTGCGGACAAAATCGGGGCTGGGGAGCGGCGGCGATGGTGGAGGTGTGTGGGCTGGGGAGCAGCGGCGGCGGCGGTGGTGGTGGTGTGTGGGCTGGGGAGCAGCAGCGGCGGCGACGGGAGCGATGGTGTGTAGGCTGGGGAGCGGCGGCGGTGGTGGTGGTGTGTGGGCTGGGGAGCAGCGGCGGCGGCGGTGGTGGTGTGTGGGCTGGTGAGCGGCGGCGGTGGTGGTGTGTGGGCTGGGGAGCAGCGGCGGTGGTGGTGGTGTGTGGGCTGGGGAGCAGCGGTGGCGGCGGTGGTGGTGGTGTGTGGGCTGGGGAGCGGCGGCGGTGGTGGTGGTGTGTGGGCTGGGGAGCAGCGGCGGCGGCGGCGGAGCGGTGGTGTGTGGGCTGAGGAGCGGCGGCGGTGGTGGTAGTGTGTGGGCTGGGGAGCGGTAGAAAAGGTAAAAGAAAAGAAAGTAAAGAAAGGTTTTAGCTCAGAAAGGATATCTTAGCTGTAGGGTAGTAGCGGTCTTCTTGAAGCTTGCTTCGGTAAATCCAGGAGCGAGTCTTCTTGCGGCCTCGGAATCCGGCAGTCCGTCTTCGAGGTAGCGGGTAGGCGAAATGATTTGTGATTTCAAATTTCGCGCCTTATAAACTGGGCTGTGAAATTTGAAACCACAAAATGGCGGGGGGTGTAAAGTGAGTGCTGATTGGGCGTTGAATGGACACTATTTCCAAAGAGTCTCCATTCAGGTCCTCTTAAAGGTGATTACAAAGGGGATAATTTTGGACGCCGATTGGTTGTTTTTTCCCATAGAGAAACATGGGCATGTTTGTCTATGGGAAAACGCGACTAATTAGCGTGCAGGATTATCGGCTATGTAAGTGAATGAGGGCTTTGAGCGGACCTGAATGGAGAGTGTCTTTCTAAACAGTGTCTATTCCGGTCCGCTGAAAAGCGTCATTGACTTACATAGGGTATAATGTATTTTTTTTTTTATTAGTATAATTGATAATTTTTTTTTTTGTTGTATTATTATTTGTATGTAATTTTTTTTTTTTTTTTTTTTTTTTAATATTTTTTAATTTTTTTTTTTTTTTTTTTATTAATAAATGTATTTATTTTTTTAAGTGAGAGTGAGACACAGTTCTCATTCAGGTGTGGTGATGTGTTTTTTTTTTTATTATTATTTTTATTTAATTATTTTTTAATTTTTATTTATTTTTTTATTAGTTTTAAATTATTTTTTAATTTTATTTTTTATTATAAAATTGCGTTATTTTTTAAAGTGAGAGTCAGACAGAGTTCTCATTCAAGTCCGTTTTTTTTTTTTTTCAATTATTATTTTTATTTAATTATTTATTATTTTTTATTTATTTTTTTTATTATTTTTTAATTATTTTTAAATCATTTTTTTAATTATTTAATTTATTTGTTTTTTTTAAGTCAGACGGAGACACAGTTCTCATTCAGGTCCGCCTTTTTTTTTTTTTTTAATTATTATTTTTATTTATTTATTTATTATTTTTAATTAATTTTTTTTATTATTTTTTAATTATTTTTAAATTATTTTTTTTATTATTTAATTTATTTTTTTTTTTAAGTCAGACTGAGACACAGTTCTCATTCAGGTCCGCCTTTTTTTTTAATATTATTTTTATTTAATTATTTATAATTTTTTATGTATTTTTTTATTATTTTTTAATTATTTTTCAATCATTTTTTTTATTATTTAATTTATTATTTTTTTTTAAGTCAGACGGAGACACAGTTCTCATTAAGGTCCGCCTTTTTTTTTTTTTAATTATTATTTTTATTTAATTATTTATTATTTATTATTTTTTTTTTTTATTATTTTTTAATTATTTTTAAATCATTTTTTTTATTATTTAATTTATTTGTTTTTTTTAAGTCAGACGGAGACACAGTTCTCATTCAGGTCCGCCTTTTTTTTTTTTTAATTATTATTTTTATTTAATTATTTATTATTTTTTATTTATTTTTTTTATTATTTTTTAATTATTTTTAAATCATTTTTTTTATTATTTAATTTATTTATTTTTTTGTAAGTTAGACTGAGACACAGTTGTTCTTCCGGTCCGCCTTTTTTTTTTTTTTTAATTATTATTTTTATTTAATTATTTATTATTTTTTATTTATTTTTTTTATTATTTTCTAATTATTTTTAAATCATTTTTTTTATTATTTAATTTATTTATTTTTTTTTAAGTCAGACTGAGACACAGTTCTCATTCCGGTCCGCCTTTTTTTTTCCCATTGACATACATTAGCGGTGTGTCGGCGATTTTATGGCCGGCCACCTGGTTCTATTTGTCGGCCCTAAAATCGCGGACACACCGCTAATGCATCTCTATGGGCAGTCACAGCTCGAATTCTGATTGGTCGGCGTTCAATCCGAAATCGGGCTGACTGCCCATAGAGATGCATTAGCGGTGTGTCCGCGATTTTAGGGCCGACAAATAGAACCAGGTGGACGGCCATAAAATCGCCGACACACCGCTAATGTATGTCAATGGGAAAAAAAAAGGCGGACCGGAATGAGAACTGTGTCTCACTGTCGCAAGTAAAAAAATAAATAAATTAAATAAAAAAAAAAAATGATTTAAAAATAATTAAAAAATAATAAAAAAAATTAATAAAAAATAATAAATAATTAAATAAAAATAATAATTAAAAAAAAAAAGGCGGACCGGAATGAGAACTGTGTCTCAGTCTGACTTAAAAAAAATAAATAAATTAAATAATAAAAAAAATGATTTAAAAATAATTAAAAAATATTTAAAAAAAAAAATAAAAAATAATAAATAATTAAATAAAAATAATAATTAAAAAAAAAAAGGCGGACCGGAATGAGAACTATGTCTCAGTCTGACTTAAAAAAAATAAATAAATTAAATAATAAAAAAAATGATTTAAAAATAATTAAAAAATATTAAAAAAAATAAATAAAAAATAATAAATAATTAAATAAAAATAATAATTAAAAAAAAAAAAAGGCGGACCGGAATGAGAACTGTGTCTCAGTCTGACTTAAAAAAAATAAATAAATTAAATAATAAAAAAAATGATTTAAAAATAATTAAAAAATAATAAAAAAAAAAAATAAAAAATAATAAATAATTAATTAAAAATAATAATAATAAAAAAAAAAAAATGCGGACCTGAATGAGAACTGTGTCTCAGTCTGACTTAAAAAAATAAATAAATTTAATAATAAAAAAAATAATTAAAAAATAATTAAAAAATAATAAATAAATGAGGGGCTCTTCTGATTGGCTGAGGGCAGTATACAGCGACCAATCAGAAGAGGGCCTCAGATCTCATTAAGGTAGAATGGCGGATTTTTCGTCCATTCTATCTTAATGAGAAGGAAGAGGACGTCGGAGGTGGAAGTTTGCGAAAAGAAGACAGAAGATCCCCGGGGCCGGACGAAGAGGCGGAGATGGCGGAAAGAAGAGAGAAGACCCCCGGGGCCGGAGGAAGAGGACGCCTGGCCGGACGGACGATCAGATGACTTGAAGGCATGTAAGTGATCGACGGGGACGTTAGGTTAGGGGACGGCGGGGGCTTCGGGTGTAGGCCTTAGGTGACAGCGGCGTTAGGTTAGGGACTGCGGGGGCTTAGGGTGTAGGGCTTTAGCGATAGGGGCAGGGGGTAGACGGCGGGGCTTAGGGGGTATTGGCGGGGGCTTAGGATGCTGCGGGTCGGGGGTTAGGTGGTCGGGCTTAGCGTGTACGGGTGCGGCGGACTTAGGGGGTATCGGCGGGGGCCTAGGATGCTACGGGGGTTAGGGGTAGGGGCTTAGGGGGTAGGCGGCATGGCTTAGGGGGTATCGGCGGGGGCCTAGGATGCTACGGGGCTTAGGGGGTAGGGGCTTAGGGGCTGCTGCGGGGCTTAGGAGGTAGGAGCTTAAGGGCGGCGGTGGCTTAGGGGGTAGACGGCGGGGCTTAGGGGGTATCGGCGGGGGCTTAGGATGCTGCGGGTCGGGGGTTAGGTGGTCGGGGCTTAGCGTGTACGGGTGCGGCGGACTTAGGGGGTATCGGCGGGGGCCTAGGATGCTACGGGGGTTAGGGGGTAGGGGCTTAGGGGGTAGGCGGCATGGCTTAGGGGGTATCGGCGGGGGTCTAGGATGCTACGGGGCTTAGGGGGTAGGGGCTTAGGGGCTGCTGCGGGGCTTAGGGGGTAGGAGCTAAAGGGCGGCGGTGGCTTAGGGGTAGACGGCGGGGCTTAGGGGGTATCGGCGGAAGCTTAGGGGTGGGTGTGCGAACATGGGGGGGCTGTGCGGACATGGGGGGGGGGCTGTGCGGACATGGCGGTGGGCGTGCGGCCATGGGGGTGGCTGTGCGAAGATGGGGGGGCGGCTATGCGGACATTGGGGGGGCGAGTTGTGGGTAGCGGGGAGCGGAGGCGGCTGTGCCGCCTCCGCTCCATGGTCCCCGGGGAGCGAGTTGCGGCTCAAGCAGCGACTCGCAATGGCCTCGCGGCCATTGCTCGCGCTACGTGAGCAGTAAATCGTTAAGGTTGTAGCCGAGGCTGTGGATCGATTTTGGGCCTCGCGGCCATTGCTCGCGCAGCATTGGGCGCTTCGCGCCCAATGTTAAATTCGTATCCACATGACGACATCGGAAAGTGCGCGCGGAGGGGCGCTTTTCCGATTCGCGATTATATAATAGATAAATAAAATAGTTTTTACTTTACAGGCTTGAATTTTATTTCTTTGGGTTGTAATACTAGACTTATCAGGGGCAACAAGCCTGGACATGCAATCTGCCAAACGAGGAAAATATTCAATAGGCCATTGTGTAAATCTACAAAGTGGGCCACCATCATTTTTATGTCTTCTTCTGGTCTGCACTACAAAGTAGGCCACTGGCATTTTTATGACTCCTTCTAGCCTGCAATCAATGGGCTGCATGCTATTGCAGCCAGCCCACAGTGCTGTCTGGGCTGCCTTTCTCCTTCACACATTCAAGGGTATTTGCAAATCTCAGATGCAAATACATATGAACCTTTGAACACCGGGGACTAGAGCAGAAGACAGCTCGTCAACCTCAGCGCCAATGTGCAACGACGTGCTGATATATGATGACGTCATGCTGCTCACATTATTACACTGCAGAGACAGAGAACATGTCATGGGCCAAGGTAAAGCACTCCATGGAGAAACTGAGGATATGTTTTTTTTAGATTTGGGGCCTTGGAGGGTAGTGTTCTGTTACTATGTGGTCATGCATTATAGGATATTTTGGGACATTTAGGGGGATTGTGAAAGGAGGTACAGTATAATAACGAGCAGTGAAATGGGGAGACTTTATTCAGAGAGACACAATGGAAGAAAAATGTAAAAAGGCAATTTAAAAGAATATTTTGGAGAGGTGTAATTTTGTATAGTGGTGAGATTATTATAGAAAGGAGCAGTGTTTGGAGATGTTATTGACATTTTGTGCAGGAAGAACTGTTAGAAGAAAGTCTTTATTTAGAGGTCAAGTGTCGAGGTTGCACAGTACTGTGGCCCTGACCAGACATGAAAAATGGTTATATTCAGGGGAGGATAAAGTTTATAGATAGTTTGTGAAACCAGTTGAGGTGTCCGATCATTGTTGACAGGCGCTGCAGGTGGGGTCCCCAGGGGATAGATGGTATAGCAGCAAGGTGTGATGCTCCCCTCAGCAAGTGCATGCCCCTGGGGGTTGTAGTAGTAGATGGATAGAGTGGAGGATGTTAGAGGTGAAGAGAGGTGCCGAGAGGTCTTGGTAACGAGACAAGGACACAGTCTCTTTGAAGTTTCTTTACCTTTTCTCATAAAGCAGCAGTCACAAGTCAAGCAACTGTTCACATCTGGGTCTGACCATACTGGAAAGGATTGAGTGCTGCTTTGCTGGGGTACTTGTGTGATCTTCCAGCTGACTTCTTCCTGGGATAAGGTTCTAGGTACTTTCAGATTCCTCATGGCTAACTACCAGGCAGGCAACCCCGGCTTCATGAAATCCCGAACCTACACCGGTTTTCTAGCCCTTTGAAAGTTTCTGTTTCCTGGAAAGGCCAATAGACTCTAGGTTGCTGCAAGTCGTGAAGAACTAACAGCTTTGGGTCTTGGCACCCCTCATAACAGCTTGAGCACTTTCTTCAGACTCTCTACTCCCTTGCTTAACCTTACCCTCTCCAGGTATCCCCTCCCTCCATCAGACACTGCCCCAAACAGGCCTCTACGTGATACATCTCCTACCCAGAGTTCAGGAAAGTGTGGATGGTTAGGGATCCAGCATAGGATACCTTAAATCCTCTCTAGACATGGCACTAAGGCTGGGGTCACACACACAGATATCTGGGCAGATATTGTTCACAGATCTCTGGTTGCAGTGAAATCATGGACAAATTGATCCATTTTGTGGCTGTATACAAATAGACCAATTTGTCCATGATTTCACTTCAACCAGAGATCTGTGGACAATATCTGCACAGATATCTGTGTGTGTGACCCCAGCCTAATACTGATTTCTTCATTGTGGCAGTCAGACCGCAGGGGCACCACACCAGCATGTGAGATGTTTTTATTTATGGGGCAGTGTAATGATAGTTTTATTTTCAGGGCACCATGTCAGGATGTGCTGCTGAAGACAGAGAAGAGGGGTATCTGGAGCATGAAATTTCATAATTGCGTATGTGCTACATGTAAACAAAAGTGATTAGAATGGTGTCATTCACAGAAAAATTTCTTTTATAGGGTGCTGGATGTATAATTTTAGTTGTAATCTTGTCTGGATCTCATCAGTACTGGGGTTCCTGTGTAGTCCTGAGTAGCCCAGGGTATGGGGATTCGGGTATCTGGGCCCTCTGCTGTGGTAGGGATGTCACTGGTGGCCTGCCCAGACCCGTGGCCCTGGTGGCCAACTGAAAAGGGGAAATTGGAATGGGAAAAAAAGTTTGTAAGTTTATCGTGAGGCCACCTGTGGTATCTGGTTACTGCACCAGCGCTGCGTGGGGCCTAAAGGGATGATGAATGAGCAGCCAGGTGTTGAAGCTCCCCACAGGCGGAGCTGGATCCCTGAGGAGTTTGGTGATGATGATGAGGGATGGATCAGGGGGTTTAGCCAGTCTGATGGATAACGGGACAGTCTCTGTAGATGGCAGGGGCGCGGGTAAGGAGCCGACACACACACCACTGGTTGTTTCTTTAACTTTCACTGGTGTAATTGCAGGTAAATGTCCAGGGCACTGCTGGGTGTTCAGGATGCACTTCTGGGTCTCCACAGTGAGTGGGTATAAGGCCTCCTTGTCTCTTTCCCCTTCTGTGTGAAGCCTCTGCCCCGTGTGAAACTTGGCTGGCTTCCTCTGCTCTCTTATCACCTCTGCTGTCGTCGGGACACCCTCGATGGACTATCACTGTTCTTCTCTCCGCAGTGCCTGGCTCCCTGGTGAGTGACTGCGCAGATGCCTGGGAGACTGAAGTCTCCACAGTTGACCGGTATTCTCTACTGGGCCAGGTGCTCTCCAGTACACTCGGACTCCGGCGTCCGGTGTGCTGTTTGGGTGAACCTAACGCTGGCTCCTCAGTTCCTACTCTTTTCTTTCCTTTCTCCTCGCCTTCCGACCCCTTGGGCCTTGCTGGACTACTCGGTGTCACATCGCCATTGGACTCGGTGGCCAGTGTTCCTGCCTCGGCCGCTGGGAGGAGCCGGATTCCTTCAGCTGGTGGCGCCGGTGATAGGAGGGCCTTGTCCTCATATAGAACTGCTCCCACGACATCTGCCTCTGTCGCTGAGCGCCGCTGTGTTTCCCCTCTGGGTGGTGTTGGTCGCAGAGGAGCGGGCCCTGCAGAGGTGTCCGTTAGGCGCAGCCTGCATTCCTCTGTCAGAGGTGGGGTGGGTGGAGCCAGTCGTGCATCTCCATCTGGCCTGGTTCTAGGGGCGGTCCGGATGAGGTCATCAGGTTGTGAGCTCCAGCCTATGGGAGGTAACAGCGCCCTTCAAATACATTGGAGCCTGTCCTGCAGGCCGCCAGATATAGTTTTGGTTCTCCAGTGACATAGTGTGTGTTTGGTTTTGACTCTGACCTTTGCCTGGATTTTCGACTCTGTTACCGCCTGACGATTTTGGTACCTTCGCTGCCCTCTCGGTTTTGACTCTGACCTTTGCCTGGATTTTCGACTCTGTTACCGCCTGACGATTTTGTACCTTCGCTGCCCTCTCGGTTTTGACTTGGACTCCTGACTACGTTCTTCGGTTCCTGATTTTTCCCTTCCTAGACGACTTCCCTGCTCTGCTGCTTTCTTAGGTAGCTACCTCCTGGGCTCCGCTGTAATTCCAGATCCCTGTATAGGGGTTAAGGGTCTCGGGGTTTCTCGGGGTGCTGCCTTACCAGGAGCTCAGCCTCACAGCGGATGGTCGTGACACTCAGAGGCTGTTGAGGCTTACTTGCTCGGGCCTAACGCAGCACCGACTACCAGTATTTCTTCACAGCTCTTCTAGCGTCTGCACACTCTAACTAACTCCGCTCCCAGCACCAGTATTTATAGGGGATCTTGCCTAAAGGCAGTAAGTTGAGCTCCCCTACTTTGCTGGGGTGGAATGTGTTGTTTGTATCTGTGTACCCACTGTGGAAACCCATCTGTGCATTAGGTAAGTCTGTGGTTACCTGTGTGAGCAGGGTGCCACAATCCGCAGTCTGGTGACAACTACAACAGTGTCTCCTTACCATTGGTAAATGGAAACTGTCAGCTAGTTTATGCCCCCAAACCTCATACCTGTCCCTGAAGCTTCCGAGTACATCCCTAAGCATCCCTGTATGAGTTAAAACTGTAGCATTTTAGTTTAAAAAATGCTTTATATAACTTACATTTTATCCCCATCATCTAGATGTGTGGGAGTTCTCTAAGGCTAGGGTCACATTATCGCTAAAAGCTAACATTTTTCACAAGTGCAAATTGTGAAAAACGCTAGCTTTAACACCTCCATAGGCTCCCATCTTAAAAAAGCATTGCAAAAGTGCAATGTGTTTAACGTTAGGCATTTTTGCAAAAGCCACAAAAAACACTGATAGCAGTGTTTTTTGGTGGTTTTGCAAAAACGCATGTGTTTTTTTTAACATGGGCTCCTATGGGAAATGCATGCATTAATGAATGGTACATTTATGTACCATGCGTTAACGCATGCATTAACGCTAGCGTTAAAATTAAATAAAAATGTACCCAGCTTTGCTGCTTATCTGATGCAATTTCCCCGCTTAAAATATATTGTATTCCATTATGAATGTACCTTTCCATTTCACTGCCCCCTACTGTTTTATGATCCTTTGTGTTAGCTGCCTATGAATCACCATGTCTCTATGGCATGATTGGTGATGGGCTAATGAAGTCCAGTTCCCTCCCCCTCCTCCTCACCTGAATTCACTTTTTTTGAGCATATCTGGGGCTGCTTCTAGTCTGCTCCAGATGTGTCTGCTACAAAGTGCCTGATTTAAAGTGGCAAAATATGAAAATGACCAGAAATTGACCGGAATTGACTGGGATAGACTGGAAGCTAATGACATAGAGGGCCACTAAAACAATGTGCAAAACTCAATACACTACTAATCTATACCATATCTTTGATTTCATTGTTTGTTATCCTATGTGCTCTCACCACCAATTTTCATCACTCTATTCCCCCTCCATCACCACTCATTCACATCAGCTCCTCTTTCCTGCCCTACCCTATGAACAGCTCCCATGCTATCTTCAGTTTACTGAAGACTCTCAGCCCATCATATTCCAAAGTTTGTCATAATAAACCATGTCCTAAATCCAAAAACTGCTCCTGTCCGGTGATATCTCTCCAAATCCTAGTCCACCCTCTGCTAACTTTAACCCCTCTCCCACAGAAACCCCATTAACGTTATTACCATTACCTGCACACCTTCATCTCCCTCTTTTAATTGCGCTCTCTGGAATCCACAGTCTGTATGCAACAAACTTCCCTTCATCCATAACTACTTTCTCACTAAGGGTAGGGTCACATTGAAAACCTAGATTGCATTCACCGCATCCGGATCCGGATGCGGTGAATGCAATGCCGGTCGCACACAGTTTTTTTGAAAACTGTGTGCAGAATACCGCACTGCGGTCACCGGATGGCTCAGGATGTGTAATCCTGAGCCATCCGGTAACTGCAGAGTGTGCGGATCCCGGCTATTGACGGGACCCGCAACCGTAATAAAGAGTGAAATTGCTGACCTAAATGACTGATAGAGGTCTGTAGGGGGGCTTAGACCCCCCTACAGACCGGGCTCCCACTTCCATAGTATTCTTCACCAATTTCGCACCGGGCACGGGCTCCTCGGAGCTGCGTGCATGTCAACCAAGGTGCCCCCCCCCATCACTATACAGGGGTGCATAGACCCCTCTAATACAATTATGCTTACATTGATGTGTTTTACACAAAGAATAATCACAATTGCATTGTTAATTATATATTTACATGTGTCCGGAGCCAGAGTCCAGTGATTTCCAGGGGCGGGGCTGTGTGCAGCAGCCTCCGCCCGCTCCTTCTTGATGGCCGCCCCCTCTGGCCGTAATCCAGTCTTGTGAGGGCGGGCACGTCGTTAAAGGGGCGTGGCTAACCGCGGCACATAGTTAGCCACGCCCCTTTAACGACGTGCCCGCCCTCACAAGACTGGATTACGGCCAGAGGGGGCGGCCATCAAGAAGGAGCGGGCGGAGGCTGCTGCACACAGCCCCGCCCCTGGAAATCACTGGACTCTGGCTCCGGACACATGTAAATATATAATTAACAATGCAATTGTGATTATTCTTTGTGTAAAACACATCAATGTAAGCATAATTGTATTAGAGGGGTCTATGCACCCCTGTATAGTGATGGGGGGGGGGGCACCTTGGTTGACATGCACGCAGCTCCGAGGAGCCCGTGCCCGGTGCGAAATTGGTGAAGAATACTATGGAAGTGGGAGCCCGGTCTGAAGGGGGGTCTAAGCCCCCCTACAGACCTCTATCAGTCATTTAGGTCAGCAATTTCACTCTTTATTACGGTTGCGGGTCCCGTCAATAGCCGGGATCCGCACACTCTGCAGTTACCGGATGGCTCAGGATTACACATCCTGAGCCATCCGTAACCGCAGTGCGGTCCCAGAAACGCTGCGAAAACTGCTGCCTGCATGATTTTAAACGCAGGCAGCAGTGCCGGATCCGGCCACCGGATGGCTTGTGAAGCCATCCGGTGTTTTGCATCGGCTTCCATCAGGAGCGTTTCCTGGTCCGGTTTTGAGCTTTTTTAAAGCTCAAAACCGGATCAGGATTTAAAACAAAAAACGCCAATGTGACCCTAGCCTAACTCTCTTAACATGCTGGCCCTCACAGAAACCTGAATCCAGGATTCAGACACTGCTCCCTTGCTGCTATTTTTCATGGCATCCTACATTTCTCCCACTCCCCAAGACCTGGGAACAGACATGGTGGTGGAGTTGGCTTATTCCTGTCTCCACAATGTACTTTCCAGGTCATCCCTTCAGCCCCATCACTCTCATTCCCTTCTTCTGAGGTTCACACCATTAGGCTCTTCCACCCTCCCCTCAGAGTAGCAGTGGTATACCGCCCCCAGGGTCACCCACCCAGTATCATTTCTCAGTGTGGCTGCCGCACTTGATGTCCTCAGAATTACCAACCCTCAATCTGGGAGATTTCAACATTCCTATAAACAGCCCCATCTCCCTATTTGCATCCCAGTTCGAATCTCTAACCACATCTCTTGGCCTCTCACAGTTCTCAATTTCTGAGACACACAAAGATGGTAACACCCTTGACCTGATCTTTACCCGGCTTTGCTTAACCTCCTCCTTAGATAATTCACCTCTTCCCCTCTCTGACCACAACATTCTCTCCTTCACACTCACAAACCCTTGCTCACCACAGCTCACCCCTACCTATCACACATCCAGAAATCTACAGGCCATTAACCCTCTTGCACTCACAGACTCTCTCATCTCATCACTGTCCCCAATCTCCTCATTCTCCTGTCCTAATCTACAATGACACTCTCATAAGCACCCTGGACCAAGTAGCACCTTTGACAAAATGGACTCCTTTAATATATAACATAGGATGATTTCTTATTTATCCAGACAGTATTTGTATTTTGTGCTCTACCTTGTGATAGGCCACTCATTGTTCCTACAAGTCTTGTAGATGCCTGGTGATGTTTAACGTGTAACTATCTCACTCCTTTGTCAGAGAAGGTCTTGACACACAGAAAACTTAATTATGCTAATTGTCCATTGTATTACTATATGTACTGTTAGATGCTATGTAAACTATGTACTTGAGTCTCCTTTGCCAACAATACAACACTACTAGAGATATTTTATATGCAGCTGGAAATCCAGCCAATGAGAGCACAGTCTTATTCCACCAATCTTGACATCCCCAATATCCTGCAATGAGTTATCAAGGGGATATAAGCAGACCTGTTCATTAACCAGGGAGATTTTGTTTAGTGACCTCAGTCTAGGGACTTCGGCCCCAATTAGAGGTGCTCGGGTCTTGTTACATGCAGCTAATTTAGGATCTATGTACGCGATTGGCAAGCCATAACCCCCAGGCCTAGGTACTTTGCTGCCGACCAAGGGGATCAGAACCTGGATTATAATGCTACAAGGACTTCAGCATCGACTGTTTGGATTCAGCTGGGATATCAAAAGACTGCATATGGAAGCAACACAGGTTGGGACAATCCAGTCACCTGACTACAGACTTTGCTGTGATGGCTTATGGACACGAATACTCTAATCCCTGGTGAGCCAGAGGAAGGTTGAGACTGTTGCCAGTTACATTGTGTGTTTTGCTAGTCATATGTTATATGCTGTTAACTGTTTGGGGATCCAATAAAGCCTTCATATTGTGGTTCCCTCACCATGTGTTGTCTGAGTAGTGTTCTGCCCATGGATAAGGAACTCAGGCGTTCAGTTGGGATGAGCCCTGTCCATGTTGTCTTTCAAAAGGTGCCTGGGCCAGCGGAGGAGAGCACTCACTGACCCCCATGTCTCCACAGCGCCCCTCACCCTCAGAACCTCCAAATGTAGAACAAAACAGCCTTGGCTTACATCACAAACAGGATTCCTCAAGCGATGCTCTAGGAGTGCTGAATGCCTATGGAGGGAAACTCGCACACCAGAAAACTTTATCCATTATAAATTCACGCTAAAAACCTACAACTCTGCCCTTCACATTACTAAACAAACCTACTTCACCACCCTGATCTCCTCACTATCCAACAATCCAAAAAAAAACTCTTTGACACTTTTTACTCTCTCCTCAGTCCTAAAGTGCAGGCCCCTATCATTGACCTCTGTGCTGTTGATCTGGCCTCTTACTTTATGGAGAAAATTGACATTGACAACATCTGCCAGGAAATCACCTCCCAGCCTCCAAGCGCTGTTACTCTCATTCTTTCCCACATCTCCTCTGGCTCACTCTCCACATCTGACCCAGTAACAGAAGAAGAAGTCGCCCGGCTCCTCTCTTCCTCTCGTCTCACTACATGCACCACTGACCCCATTCCCTCACACCTACTCCAGTCTCTCTTTCCGGTCATCACTTCTCACCTAACCAAAATCTTCAACCTCTCCCTCTCTTCTGGCATCTTTCCTTCCTCCTTCAAACACTATCATTACTCTATTTTTAAAGAAAAATTCTCTTGATCTATCCTGCACAAATAACTACAGACCAGTCTCTAATCTCCCCTTCATCTCTAAACTCTTGGAGCGCCAAGTGTACACCCGCCTCACCTTTTACCTCTCCACTCTCTTCTAGATCAGTTACAGTCTGGTTTCCACTCCCTTCGCTCTACAGAAACTGCCCTCATCAAAGTGACCAATGACCTTCTGATGGCAAAACATAATGGTGACCACTCTCTGCTAATTTTTCTTGACCTCTCTGCAGCTTTTGACACTGTTGACCACCATCTCCTGCTCTCTATGCTGCACTCCATCAGAATAAAGGACACTGCCCTCCCTGGCTTTATCTTTCCGACCGTTTTTTCAGTGTATTATTTGCTGGCTCCACTTCCTCAGATCTTCCTCTCACTATTGAGGTCCCTCAGGATTCAGTCCTTGAACCTCTTCTCTTCTCTCTCTACTCAACCCCGATTGGACACACCATCAGATTTGGCTTCCAGTACCATCTCTGTGCTGAAGACACACACTTTAGCCCCTGACCTTACCCCTGCGGTTTTGCAGAACATCAATGACTGTCTATTTCCAACATCATGTCTGCTCTTTATTTGAAGCTCAACCTTTCCAAAACTGAACTTCTTTTGCTCCCGCCCTCCACTAACCTCCCTAAATCTACCATCTCTCTCTGCGACACCAGAATAACGCCTAGGCAGCAGGCTTGCTGTCTTGGTTTTATGTTTGACACTGATCTCTCCTTCACCTCCTATACACAATCTCTCATCCGCTCTTGTCGCTTACACCTGAAGAACATGTCTAGAGTCCGCCCCTTTCTCACCATGGAAACAACAAAAACCCTCACCGTGGCCCTAATCCACTCCCTCCTTGACTACTGCAATTCTCTATAAATTGGCCTCCTCCTCTCTAAACTTTCCCCTCTGCAGTCCATCCTTAATGCAGCAGCCAGGATCACCCATCTGGCCAAACGTACTGTGAGGTAGCGCCCCCTGAGGAACCCGTTTGGCAACAGAAAAACACAGACAATCATGATTTAATATATAACCATATGGCTGCAGTTTATTGAGGTGACATAAACTGCAGGTAACACGTTGACATTTCACATATAATCCTGACATATGACATTACAGGACATTTCACATTACATAATACACTATACACTTTACAATCACATTACACATTATTATAGGGATCCTCAACCTACCCCTAGGGAGTATCTACCTACAACAGGGGTCTCAAACACACGGCCCGAGGGCCGCATGCGGCCCCTAGGGCTTTGTTATGTGGCCCTCGGCACCTTGGACAACTTAATGATGCATCGCCCCAGTGCAGGGGGCCGCTGCAGTCCCCGCTGTGTGAGGACTTCTGACTGCGGCACTAACAAGCTCTGCCACTCAGCAAGATCAATGCAAGCTGCCAGCCAATGAGAGGTCCGCAGCTGATGGCGGAATATGGCGTCACATGCCTCTGGCTGACAGACTGCATTGATCTTCCTGAGCAACAGAGCTTGTCTGAGCGGCGGCTAGAGGAAGTCATAGCACAGTGGAGGCCGGAAGTCAGCACAGCGGGGACTGCAGCGGCCCCCTGCACTGCAGCGATGCATCTTTAAAGTGAGAAAAAAGTGAGTGTGTGAGTATGTGAGTGAGGATATGTGTATAAGAAAGTGTATGTGAGTTTCAGTGTGTGTATGAGAGTGTGTGTGTGTGTGTGTGTGTGTGTGTGTGTGTGTGTGTGTGTGTGTGACAGAATGTGTATGTGTGGGTTTTGTGTGAGGGTGTGTGTGAGTGTGTAAAAAGAAGGTAAAACAGGATGGGGGGCATCACTATAAAAGTAGATAAGGATAGGGGACATACCTAGAAAAGGGGATCAGAATGGGGACATCAGTACAAAAGGGGACCAGGATGCGAGACCTCACTACAAAAGGGGTCTAGGATGGGGGACATCACTACTAAAAGGGATTGGGATGGGGGACATCACTACTAAAGGAGATTGGGATGGGGACATCTCTTGAAAAGGGGATCAGGATGTGGGACATCAATAGAAAAGGAGATCAGTATGGGGATATCACTACAAAAGGGGGCCAGGATGGATGGGGGGCATCACTACAAAAGGTGATCAGGATGGGGGACGTCACTAGAAAAGGAAATCAGGATGGGGAACATCACTAAAAAAGGGGATCATGATTGTGGACATCAGTAGAAAAAGAAATCAGGATGGGGGACATCACTAGAAAAGGAAATCAGGATGGGAGACACTAGAAAAGGGGATCAGGATGGGGAAGATCAACAGAAAATGGATCAGGATGGGGAACATCACTAGAAAAGGGGATCAGGATGGGGAACATCACTAGAAAAAGGGATCAGGATGGGGAACATTACTAGAAAAAGGGATCAGGATGGGGAACATCACTAGAAAAGGGATCAGGATTGGGGACATCAGTAGAAAAGGACATTACTACAGGATAGGGACATTACTACAAGAAGCAAAACAAAAAGGAAGAGGGGCGCAAATGTATAGGATCCCCTTATTAAAAATGTCTAAGTGGCATGGGTAGGTGGCCACTCACCTTATCGGATTGTGCACATCCTGCACAACCCGGTTTACAAGCCTCCGCCACCAGCAGTATGTGCGTTGCCTGTCACGCTGGGAGTGGGGAAGACACCCAGCGTAGGATAACGACGGGGGGGGGAATAAGGAGTCCCTAACGCTAAGGGCACAAGAAGGAGACGGTGACCCCTAGACTTCCTAGAGCTGACCCTGTCTGCCCTAACGTCCCTATACAGTCTCCTCAACTGTCGCCGACCACGAACCTCGTCCCTCTCTGATCCTAGCACTATCTTATCTAAGGATCAGATGGAGAGGTTCACTAGACCCCTCCACTATCAACTAAAGACAAACACCAGGGAAGACAGACATTTGGGAAAAGGAAACACTTATCTGACAGCAGAACTCAGCAACCTTCACAACCTCCGCGTCTGCTGGAGCAAGGATAATGAGTGCACAAGGAACTATCACCTGCACCGAGGAAGGGTAATGAACCTCCTTATAAAAGTGGAAGGAATCTGCTGGGTCCTAGTGACCTACAATATTGGTGGATAAAACCAGACCGAGCACAAGACCTCCACAGCCGTCCCCCCATAACAGCGAGATCCCATCACACCCTCTCTCCATCTACACAGAAGGTAAATGCCCCTGAAAGAGACGGACCATCCTCCACCATTATGGCTGGTGGGCCACACGCTGGGATCGTCTGCGCGTGGCCTCCACCCTGTCATCCGTGCCACCCGTGACATTGCCTCTCCGCTCTCCTCTCTCCTGGTCCTCGGAACCGGACCTATCCGGTCACGTGACCACGAAACCGAATTTGCGTCACCGCTCTTTGTTGTGGGTTACCAGAGAAACGCCAGGTCCTCAAGGCAGATCGTTTGTGCTGTTCCTGAGCTTCTCCAGCCGCCAACCCCTCACAAAGGGAGTAGTTTTCATGCAAAAAATAGTAATGGCGGTCTGATTAGGAGCGCTCTAAGGATGAAGCAGACGTGTAAGATGTTTTAATAAATGGCAAACCTTTTATTAATTTCTTAGTTCCCCTCACGTCTCCACTGCGCGTTTCAACTGTATGAAACAGTCTTCATCAGGTGGTGACACTACCTGATGAAGACTGTTAGATACAGTTGAAACGCGTAGTGGAGCTGTGAGGGGAGCTAAGAAATTAATAAAAGGTTTGCCACTTATTAGAGCGCTCCTAATCAGACCGCCATTACTATTTTTTGCATTACTACAAGAAGGGATACGGATGTGTACTTTACTACATTGAGCAAAAAATTCTGGTATTACTAAAAATATCACTTAGTTCTACAAGGGATGTGGCCCCCCGCTATAAATGTTTTTCCATGTGTGGCCCACCAACCCAGCTGAGTTTGAGACCCCTGACCTACAATATACCATCAACGCCTATCAACGAGGCCCTACTCAACCTAACAGTCAGTCCCACTTTACATCACACATTATTATAGGGATCCTCAACCTACTCCTAGGGAGTTTGTACCTACATTATACCATCAACGCTTATCAACGGGACCCTACTCGACCTATCAGTCAGTCCCACGTTACAACTCACATTATTATAGGGATCCTCAACCTACCCCTAGGGAGTCGCTACCTACATTATACCATCATACAGGGTAATTTTACATATGCCCTGTTGATCCACCACCCAGGGTACTGTCACGGTGTAGTGAGAATGCTGATGAGGGAATGGCAGTTATGGGCAGGGTGACCAGGGAAGACTAGTCTGACCCTAGTCTAGGAACCCTGAATGGCCCTGATCCTGAATGTATCTCTAAAGGTGAGAAGGTTCGAGCCTCCAGCCTCTCCCTAAAGCTTCTCCACCAGTCCTGCTCTATTCCCCCCTCACCTCCCTCCACAGAACTGGGATACAGCAAGATACAGGTGAGTCACACATTAACCCTTCAACCAGCAGCCAAACCTCATAGTGCGTGCAGTTCTGGAGCACAACACAGGAGGCCCAGGACCTTCACAACTATCAACCATGCAGCTCTTCAAGGCAAACACATACACAGCAGCATACAGCAATGTCAGCGTCATCTAAGCGCGTGACAGGTAGTTTTGCATACGCCCTGGGTGATCCACTCATACTTTAACGTGTTCCAATGGCGGCTATGCCCGCCTATCACTCTTCGCATGTATGCCTCCCGTAGGGCTATACACATAAACACAACACATATGACCCCTGTAGGGCTATGCACACATCAACACATCATGGTGGCTACACCTGCCTGGCACACGTATACATAGCACATTTAGTCCACATAACATCCATGCCTTACCGGGCACTAGCACATGTTTCATCCCACGTCCAGAGCAAGCCAGTCGCGGTTCCCCAACTCCAGGAGTCATCACAACCTGTTCAGTCTTACAGCAGTCACACAAAACAAAACAGGCTGATGTGAACAGACACCTGTGCTGCAAGCCCATGTGAGGGCTTGCGTTTCTGCAGCGGTCCGCTGCCTTCATCATTTGAATTCAATTTACCTGATGAAGGCAGTGGACTGCTGCAGAAACACATTGTGGTTTCTATATCAATAAAGAGGTGTGCTAAACCATTATCATTTATCCTGTGTTTGTGCAGCCCCAGCGCTCAAATAGAGACCACGTCTCTATAATTTTCCCATGGCACACATAGTTGACATTCTGCCTTTCATCACGATTATATGCATTTTGGCTAACACTAGGGATGAGGGAGTCTACTCGTAACTATTCGTTACTCGGCGAATAGTATGGTACTTGCTCTACTCGTTACTCTGCGAGTATCCTAGCGATTACTCGCAGAGTAATAAGTCCAATGTAAATCAATGGGAAATGCAATTTCTCTGCTGCTGGACCCTATTAGGTCTGGCAGCAGAGGAAAATCCTGCAATTTCCCATTTCATTGTTTAAAAGCCAGCGGTAAAAAGCCGCCGGCTTTTAAACAATGATGACAGCTTCTCTGCCACCTGACAGCAGGAACCTCCGCTCCCCCCACCGCCTCTCCACCCTATCCTAACTTATGATTGGGGGGAAAGGCTGCGGGGATATCGGAGGATCTTTCTGTCACTATTGTTCTGGAGCGGGTGGTGGATGGGACCGGTTCACTCACCGTCCTCTGCGCGGCTGGCCCACCGTCTTCTTCCCTGTGTCTTTGCGACTGCAGCCGTATAGAACGGCGGCGGCCGCAAAGCACAGCTGCTATCACTGAAAACTGGATTCTCCTGGATTGTACCGGTCCGATGCAATACGGCGCCCCATAACATGGGGCACTATGGTCCTGGATTGCTCCGGACTGGGGAAATCCGGTTTTCAATCCGGTTTTCTATTTTTGACCTTCCCGCCTGGATTTTCAAATGAACAGCTGAATCAGGTCAGCTGTTCATTTGAAGTAGCAGTGCTGGCAGGGTTCATGTGAGTTCATGCTTGCCTGCATGAACTCACATGAACTTTCCCAGGGTGTAGCAGAGCTAAAGAAGAACCCTGGATTGGACTACGTCGGACGGAAGAGGATTTTTTTAAATAAAGATGGAGTCCCTAAGTGTCTTTTTGTTTTTTTTTCAAATAAAAATATTTTTTCTCTGTGTTTTTTTTTTTTAAATTCACTAGAAATTAATGACGGTAATGTTTACTATTGGCGTGACCGCCATGAATTTCGGGCTTAGGGCCAGCTGATAATACAAAGCTGGCCCTAACCCCTTTATTACCCATTGAGAAACCGCACCAGGGCCCAGGAAGAGTTGGGTTCAGCGTCAGAAAATGGCGCTACAATGAATGTGCCATTTTCTGGGGCGGCTGCGGGCTGCCATTTGCTGCTGGGGGTGCCCAGAGGGCTTGGGCCTCCCTGCGCTGCGGATTCCAGTGCCCAGCTGCCTAGCTGTACCTGGCTGGACATAGAAATAGGGCGGAACCCAACGCATTTTATTTCATTATCCACGCGATTTTTATGTCCAGCCAGGTCCAGCTAGGCAGCTGTGGGCTGGAATCCGCAGCGCAGGGAACCTCGAAATTCATGGCGGTCACGCCAATAGTAGACATTATCGCCATGAATTTCTAGTGAATTTAAAAAAAGAACACAACACAGAGAAAAAATATTTTTATTTGAAAAAACAAAAACAAAAAGACACTTAGGGACTCCATCTTTATTTTAAAAAAATCCTCTTCCGTCCGACGTAGTCCAATCCAGGGTTCTTCTTTAGCTCTGCTACATCTCTGGTAGAGAACCTCCACCAGAGATGTAGCAGAGCTGTGCACCCTGGGAAAGTTCATGTGAGTTCATGCAGGCAAGCATGAACTCACATGAACCCTGCCAGCACTGCTACTTCAAATAAACAGCTGACCTGAGTCAGCTGTTCATTTGAAAATCCAAAGTAAGTTCGTATAATGACCAGCACTCACTTAGGTGATAATTTGGCGGTGCAATTGTAAAGGGTCTGTTTCGCCCACAATGTAGAATAAAGTATAATCAATGCACTCGCGCTGTTATTTAGTTGCTTAGTGTGGATTTATTTCAAATAAATAAATCCACACTAAGCAACTAAATAACAGCGCGAGTGCATTGATTATATTTTATTCTACATTTGAAAATCCAGGCGGGAAGATCAAAATTAGAAAACCGGATTAAAAACCGGATTGACCCGGGTTTTGAAAACCGGATTCTCCCGGATTGTACCGGTCCGGTGCAATCCGGCACCCCCATAACATGGGGCTCTATGGTCCCGGATTGCTCCGGACGGGGGCAATCCAGGAGAATCTGGTTTTCAGTGATAGTGGCTGTGCTTTGCGGCCGCCACCGTTATATACGTCTGCAGTCGCAAAGACACAGGGAAGAAGACGGCGGGCGGGCTGCGCAGAGGACGGTGAGTGAACCGGCCTTATCCACCACCCGCTCCCGAACAATAGTGACAGCCTCTGCTGACAGCAGGATCCTCCGCTCCTCCCACAGCCTCCCCCCCAATTTTAAGTTAGGATAGGGTGGGGAGGCAGTGGGGGAGCGGAGGATCCTGCTGTCAGGCGGCAGGGAAGCTGTCAGCAGCTGTTAGCATTGTTTAAAAGCCAGCGGCTTTTAACCGCTGGCTTTTAAACAATGAAATGGGAAATTGCAGGTTTTTCCTCTGCTGACAGACCTTATAGGGTCCAGCAGCAGAGGAATTACTCGCAATTACTCGCTTCTCCATTGACTTACATTGGACTCGCTAGACTCGTAACGAGTACCCGAGTATTAGGACCTACTCGTTACGAGTCTAGCGAGTCCGAGTAATTTAGTACTCGCTCATCAATAGCTAACACTGATTACTGGTTGGATTCCCTTCTAGACCCACACTACAAAGAGAAATTTCCATCTCTAGTTCCTATGGTAGAGAGGGGTGGTGAAATATTGCAATAGCAGAAGGCTCTAGTCAAAGACTTAACACAAACATTCTAATCTAACAATGCTGGTGAAAAAGGTTCCAAGTGGAAAAAGATGAGGAAGAAGCACACCAGGTCCAATAGGGACAGGAAACACTATCAAAGGTCTGAGTTTAATTAGACCCTCTCAGCGCCCAGTCCCTGATGAGCAAGATAGTCTGACATGGAGGCCTACTCTGCCATTAGCGTTTTGTAAAAGATTTTTAGTGCCACTGGAGGCATAATAACAGAAAAACACTTCTGCCTGTCAGCTGAAAATGCTAAGTAGGTGACTCTTATCAATATGAACAAGACCAGGATTGGTCCAGACTTTTCAATACCACCAGATGACAGCAGTGGAAGATAAAGTCAATTCTAATGTTCCTTTTTTTAGGTATTTTCCCATGCAGTTCATCTCACCCTACATTTCAGCCTACTTCGCCAACCACCTTGACCTTTTCCCATCCTACTTCCTTCCCTACTTCTCTAACCAACTTCCAGGGTGAATTGCAGTTCCTTCTTTTAATTTTTTGCAGCCCTTGCAAATAGTGCATAGGCATTAATAGTGTAAGCGTCCCAATACTTAGTTAAGTGAAAAGAAAATTCTGAGGCCTTCCTCTACGTGTCTTTTAGGTGTATTGGAGTCCATCATTTTAAATTTTGGCAGCCCTTGCATATAATGCATAGACTTTACCAGTCTAGTAGTCCCACTCCTTAAAAATGGGAAAAATGTTTTCTGAGGCCCTCATCTATTTGTCTTCCATGGTGTATTGTAGTCACAGCTTCTAAGTTTTGGCAGCCCTTGCACTTAGTGTATAGGATTTAGGAGTCTGGCAGTCCCACTATCTAACAATTTTGTTATTTAACAAATGGTCCAATTGCCCGGGTAGGCCAGTTATATGGATACAACTAAATAAAATGGAAATGAATGGTGATATCAACTTGAAATAACTCATGAAAGAATAAAGTTTCCTTAAAGCAAGCACACCATTGTTTTTCTTATGAAATTCTCAATAAGTTTTATGTGTCACATAACCCTCTTCCCTATTGAAAAAAATAAAGTTGGATCCAAAATGGCCAACTTCAAAATGGCTGTCAAGGTCATCCCCCATCTGGAAAAGTTTTCCCCATCTCATATTCTAATGTGCCACAAACAGGAAGTTGATATCACCAACCATTCCTATTTTATTTAGGTGTATTCATATAGGTGGCCCACCCTGTATATACTGGTGGTAAATATTTATTTTTATCAACTATTGCGCTTTGATGCTATTTATTTTATTAATATTAGGTTTTACTGAGAAAACTATATATTCTATTGATCTGATGGGTACGTTTTTAATAAATTGTACATTAGCAATTCCTGTTTTTCTGTTCACTTTGTGTTGGGTAATTAATGACATGTTTAAGAAGATGAGCAAATAGATTAAGTAAATTTAGAATGCTTATGAACAATGTCAAATAGCAGCAGCTAATTCTACATTCAGCACATACACTTAAGAAGCCATGAAATTATATAATAATTAGAAAACATTAACATTTATAACACTGATTGATCATTGTTTTACCATCTCTATATTAGTCAAAACTTAAGATGTAATATATTCAATAAATTCATATCAAAGATGCTAAAATACCTAACATGTGACCAAAAGATGAATGAGAGAGAATTTCTATAAAAACAAAAACACTAGTGTACTGATCTTGATTTCCTATACTCAAAATTTGCTGTATATTAACTAAATGTTTTGAAGCCAGGACTAGGCTGGGACTAAAATCAGTCCTTTCTTCGAGTACACTGCCCCTATGCCCACTTTCAAAGATGGGAGTCTCTATTACACATACATGTTGAACCAAAAGAAGGTGGACTCCAGAACTTAAAATACCACCCCAAAATGTGACACCAGGCTGGTTTAATTGTTGCCCTAATATGAAATGAATTTTATCACAATACCAGTTAACTAAATTTTGCCTGTTATAATGACTGGATATAGTTTCATAGTTTTAAGGTTGAAGGTAGACTTTAAGTCCATCGAGTTCAACCTGTAGCCTTTCAGGTTGATCCAGAGGAAGGCAAAAAAAACTGTGGTACAAAATAAGCTCCATCTTGAGGGATAAATTCCTTCTTGAATCCACAAACTGCAATCAGACTATTTCCCTGGGTCAAAGCCCAATCGCAGAATGGAGTTCACATAAAAGGTTATAATACATTTTTCAAGAAAGGCATCCAGTCCCTTCTTAAATTTTAGTACTGAATCAATCATTAAAACATCATAGAGTTCCATAGTCTCATTGCTCTTACAGTAAAGAATCTTTGTCTTTGATCATGATTAAATCTTCTTTCCTGAAGAAGTGGAGGATGCTACCTTGTCTCTGTCAAATGCCTAGGTGTAAAAAGATCATTAAAATGGTCTCTATCCCTTATATATTTGTACATTGTAATTATATCACCCATAATCCTTCATTTTTCCAAACTGAATAACTTCAATTTTAATAACCTGTCTTGGTATTGCAGACCACTCAGGCCTTAACCCCTTGATGACCCGGGAATTTTTCGTTTTTCATTTTCGTTTTTTGCTCCCCTGCTTCCAAGAGCCATAACTTTTTTATTTTTCCGTAAATATAGACATATGACTGCTTGCTTTTTGCGGGATGAGTTGTACTTTCATATGCAATCATTTATTTTACCATATAGTGTACAGGGAAATTGTAAAAAAATTCTAAATGCAGTGAAATTGCAAAAAAAGTGCAATGACACGTTTGTTTTTTGGGTATTTTAGTCGCCATTTTCACTATATGGTAAAACCGACTTGACGGGGTGATGCCTCAGATCGGTATGAGTTCGAAGACACCCAACATGTATACCTTTACTGGTATCTAGGTGGAGAAAAAAATTTCAGAAATTTGAAAAAACAAAAACTAACTTTTTGCGCCATTGTTCTGCGACCTGTAGCGTTCTAATTTTTCGGGGCTGTATGATGGCTTATTTGTTGCATCTTGAGCTAACGTTTCTAATGATACCATTTTTGGGGGGATCCGCAGTTTTGATCGCCCGTTAATGCATTTTATAGCAATGTGGCGGCGACTCAAAAAAACTGAATTTTGCCGTTTGGACCATTTTTTCCGTTACGGAGTTCACGGCTCTCATTAATGGATTTAATAGGATGATAGATCGGGCTATACTTTTATTGTGAATGGGGGAAAAGGGGGGTGATTTGAGCTTTTATATATTTTTTTTTTTTTACAGGTTTTTAAAAACTTTATTTTTTCATTCATTCTTATTTTTACACTGCCTCTTTAAGAGGCACCTTGCTGCACAGTCCGATCGCTTCTGGGAGATACAGATGAGCTGCAGCTCATCTGTATGTCCCAGAATCGCGGACCTGCTGTGGTTGGCAGTGCTTGCCAACCACAGCAGGAAACTGCTCTTTGACAGCATCCGGGGTCTAGCCAGGACCCCGGGCTGTCACGTGTGCGCCGGAGATCCCGCAATACTATCGCAGGACCTCCAGAGCAAGCGGGGAACAGCTCGTTCCCCGCCGCGTCCGCCTTGGATCCCGCTGTCAGTGATTGACAGCGGGATCCAAGGGGGTAACAGTGCCGATCGGATCCCGGATCCGATCGGAGCTGTTAGCCCGACAACTCAGCTAATCACATCAGCTGAGATGTCGGCTGTTTGATGTGAGTGCCGCGCCGGAGCTCACATCAAACAACCCTTACCCGCCTATGACGTCAGTTAGGAACCACAGGATGACATCAAGTGACCTATTGTACTAAAGGAATTGCAAATGGCAAGTGGGGTGAAGTGCAAAGCAAGAACAGTTAGTAACATGCTTCTAGAGGTAGTGCTCAAGTCATGTAAAGCTAGAAAAAAGCCTTTCATTAAAGAGAAGCAAAGGAGAGCCAGGCTGAAGTTTGCCAAAGACCATAAGGATTAGACCATAGAGGACTGGAGTGAGGTAATCTTCTCTGATGAGTCAAATTTTCAGCTTTGCCCAATACCTTGTCATCTAATGATTAGACGGAGGCCTGCAGCGGCATACAGGCCTCAGTGTCTTGCACCCCCTGTGAAATTTGGTGGAGGATCG